>QPMI01000588.1:0-272833 GCA_004431415.1 Cyanophora paradoxa | reverse complement strand
CCCCCCTCCCAAACCAATTTCACGCGTACCCCCATACCAGATGCAGAAGGGGGCGGGGTTCCTGCAGTACGTCTCGTCGGGGCACCCCTGGTCCCTCGTCCGCGCCGCCTTCGGCGGGACCGCCCCCGCCGCCCCCGAGCAGCGGTGCCCTCCTCCCGGCGTCCCGCCCAGCCTCCCGTTTCTCATGGATCTGACCCGGCAAGTCCCCGCTGCAGGTTGCGGGAGCTGCTGCGGGACGGGCAGTGGCGGGCGAAGAGCGACCCCCTCGGAGACGTGCGCGCCCGCCCGCCCCGCCGCCCCGCCGCCCTCCGCGGACCGAGCCTCACGCACCCGCAGGTCATGGGCCAGCGCAAGTACACCTCCTGAGCCTCCGTGGATTATTTACAGAACAAGTAGAAGGCACACATAATACAACTTATTGGGTGCCTTCAGTGGAAGGCACGCCGCGCCAGAGGCAATGGAGAAGATATCTGCGTGGCCCAGTGGGCATGCATTCGAATTCCGCGCGCCCGCTCGCGCCCGCGCCGCGTGCGGCGCGCGCTCGCTCGCCTCGGCCAGAGCGCCAGCTAGCGCTCAGCGGTCATTAGCCTGTCCGACCCCTGGATCGAGCACCGGCTGCCCCGCAACCCGGAATTCGAAGCGCCCGTCGCTTCGATTCGAATTCGAACCGGCGGGCGAATTCGAATTCGAACCGGTACCCGGGCCGGCCGCAGGTAAAGGCGGCACGCATGACGGAGCAGCAGGAAGCCGCCAGCTCGACCTGCGCAGGCGCAGGCTGCGCAGCTCACTCGTCCAGCGCGGCCGGTGCGTGCACGTGACCTCGCTGCAAACCGGTCGGCGCGGCGCATGCGCGCCTGCGGAGCCGTACGCGCGGCACCAATCGCGAGTTCGCTGACAGCGACGCTTGCAGATGGCGACCCGGGCGGCGGCGGAGCAGCGGAGGGGGGCGGCGATTGCGATGGCCATGGAGAGGCGGGTGCGGCGACGCGGGCGCTGCCGCAGGAGCTCCTCACGCACGTCCTCGCGCTGCTCTCCGTCAACGAGCGCTGCCGGGCCTCCGCCGCCTGCCGCCGCTGGCGCCGCGCCGCCTTCGACGAGCCCCTCAGCGCGCAGCTCGACCTCCAGTGCGCGTCCGCGCGCCGCGTCCGCCCATTCCAGCTTCATTCCGATCGTGCATCGCTCTGCAGCGTCGTGGCGGGCATGACGGCGGCGGAGGTGGCGCTCAAGTGCCGCGGCGGGCGCCCGCCCGGGGCGCCCGCGCCGCCCCCGGCGAGCGCTTCGGGCCGTGCGCGGTGCTCACGGGGGCGGAGGCGGCGGACGTGCTCGCCGGCGCTGCGTGCGGCGGCGTGCGGCGGCTGCGGCTGCTCCTCGCGCGGAGCGCCGGCGAGGCCTGGTCCGCGCGCCTCGGCGGCGTGCGGGAGCTGGCGCGGCCCCCGGCGCGGGGCGCGCCCTGCGCCGCCTGGAGGCCCTCTCCATAGACTTCCCGGGAGAGGACGCCGATGTCGTGGGGATGGTCTACAGCGCCCTCCCGCCCCGTCGCCGGGGGGTACGCGAGGTCCGCCTCCGCGGGGCCCTCAGCTGCCCCGGCTCCTTCCCCCTCCTCGACCTGGTGCCGCAGCGCCCCCCGCCCACCCCGCCCCGCCCTCCGATTCGACCTGACGTCGTACCCCCTGCAGAGGCTGCACTGCCACGGGCGGCTGGAGCGGGTGGAGGCCTGCCTGGAGCTGCGGGCCCCCGGGGACTTGGCCCTCCTCCCCGCCCTCCGCCTCGCTTCTGTCCTCGCCTTCGAGCCCGAGGCCGGCGGCGAGGCGGCCGCCGCCGCCGCCGTCGAGGCCGCCGCCGCCGCCGGCCTGCGCTGCGCCAGCCTCCACCTCGGCCGCGCCTCCTCCGGCGCCGCCTTCCCGCTCCCCCGCGCCGCCGCCCGCCTTCTCGAACCCGCCGCTTCCCCGGCCCGGGCGCCCCCGCCCCGCCCGCCTCCTCGCTCGTCCTGACCTGCTGCGCGCTCCCCGCGGGCCCCGCCGCGCTGGCCCGGATTCCTTCCGCGGGCTGCGGCACCTGCTCCTGGAGCAGTGCGAGGTGGGGGAGGGGGCCCTCGCCTGGCTCGCCGCCGGCCCCCACGCCCCGAGCCTCGCCACGGCCGACCTGTCCGAGTGCCGCCTCGCCCCCGCCCTCCGCCCCGCCCCCCTCCTCGCCGCCCTCCTCGCCCTCCCGGCCCCCGCGAGGGTCTCGGCGAGCCTCTTGTACCCCGCCCAGTGGACGCGGGGGGACTTCGCGGCGCTGTTCGAGGGGGCGCTGGCCTCGGGGCGGCCGCAGAGGGCCCTGCTGAGCCTCGAGGACCCCGGGCGTTTCTTCGCGGCCCCCGCGGCCGCCGAGCCCTACGCCGCCTTCCGCGCCGCCCTGGAGCGCGCCCTCGAGGAGGCCGCCGCCGCCCGCCGGGCGCCGGCGGCAGATGCGGGGCAGCCGCCTTGGGCTCGTGTCGCCTCAAGCCAGATAACTTGAACAGAAAAAGGGGCGATACCAATATGCTACAGGATTCGAAGGGAGGAAGGGGCGGGGGCAGTTGAGGGGAAGCGGGGGGCGGGGGCGGGGGTCGGGTCCCTCAGGCGAGGGTGGACTTGTGGACGCGCCAGGAGCCGAGCCAGTACATGGTGCGGATGCGGATCAGGTCCTTGATCATGTTGATCGACGCGCTCACCACCTGGCGCGCGCCAGGCGTGAGAAGGGCGGGCGGGGGCCGGGGGCGGGCGGGCGGGAGAGGCGCGGACCCGAGCTTGGAGCCCGGGATCTCGGTCCAGTTGACCGGTATTTCGCAGATGGGGTACTTCAAAGTCTGGAAGAAGGGGGGGTGAGGGGAGGGGGGGGACAGCGGGCCGGGGTACGGGGCACCTGCGCGATGAGGAGCAGCTCAATGTCGAAACACCAGCGCTCCACGTGCTGCTGCGGGAAGATCCGCTGCGCCGCCTGCGCGGAGGGGGTACGCTGTGTCAGGGTCGGGAGGGGGGAGACCGGGGTACGGGGCGGCGTGCCTTGCGGGTGAAGAGCTTGAAGCCGCACTGGGTGTCCTTGAGGCCGGAGACGCAGAGCTCCCGCAGGACGCGGAACACGAACGAGACGAACTGCCGGTGCGGCTTCCGCTGCGGGGGCGCGGGGGGTACGCGGTTAGCGGCGGGGCGGGGCGGGGAGGGGGTACGGGGCCACCTGCGCGACGGCGTCGGCCTCGTTCTTGAGGTGCGCGCGGGAGCCGATGGCGATGCCGAAGCCGTCGGCGCCCTTGGCCGCGCCCTTCAGCGACGCTGCCGGGCAGCCGGTCGGTCGGGCGCGGGCGGGCCGGGCGGCGCGGGCGGGGCGGTGCGGGCGCACTCTCGAGGCGCTCGACGTCGGTGATGAGCGTCGCGCCGTCCGAGTCGGCCATGAGGAGGTACTCCCCGCGCGCGTTCAGCATCCCCTGCCGCCGGCGCGTCAGCACGGGGGCGGCGGCAGCAGCAGCAGCGAGGTTCGGGCTCAGCGCACGGTCTTGACGGCGGCGCCCTTGCCGCAGTTGACGCGGAGGCTGATCACGCGCGTCTTGGACTCGATGCCGAGGGCCTTGGCCTGTTCATTGGCCACCTTGACGGTCCTGTCCCTGCTCCCGTCGTCCACGATGAGCAGCTCCCACGTGAATGACTTGTCCTTCGTCTCCCTGCGCCGGCCGTGAGCCGGCGGCGCCCGCGCGACCCGCGCCTCGCCGGCGCACGCGCGTGAGGAGGTACCGCGCGGTCTCCGCCATGAACGCCGGGAGCCGCTCATCCTCGTTGTACGCGGGTGCAACGATGGACAGGTAGACCGAAGCGGGGGCGAACAGCGTCGGCTTCTCGGTCGGCGAGAGCCCGGTGTAGCTCTCGGGGCCAATCTTCGAGCCCTTCCTGCCCTTCAAGGCCAGATAGGCGCGAAACACGTATGCAAACGCCGACAAGAGCGCGAGGGCCTGCGGGCGGCGCGCCCTCGGCATCAGCGGCGCGGGGGATGACCGGCAGCCGGCGCACCACCACCCACGACATCGCCTCGTCAAGCGCCGTGCTGTGGACGTTGCGCGCCGCTCAAATCCGCCTCCGGTTCGTGCGAAAAAGAATGAGAGCGCCAAGAAAGGTAATGCGTACCCCCTCAGGCCAATTGGCAACAACGCCAGCCGCTCCAGGGCGCCACACCGAGCAGATTTGAGCTGTGCATCGTTAGCTAGAGAGGTTTACCAGCTCGGAACAGCGTTGCCAGAATGCAGCGGCGGCCTGGAGTTGAGGCGCCTGCGGCGGCGAGGCGCGAGCCGCGTACGTTGTACGTAGAGCAGACGAACTTACCGGGGACGCTTCTGTGGCCGGCGGAGGCCCTGCGGGAGGCGAGCCGGGGACGTCATCCAGATCGCAGAGGTGCCGCGTGCACCGCCGATCGGGCGCGAGGGCAGCGCTGATGCGCCGCATTCTATCCCAGGGCGTGTACTACGAGGAGCAGGCGCTGGTGCTGGCCAAGGACGTCGAGATCCGGGGCGCCGGGGCGGAGAAGGTCCTCCTCGGGCGCCTCGGCATCGGCGGCTTCGTGCTGGCGTGCAGCGCCGGCCGGGCGCGCGTGGGCGGCGTGCGGATGCGGCCGGCGGAGGACATGGGCTGCGAGATGGTCGGCGGCGTCCTCTGCTCGGGCGGCGACCTCGAGCTGGTCGACTGCGAGGTCGAGGCCACCGAGGACGCCCCCTGTGCGCCCCCTCGAGTCTGGGAGCTCGCCCGCTCGCCGACGCGCCTCACGCGCGGCGCAGGCGTCTCGGCGACGGGCAAGTGCGCGCTGGCGCTGCGCGGGTGCTCGCTGCGGGGCGGGCGCGTCGGGTGCCGCCTCGCGGGGGAGGGCGTGCGGGCGGCGCTGAGCGGCTGCGAGCTGTCGCTGTGCCACACGGACGGCGTGAGCCTCGCGAGGGTGCCTCGCTCGTCATGGAGCGGTGCCGCGTCCACGACGTCGGGCAGGCCGGCGTCTTCGCCGGCGACGGCTGCTTCTCCAGCCTCACCAACAACGAGGCGCTCCCTATTTAAAAAACAGTTTATCTTTGCCTTCGTCGTTTCTCACACGAAGAGCAGATCTGGCACTGCGGGGCGGACGGGGTGGTCGGGGAGGGGCGGGCGGAGGCCCTGCGCTGCAACGCGATCAAGGCGGAGCCGGTGCCGTCCGGCCGCACCCTCTTCGTCGACGCCGGCTTCACGGGCAACCTCCCCGCCGGCCTCCCCGGCGACGCCGAGGCGCGTCCCGTACCCCCTCTTCCTCCACCCCACCCCACCCTCTGAGCGCGTACCCCCCAGTGCTTCGTGTCGCTGGAGGACGCGCTGGTGGCGGCCCGCGGCGGCGACGAGATCGGTGCGGGCGGGCGCCCGTCTCGTCTCGGGAGGCCTCAGAGTCTTTCTGAGCCGGGCCGTGCGGGGCGCGGGGCCAGTGGTGCGGGCGGGGGAGTACGAGGCGCGGCGGGCGCTCGCCGTGCCCCGCTGCGTCCGCATCCGCGGCGAGGGGGACCCCTCCAGGGTGCCGAGCCCCGCCCCCCGCCCCCCGCCCCCCGTGCTCAAGCTCGAACGCCCACCTCCCCGCCGCAGGTGGTGCTCTCGCGGAGCGGGGCGAGCGGCGTGGTCCTCGAGCTCGGCGCCGCCGTCGGCGCCGTCTCGAACCTCACCGTCCGCGCCGCCCCTGCCCCGCCCGCCCCGCCGCCCTCCTCCTCCTCCTCCTCCTCCGCGGGGCGCCCCGGCCTGCTCCCCTCCTCATCCTCTTTCGGCGGCGAGGGCGACGGCATGATGGCCGTCCTCGTCCGGGGTACACCGTTTTCCCTTTCTCTTTGTTCGTTGGCCTCCCCCCTTTAACCTCGGGGCAGGGGGCCGCTGGTCGCTGGAGGGGCTCCGGGTGACGGCCCGGGGCTCGGTGGGCGTCTTCGTGCGAGAGGGCGCGCGCGCCGCCCTCGAGCGCTGCGCCGTCTCGGGCTGCCGCGTGGGCGTCAGCGCCGGCCTCGGCGCCCGCGCCTCCCTCTCGGGGTGCGCTCGCCTCGCTGACTTGTGCCTTGGAGGCAGCCTCCCTCCCTCACGCCGCCCGCCCGCCTCAGGTGCGACGTGTACGGCTGCCTGCGGGCGTGCGTCGAGGCGCAGGCGGGGTCGGACGTCACTCTCTCCTCCTGCGACGTCCACGGTGCTTCTCTCCTCGCCCGCACCGCCCCCCTTCGAGCCGAAGGGACCGGCTCCGTGACGCAGACTCGCTGGGCTTCGGCGTCGTCGCGCCGGCGGGGGCGGCCGGGGCGGACCGCGTCTCGCGCCTCCGCGCTTGGGGCCTCCAGCAGGGCCCGGGGGCCGCGGCCGGCGCGCCCTACCGCACCGAGAAGGGCGGCGAGCTCGTCGAGGCCGGCGGGGCCGGGGGCGAGAGGCCGCAGGGGTACGCCGGGCCCTCCGTCGACGAGCTCCGCGCGGTGCTTTGCTGTTGCGCGGTACCCGTCGCTTCGCTTCCTCTGACTCCGTGGCCGCGGGCGGGGCAGCTGGTGGGGGCGCTGCGGGCGGACGAGGCGGAGGCGGAGGCGGTGGCGGAGGCGCGCCGCCGCTCCCGCCGGGCGGCCGCCATCGCCGAGGAGCAGGCGGAGGCCGAGGCGGGCGCCGGCGGCTCGGGAGCCGTGCGGCCCTCCCTCGACCTTGAACCCTTGCGCTTCTCACGCGTCCGAAAGGAAGCGGGGGCGGGGCGGCGGCGGCGGCGGCGGCGGAGTGCCCCGCGGCGGCCGAGGCGGCGCGCAGGGCCAGCGTCCCCTCGGCGGCCGCCGTTGAAGAGGCCGAGGAGACTGCAAGAGAGGAGGGCGAGGAGGAGAAGGGGGAGGAGGAGGAGGGGCCGCAGGGCGGCTCCTCGTAGTGGACCAAGAGATGCGCCCTACGTGCGTACCCCCGTCCCTTCCCTCGCCGCCACGCCTCTCCATCTAATCTCGAGCCTTCGGCAGGCCAGGGGCGCTGGACGGGGCGGGGCGGGCCGTCCTGGGCCCGTACCCCTCCCTCCGCGAGGCCCTCGCAGCAGCCACGGACGGCGACGAGGCGCGCCCGCGTACCCCCCTCGGCGCTCCATCCTACCCGCCTGATCCGGGTACAGGTGCGGGTGCGGGGAGGGGAGTACGTGGAGCGGGAGACGCTGGACGTCACGTGCGAGCTCGCGGTGGTGGGGGAGGGGGAGGTCATCCTCCGGGTACGCCTCGTTTCTCTGTATCTCATCCCCCCCTTCCCCTTCCCCCCCGAGCCCCACATCCGACGGGGATGCGCAGCGGGCGGGGAGGGGCGGCACGGTGCTGTGGCTGGACGCGCCCCAGGGGCGGCTCGCGAACCTCTCGCTCGCCGTCGGGGGCGGCGAGGCGGGCAGCGGGGACGACGAGGACGGCGACGAAGAGGACGCGGAGGAGGTCCGCCCCCCCCCCCCCCCACCCCCCCCCCCCCCCCCACCCCCCCCGCCCCCCCCCCCCCCCGCCCCTCACCCTTCCTGGGGCCAGGGGATGGGGGTCGGGGGCGTGGCGGTGCGGAGCGGGCGGTGGGCGCTGGAGGGCCTTGCCTGCTGCGCCTCCCCCGACGAGCCCGCCGTCGCCGTCCACCGTGCCCCCCCGCCCCCGCCCCGACTCGCGCCGCGCTTGCTGAGGCATCGCCATCTCACGGGGCGGCAGAGGGGGCGGAGGCGCGGCTGTACGCGTGCCGGCTGCGGCAGTGCCGGACGGGCCTCGACGCCCTCCCCGGGGCCCGCGCCGAGCTCACGGACTGCGCGGTGGGGCCCTGCCGCCAGTTCGGCGTGCGGGCCGGCCCGGGGGCGCGCGTGGCGCTGCGCGGCTGCTCGGTGCGGGGCGTGGGGCGGGTCGGGGTGTACCTGCAGGGCGGGGCGGCGGGGGAGGTCGAGGGCCCCGCGCCGGCCTCCTGCGGCGAGGCGCCCTTCAAGTGCGACCCGGGGGCAGCCCTCCAGCGCGGCTAGCCCGCCCGTCGCATTTTGGCTAGCCGCCGCTGCCACTATAGCTATTTATGAACCTCGGAGAGTCGGAGCGGCTGCAGGCCCCAAGGCCCCGGCGCCGGCCCGCCGGCAGCCGCCGCCGCCGTCTTTCGACATCGACTGTGCATGCATATGTTTTCATGATCATGATGATTGCGATCGCGACGCTCCCAGCGCGAGCGATTCGATGATCGAGCTCGATTCTAGATCTATCGATATCGCATCGCCAAGTCCGACGGTCGATCCCGGTCTGTTCCCTTGTCCCCCCCCTTCCCCCGACTCCCCCTGCATGACCCGCGGCCGGGACCCCCCTTAATTAAGCTTCCCCCGGCGGGAAGTGCTCCTGGCCATGGCCCAGCCCGGCGGCCGAATCTGCTGATCGCCCGCGGCCGACACTTCGATTGCATCGCATTGCTCAGGCTCGCTCAGATCGCTGCAGCTGCCGCCGCGCGCTGCCTTCAGCTTTTAATTAATTTGCCAAGTTGAGCGCGTCCGGGCACCGCCCGGCGCCCGGCGCGGGATTTGAAACGAGGGTACCGGTGTCCCCATATTTAAGCTTGAATTAATATTCAATTTTTTTTTGGTGAATTACCGGCCACAGTCTCTAGACACCAGCACTGCGGGGGCTGCCCAGGGGGCATAAAGACAAAAAAGCAAAATAACTAAGATAAGAGCACGAAGAAAGATAAGACAAAGAGCCAAAATCGACAATAAAAAAGAAAAGACACAGAGCTCGAGACCGTCGGACAGATCGAGAAGAGAGGACAAACCGAGCAGATCGAGGGACAGAGGATCCGGATGACTGACACGAAGAAGAGCCAGAGCTAGAGATACCATCAATATCGGAAGAAATTACATCACTAAGAAGCGGAGGACAAAATTGAGAAAGATAAATAACAGGAAGCAGACAAGTCGGCCTTGGGGAAAGGAGAGGCCCTTACGTCTGTTTGGTTTGATGTGACGGATTTCAAAAAGCGAAATTCGTATATTTGGAGACACCTACTACCCCATTTTAGACCCTGGGGAGCACGATGGTCCGGCCCGTTTTCCTATGAGAGGCCTCTAATGGGCAGTAACAGCACGTCGAAAAGCACAGAAAAGCATTTTCCCGGAAAAAAATAGAAAGCGCAAATCACATTGGCCTTCCAAGTCGAAATTTAAAAATTATTAATTTGAAGAGACCGCACCCCATTCGCTAGGAAATAGTTTCCAAATTAACGGAGAGCCACTATGATGCGTTAGTTGATGCGTATAAAAATATACTTGATGCGTTAGTTGAAAGATTATCAAAATAAACAATTTAGACAGAGCCTTATTACTGCGAATTATATTCAAATGATTCATAGATAATTCTTAACCGCCTCCAAAAAGTGCCGAAAGTCGTTTTCATTCAGCTGAGACGACCAATGGGCCCCTCGGCCCGGCGCCCGGCGGGGCCTGTACTCAGTACAACTGCGGCCGATTGGGCCCCGCATCGATATCTGTACCCTTGCAGCACAACTCTGTACCCTCTCACTTGAGTGTGTACCCTTGCCGAGTGGACCCCCCTGTTTCTCCTCCCCCCTCCCCCGTAACCGCGCGCGGTTGCAATTGCGGGCCGGCCCCCGTTTAAAAACAAAGAGCTGCCGCCCTCACGCCTTGAAGCCCCAAGACCCAAGGCCACTCCTGCTCCGCAGGGACTCGCTTGTAAGAGGAACAACAAGACGACGTGGAGGCGGAGGCGAAGCAGAACGATGCGAAAGGGCAGAGCTACGGCACGAGGTCGAGGAGGACACAGGAGGCGGAGCAGGCGGATCAAGAGCAGGCAAAAGGACAGTCAAAGGAATCACTAAAGCCGGCCGGGGTCGAGGCGGGCAGTCGAACTGCAAACGACGGCGAACAACAGGTCGAGCACGAGGACTATAGCTAGTATTGAAACTAACTCTAGCATCAACACTACGATCAGAATCCGAACCAGACCGAACTAAACTATAAGACGAAGTACGCCGGCGCCGGCGGATACGACCAGCGAAGCAGAAGACGAAGGCAAAGGCGGCAGTCCGGTATCAAGAACAAAGGCCGGAGGGTCCGGCCCGGCAAACCGCCGGAGGGAAGTAGAAGGAGACGCAGGCTCGAGCTCGGCAAGCCGGCGACGGGTACGACCACGAGTCCGGGAGGAGATCGGGGAAGCCGGTCCCGGCCCGGATCGGAGCTGAGGGCCCAGGAGCAGAGCCAGGAGAAGGTAAGCCCGGCGAGAAATCTGACCCGGAGCCGGAACCCAGCGAACGACGACGACGAAGAGGCCCCCGAGGACTCCGGGAGCCACGACGGGGGAGCTACCGAGCAAAGTACTGACAGCCGGCGCCGAACACGGCGGCGGAGGTACCCCGCAGACAGTGGCAGGCGGAGAGTCCAGGGTCGATCGAGAGATCCGCCGACGGGAACGCGGCGGAGGCCTACGAGACGGAAGAGGCGATCGCGAGGACGGAAGAGAGGGCAGCGAAGCAGGAGAAAGGTCGGGTGGCGCCGGATCAGATGACACGGGGGTCAGGGGCGGCGCAGAGAAGACGCGCAGATGGGACCCGAGGCGCCGAAGGGGGAGCTCAAGCGCTAGCGGCCGCGGGCCGCTTAAATTTTAAACACTGAGACACTATATTCGAGACACTACCTGGGGTACTTCTGTTCTTATACGAATTGTTTTTTGATTCTTTGTCAAAATGTACATCAGACTCGATGATCAGAGCCGAGCCTCGGAGACTCGATCAGACTCGATGATCAGATGTAGAGTCCATGATCACTGAATCAGACTATCATAGTATAGCTATATATATAAATAGCTAAAGCTACCGTGTAACACTTAATTAATGCGCCAGAAATTATAATTAATGCGTTTTTTGGACCCCGACCCCTACAATGGATATTAATGCGGTACCGAATTAATGCGTGGTTCAGCCCCATCGTCTGCCTTCCCTGTCACTACTGGCTTGCGTTTTGCCCCTCCTCTTATACTGCCGACTCCGAGTCTGAATCCGAGTTCTGCCCCTTTCCTCGTGTCGTCCTCAGTTCCTCAGATTAGTCTTCAGCCGTCCATTGTTTTACCAACTCTACAATCTCGATTCCGTTTAGACACTCCGCCAGCTTCGACGTCGACTCTCCCTTCTAGTGGTGTCCTACGTTTCGCCTCTCCTACTGTTCTGCCGCCTCTGCCTCCTGCGACTACGTCTTCTAATTCTGCTGTTAGCTCTATTTTGTCGTCTTCGTCGACGTCTAGATCTTCGAATTCGTCTTCGACTGTAGTTCCTCGTGCTCGAGCTCGTTCTCCTTATTCGCTGCGTCCCCGTGCTCCTCGTCGTTCTAGTGTGACTAGTACTTCTGCGTCGACGTCCTTGAGCTCTTCTACTCCTTCTCCTCGTGCTCGTTCTCCTTATCTTTTGCGTTCTTCTAGATCTGGCCGTGTCCCTTCTCGTGATCCCTCTATTTTGTGCTACTTTACTGTATCTTTGATTTGTGATTGCTTTGTTGTCCTTAATATCACTACCTACGTATACGGGGGGTTCGCCCCACCGTAGTCTCTCAAAAAAACAAAGAGTTAATGCGTTTTAAACAAGCGAGTCCCTGCGGAGCAGGAGTGGCCTTGGGTCTTGGGGCTTCAAGGCGTGAGGGTGGCAGCTCTTTGTTTTTAAACGGGGGCCCGCAACCGCGCGCGGTTACGGGGGATCCCGGAGGGGGGAGGAGAAACAGGGGGTCCACTCGGCAAGGGTACACACTCAAGTGAGAGGGTACAAAATTGTGTCGCAAGGGTACAGATATCGATGCGGAGCCCAATCGGCCGCAATTGTACCGAGTACAGGTCCCGAGGGGCCCATTGCCTGGGCCATTGGTCGTCTCAGCTTACTAAGTTATTGAAAACGACTTTCGGCGCTTTTTGGAGGTGGTTAATAATAATCTATGAATCATTTGAATGTAATTCGCAGTAATAAGGCTCTGTCTAAATTGTTTATTTTGATAATCTTTCAACTAACGCATCAAGTATATTTAAAACCCACCTCGTGGCACACATCGACTCTGTCTCATACAAATTTGCTGGCCGGCCCCGTGGGGCTCCGTTAATTTGGAAACTATTTCCTAGCGAATGGGGTGCGGTCTCTTGAAATTAATAATTTTCAAATTTCGACTCGGACGACCAATGTTATTTGCGCTTTTCGTGAAAATGCTTTTCGATGCTTTTCGACGTGCTGTTACTGCCCATTAGAGGCCTCTCATAGGAAAACGGGCCGGACCATCGTGCTCCCCAGGGTCTAAAATGGGGTAGTAGGTGTCTTCAAAAATACGAATTTCGCTTTCTAAAATTTTGTGACAAGTGACCAACAGACCTAAGGGCCTCTCCTTTCCCCCAAGGCCGATTTGAAGCTTCTAGATCTTGGCTGTGTTATGGGGGTACATAACGTAGCTTCTTAGCGTTTCGATATTAATGCGGTCCAAAATTATTAAATTAATGCGTTTTGCCAGCGCTAGCGGGAAACGCATTAATTTAAATTTGGGATCGCATTACTTAAGTGCGTGCAACGCCGTGCATTACTTAAGTGTTACACGGTACTAGGGTACGTACTACGGTATACCCGTTACGTAGGGACCGGCCCCGGGTAGGGTTACCGTCGCGACTCGACATTTCGAAGCTCCGGCAGATCTAGACGCGCCGTCACGCGCGCGTATGATACTACCGTACAACACTTAAGTAATGCGCCGGTAATTGTAAGTAATATTAATGCGTTTTTGGACCCGGACCCCCAGTACGGTTAATAATGCGCCGCCGAATTAATGCGTTTTGAATTTTTTTTTTTTGGTGAATTACCGGCCACAGTCTCTAGACACCAGCACTGCGGGGGCTGCCCAGGGGGCCTAAAGACAAAAAAGCAAAATAACTAAGACAAGAGCACGAAGAAAGAGAAGACAAAGAGCCAAAAACGACAATAAAAAAGAAAAGACACAGAGCTCGAGACAGATCGAGAAGAGACGAGAAATCGAGCAGATCTAGGGACAGAGGATGACTGACACAAAGAAGAGCCAGAGCTAGAGATACCATCAATATCGGAAGGAATTACATCACTAAGAAGCGGAGGACAAATTTGAGAAAGATAAATAACAGGAAGCAGACAAGTAAGAGGAACAACAAGACGACGCGGAGGCGGAGGCGAAGCAGGACGACGCGAAAGGGCAGAGCTACGGCACAAGGTCGAGGAGGACACAGGAGGCGGAGCAGGCGGATCAAGAGCAGGCAAAAGGACAGTCAAAGGAATCACTAAAGCCGACCGGGGTCGAGACGGGCAGTCGAACAAAAAGAAGCCTTCTGGCTGCGTGAGGGGGGTACATACCGCAGTTTTCTTAGCGCCGGCTGAGCGCTTCGATATTAATGCGGTCCCGAAATAATGCGTTTTGCCAGCGGAAAACGCATTATTTCGGGACCGCATTACTTAAGTGCCCGCATTACTTAAGTGTTTTACGGTACTACTAGGCTACTAGTAAGTACTAGCCTAGTAGGGCTGGGTCCAGTGAGATCAGTGGAGGGTCGAGGGTCTCACAGACTCTCACTCCACTCACTGATCATGAGCTCGAGTAAGGATTTCGGCTACGTATACAAAGAAAAATGTATATATGAGGCCAGTGCACGTGAGCAGGACCTCCGCCAGGTGGGGGTATCTGGCGCCAAAACATCACGACCCAGGCGCCCCACCTAACGATTTGGGGGTACTTTGAGTCAGATCTACAGGCGTAGCTAGCAGCACCGCGCGCGATGCTGACCATCATGGCATGTCCCTCCAAAATTCGACACTTTAGAAGCCCGTGGAAACAGCTCGCAGTTAAAGCACGAAAGTGCCTGAAAAATCGGCCGCCGGGCAAACTTCGGAAATCTGGGTCGTTTTAGGTCGTTTTTCTCGTATACGAATATAAAAAAATAGCTACGTGTATTTAGGTCGTACCCCCTGCTATATAAATAGCTAAAAGCTATAGCTACGTATACATGTGGGTCTGCACATGCGCATGCGTTAACGCAGCGTTATAATTACTGTAGAACTATAGCTAGAAATATTTAGTACGCTGCATATATAAATTATAGAACTAAAAGCCTGCTCAAGTCGAGATTCTCAGGGTAGTCGACGTCCTGTCTCCATCCGGCGACTCTCGCCATACAATTGCAAAGCCCTGCGAGCGCTTGTATGCTACATATATGCCGCATCATGGCCCGCATGATGATGTGCGAAGACTGACCTACTAAAATCTATCAGCTGCTAAATTGTTTTTAAAGTGGCATGCGCAGTTTTCGCGAATTTCGAAGTACTAATTACTATTTTATAATTCCGTACTAAATTAACTTAAAACTTAAAAACCTCGGCGCGGGCCGGCCGCGCGCGGGGCGGCGCGGCGCCGCGCGCCGGCCCGGCGCCGGAGGTTCGAAATTCCGAAAGTTCGATCACCGCGCCGGCGCGTGATCACATGTACTATGATGTACATGATCGACGACGAGTCGGCGACGACCGGGCCGCCGGCCGTGCATGGTGACGGCCCTGACGGCGTGTCCGTCACGGTCGACACGATCACGTCACTGACTACAGTGACTACTCGCGCGCCGTGTAGTCACTGATCATGATCATGATCGAGTCTAGTAGGGTTACCGACGCTTACGTCGCTACTCCGAGGCTCGACATTTCAAAAGTTTCGAACTCGGATCGGAATTCGAAGCTCGGCAGACGCGCGGCGCGTATACCGCGGGCCGTACCGTGTAATACTGGAGAACTAGACCGTCGACGTACTACGGTACTAGTACGTCAGGCGTATACTGTGTCGCGTGCGAGATTAGTGTGTCTAATCGTGCGCGCGGAAGCCGTGCGGAGTGCAAGCTCGCAGGGGGGTTTGGCGAGTGCTGCTGCTGTTAGCCACCGTGATGGTAGACTGAGGGTGTACCCGTCCAGCTACGGCGTACCCGACACACGCATACAAGTGACCGCGGCGCTCTAACTAGCCTAGGCGCCGTCGATCTAGCAGCACGAAGGCTGCGCACATCATCTAGACCTAGCGCTCACAACGAGCATCGCTATAATGTCGATGCGACAACTCCTCCTCTCGGATCCCGCGTCCGCGCGGGTCTACGCCCTAGGCGAACAGAAAGAGGGCGGGGAAGCCGGAATTTGATCGAGCCTAAGCTCTCTAGACAACGCACCCCGGCCGCTATATACAAATGCTCGGAGCTACCGGCTACTGCGGGAATCGAAAAAGGCTCCGAGCACTCACGCTCGCGTCACCGGCTACTGCCGGGAATCGAAAAGACGCCGAGCCCATCCATGTCCGGCAACTGCCGGGAATCGAAAAGACTGTCGCCCGGCAGTGCCGGCACGACTCCAGCGTGGAGCGCCAGGGGCAAGGTCCAACTTCGGCCGGCGCCCAGAAACTCGCACGAGGCGAGCGGATCGAAGGGAGAAGCGAGGAGGCCTGTCCTCGCGCGCAGCAAGTTAACCGCAGAGCGCACGCTGCAACAGCAATTGCAACGCGGGGCGTGACGCTCGCGGTAGCGCCCAGTAGCCCCAGCGCAATGCCCGTCCCGAAACGTAGGCTAAGCAGCTCGTCTAGCGCCACTGCTCAGGCATGCGCGCGCTCTCGCGTCCGCCACGCGTCGATTAGGGGCTGAGAAGCCCACAACGGCGGTGGAGCTAGTAACTCCAGGGCAAGGCTAGACGCCGCCACAAGGTGCCCTCGTCGCCATCGTACGGCGGGAGGTACCCTGCCCGACCCGTGCTCGCGCGTCATTAAGGGACGCGGCCCTCCAGCGTCCACCACGAGCGTCCCCGGTGTGGAGCCCTGTATGGGGGAATTGTGCATCCCAGTCATCGTACCCGGGCGGGACCCGGCGCACGACCGCCTGTGTGTACCCCCGTTGGTGCTCGGCGCACCCCGGTACCCCACCAGGTCTTGCATCTCAAGGAGGGGGAATGCTCATCCCCTGTCACTGGGCCCGGGGCAGAATCCGGCGCCTCAGCCGCCTTCCGACTCCTCGGCCGGCGCAAGTCGCGCCCGGAGCTCGGCCAGGTCTTCGTAGGGCCCTCCGCCCGTCACTGAGCCGAGCATAGCTCGAGGCAGTCAGCCGCCCGTTGGCTTCCTTCCTAGCCCGGGACTTAGTGATTGTGGTGGGCGCTAGGCCCTTCTCAGCTCAACCCTCCGCGGGCAGCTCATCACTCTCGCGCTGCGCAGTTGCAGGCGCGGCCGCTCTCTGTCCTCGCCTCCTGTGGGGCCGGGACGCGGCTCGGAGCCAGCTCCTCATGCTGCTCCGCCGGGCCGCCGCGCTGCGGCCGCGGCTCCCGGTGCACCCGCCGCCCGCGGCCGCCCTCGGGCCGGCCGCGCGGGCGCGTTCGCATCGCGCATCGGAACGGGATCATGCAATCGATGTGCACGATCGTCTCGCGGGTGTCGCGGGCCTTCTGGCGGACAGCGCCCACGGCGCCGTAGGGCCGGGCCAGGCCGCGCACGACGTACGTTACCCGCCCGGGTGCACGTCCATGACGGTGAACGGCCGACCCAGGAGTTAAACAACCCCTTGTCACGGTCGCCCAGCCAGCACAGGACTTTGTCGCCCCACTTCGAAGCGGCGACGGTCCGGCAGGTCACCCGTCCGGTGCACCATTTGGCGGCGGTACCAGCGGCGGTGCTCGCGGACCGCGTCATCGCGGCTCTTCGCGGCGCGCACTACGGTCGCGACGTAGTCGGCGTAGCTAAGGGTGTCGAGCATTTCGACCCCGAAGCGCACGTCGCGGGCAGCGTGAGCTCGTGCCCCAGTGCAGGAGCGCGGGCGAGTAGCCCGTGGCGCGTGCACGTCGTGCGGAGCGCCAGCTGCACCTCGTGCACGTGCTGGTCCACTCGTGCATCGGCTCGCGCTCGGCGCGGCACGCCGCGTGGAGCAGCGTCTTCACGACGCCTCCCAGCCGCTCTACCAGCCCATTCGTCGAATGGTGGTACGCCGCGGCGTAATGAAACGAGTCCCGAGCTTCCGGAAGTACTCGTTGAACGGGCCGCCCTTCAGGCTGGACCCGTTTCCATGAGGAGGCGCAGCGGCACGCCCTCATTCGAGACGAAGTCTCGGCCCATCTCGAGCATGGACCAGCCGTCCAGGTCGGCCTTTGGTACAGCCGCGTGTACTTGTCCCACGCGTTCACCCAGGCGACCAAATAGCGGTTGCCGCGCGGCGTCGGTCGAGGTGGAACACGTCCACCTGCCACAAGTCATTCCGGCCCTCGCCTCGATGACTGCGATCGCAGTTCGCCGCGGCTTCACAGCCTTGGCGAACTGGCAGCAGGGCAGCTCCGCACGTAGCGGGCTACGGCCGCGAGCATGCCCGGCCACCAGAACCTCAGCAGGATCCGGCGGGCGACGATCGAGGCGCCGCGGTGGCCCCACCATCGTGGTACGCGTACAGGACGCGTCCTGCCAGACTCAGGCAGGACGGGCACGAAGCGGCCGTGAGGCGCGACCGGGCGGCGGACAAGCACGCCGTCGGTGTCCACGTCGAATTTCCCAGCGAATCCGACGAAGGCCGCCTTGGCCTGACTGCAGAGGTAGCAGTCGCCCGTGTGGCAAGAGGCGCGCGTGCAGCGGGCCTCGTTCACGCCATTCTCTAGCCAGGAGAACAGCTTGCGGCACAGCGGGTCCGCCTTCTGCGCGGCGAGCAGCCTGACTCGCCGGGCAGGGAACATGTGCCGCAGGGTCTCGGCAAGGGCCCGTCGAGGGAAGGCGGCGGAGCGCAATCCCAAGTGTCCTGGACCAGCTCGAGCAAGCGCGGCTTGCGGCGGTCTCGGACCTCGCCAGCTCAGGCCGGGGGCGATAGCGCTGGACGAGAGGACCTCTCGCTCGAGGCCTGCGGCCGGGCCGCCACTCGAGCCGGCGTCGCCGCTTGAGGGCGCCTCGGAGGCGGCCGGCGGCTCAGAGGAGCCGGCCGTCGCGGCGGCGGTCGACGCGGCCGCGGAGGACGACGCCGCCGGGGCGCCGCCCTCGGGCCCCTCATCAGGGTCGTCCTGGTGAGGGTACAGCGGCGGGCCGCAGCGCCAGTGGCGCGGGTTGTCCGCCTTGCGGGGCGTCTTGCCCGGGCGCGGGGCCTCAGGCGGTCGCAGGTCGCGCGGCAGGGGCGCGACGGGCCCCTCTTTACGCCTCGCTTCATTCGAATGCAGAAGACCTAGCTATCTTACGCCTGACACTACTTAGCTAGATGCACGGGATAGCGCATCGGGTTGGGCCCTGAGGTACGGCAGCTCAAGGCTGCTTTCCCGGGAACCACGTATCATAATACGTTGGCGATCGACCAGGGCGGATCGCCGTATGCCATTCCGGCCTCGCCCTTGCGAGTTCCGGAACAAGAACTCTCCGGGGTAAGCGTGCTAGGCGCCTGTACCCCGGGGAGGGCCGTTGCGGGTCGAGACGGTGTACCCCGCTCGGGGGTACTCCGCTCGGGGCCGTCGCGGGGCCGATCGTGGTACCCCGCTCGGGGGTACACTTGATCGGGCCGCTCTGACGCCGTACCCCTCTCCGGGGTACGCGTTCGGCCTCGGGCCGCGCCTTGTGGGGCCGGTTGGGGCGAACGGCGTACCCGGGGAGGGGTACGCGGTTTCTTCCGGGTTCGGGGATCCGAAGCCGGTACCGCCGCCGGAGGCCGCGGGGTGAGCGTAGCGAACGCAGCACGAATGCAGTACCCCCTACCACACGCGTAGCGTGCCCGTCGTCCGCAGACGACCATGAGACCAAGGAGTCGTACAACGTACGACAACCGAGCTCATCAAAAACCAACAGGACTCCGAATCATGCGCGAAGTCTCCCCCGCGCCGGGGCGGCAGACTCGAAAACCAGCAAGTTACCGCGGGAAAACCGCGTAACGGTCATGCGCGCTGGACCCCGGCTCGGCACCCACGGGTCCAGAGGAAACAGGGTAAAACCCAGCGGGGAAAACTCGAGATTCTCCACGAAGCCGCGCGACTGTTTCTTGGGGCGCGCTGGACCCCGGCCCGGCACAAGTGGGCCCAGCGGACGCGCGTGAAACACGAATGACGACCGGTACACCGAGTCTGCGCGGTTCGTGCCCGAATCTTCGACGAACCATTGTAAATTACCACGGATCAGCTGTGCACGACCACGTCCGCGCTGGTGGCCGGCACCGAGCGGGAGTAACATCCGGAACCGTGTGCACAGGAGACGGCAAGGAACCACGTATTATAATACCCTCGGCGAACGCTGGCGCTGGTCGCCGTATGCATTGCCTTTTTGCGCGAACTTTTCGCGGCGCCGGGGCTCGCTGGGTGGCGAGGTTCGGCGCCCCGGAAGGAAAAATCGCGGGGAGGTGGGCGGGCGCGATTTCGCTTCGCCGCTGGTCGCTTCGTGGCCTGGGGCGGCCGCGAGCGAAGCTGGGCGTGAAGGGAAACCCCGAATCAGCGTACCCCCCGGAGCTCGGCGGCTTCAAGCCCGCCGGCTCGGCCCAACGGCTAGCTCAGCTAGTCCCTTGCGGGGCGCTCGCAGCAGCCTGCTGCTAATCCCGTGCTCGCCTCGCGCCGCTTCCGCGGCTAGCGAGTCGCTCAGCTCTTTCGTGCCTGGCGCTCGGCTACGGTCTTCTTTGTTCGCATTCCGTCGGCGCAAAACTCGATTTACGCATTGAGAGCGCAAATCCCGATTTACGCCTCGCTTCATTCGAATGCAGAAGACCTAGCTATCTTACGCCTGACACTACTTAGCTAGATGCACGGGATAGCGCATCGGGTTGGGCCCTGAGGTACGGCAGCTCAAGGCTGCTTTCCCGGGAACCACGTATCATAATACGTTGGCGATCGACCAGGGCGGATCGCCGTATGCCATTCCGGCCTCGCCCTTGCGAGTTCCGGAACAAGAACTCTCCGGGGTAAGCGTGCTAGGCGCCTGTACCCCGGGGAGGGCCGTTGCGGGTCGAGACGGTGTACCCCGCTCGGGGGTACTCCGCTCGGGGCCGTCGCGGGGCCGATCGTGGTACCCCGCTCGGGGTACACTTGATCGGGGCCGCTCTGACGCCGTACCCCTCTCCGGGGTACGCGTTCGGCCTCGGGCCGCGCCTTGTGGGGCCGGTTGGGGCGAACGGCGTACCCCGGGGAGGGGTACGCGGTTTCTTCCGGGTTCGGGGATCCGAAGCCGGGTACCGCCGCCGGAGGCCGCGGGGTGAGCGTAGCGAACGCAGCACGAATGCAGTACCCCCTACCAAACAAGAGTCAGGTCACAGCCAGCCAGAATAGCATACATAAGGACAAAAGTGATCAAGAGGGCGAGGGTTGATCCACCCTCCTCCTGCCCCCCCCCCCCCTCTCTTTCCTCCTCCCCCGCCACCCCAACGTGTCTCGGACGCTGAGCCCCTATCCCCCAGCGCACTGCGCTGTAGGAGGGACGGGCAGAGAGCGTGAATTCGGACAACAACATGGGGCCGGGGCGGGCCAAGAAGCCCGAGGGAACGAGCCGGCACAGAAGGCTGGGGGGTTCTCGTCGTACCCCTATGGACAGTCGACGAACCGGGGCGGCGCTTGATAGTTGCGCCGCCAGATCCCCGCCGCCGACAAGTCATGCTGGGCGTGCGGGCCAGGGGCGCGCTACGGGTGGAGGGCGGGCAAGGCGGTCGCACTGCGCGTCGGCGTGAAGTCGCGCGAGGCCGTTACGGACCTCGGGCCGCGGCGGAATCTAAAACCATCCCAGCCGGTGAGCACCGAAAGTGAGCCCACCACCGTCCTGCCCTGTGCAAGCAGGTTAGGCGGCGGAAGCGCGCCGCGCGGAGGCGTGGGGGCCGCATAAGACCGCGGAGCAGTCGCGGGGCCTCAGGGCCTGGAGCGCCCGTGGGACAGCACCGTGGGCGAGCCAGCGGTCAGCCCACCCTGCGCCAGCAGGCGAGGCGGCGGCAGCGCGGGGCCGCGCGAGGCCGTGACGGACCCCGGGCGGTGATGGGGCCATGAGCTCCAGCAGGAGAGCGCGGCTGGCGAGCCAGGGGCCGGCCCGCCCTGCGCCAGCAGGTCGGGCGGAGGCGGCGGGTCGAGCGGCGGCGCGGGCCGCGCGAGGTCGTGACGGACCTCGGGGCCGCGAAGGAGCCTTGAGCTCCAGCAGGGGGCGACGCGGGCGAGCCAGAGGCCGGCCCGCCCTGCGCAAGCAGGCGAGGCGCGGCGGCGAGCCGAGCGGCAGTGCGGGGCCGTGCGAGGTCGCTGCAGACCTCGGGGCGGTGGTGGAGGCTTGAGCTCCAGCAGGAGAGCGCTGCTGGCGAGCCAGCGACCGGCCTGCCCCTTCGCGAGTAGGTCCGACGGCGGTAGCGGTCGAGCGGCCGCGCGGGCCGCGCAAGGCCGCTACGGACCTTCGGGCGGCGGCGGAGCTTTTAGCTACCGCAGGAGGCGCTGCGCGCGGTCCACCAGCCGGCCCGCCCTGGGGCGGTGGCGGAGCCTTGAGCTCCAGCCAGGAAGCGTCCGACGGCCGCGGGCGGGCTAGGGGCCGGCCCGCCCTGTGCCAGCCAATCAGGCGGAGGCAGCGAGCTGGGCGGCGGCGCCGGGCCGCGCGAGGTCGCTGCAGACCTCGGGAGGTGGCGGAGCCTTGAGCTCCAGCAGGAGCGCGGTGGGCGGGCCAGCGGCCGGCCCGCCCTGCACCCGTAGGTCAGGCGGCGGCGGCAAGCCGGGTGTGGAGTGGGGCCGTGCGAGGCCGTCAAGGGCTTCGGGGCGGCGGTGGAGCCTTGGGCTCCAGCCGGAGAGCGCGGCGGACGAGCCAGCGGCCGGCCCGCCCTGCGCCAGCGGGTCAGGCAGTGGCGGTACGCCGAGCTGCAGCGCGGGGCCGCGCGAGGCCGTGACGGACCTCGGGGTAGCGGTGGAGCCCTGGGCTCCAGCTGGAGAGCGCGGCATGCGAGCCAGCGGCCGGCCCGCCCTGCGCAAGCAGGTCAGGCGGCGGCGGCGGGTCGAGCAGCGGCGCGGGGCCGCGCAAGGCCGTGACGGACCTCGGGGCGGGGGCGGGGCCCTGGGCTCCAGCCGGAGAGCGCCGCAGGCGAGCCAGCGGTCGGCCCGCCCTGCGCAAGCAGGTCAGGCGGCGGCGGCGGGGCGCGGCGGTGCGGGCCGCGCGAGGTCGTTTTCGGACCTCGGGGCGGAGGTGGAGCCCTGGGCTCCAGCCGGGAGCGCTGTATGCGAGCCAGCGGCCGGCCCGTCCTGCGCAAGCAGGTTATGCGGCGGCGGCGGTCGAGTGGTGGTGCAGGGCCGCATGAGGCCGTGAACGGACCTCGGGGCGGAGGTGGAGCCCAAGGGCTCCAGCCGGAGAGCGCGGCAGGCGAGCCAGCGGCCGGCCCGCCCTGCGCAGGCAGGTCAGGCAGTGGCGGTACGCCGAGCTGCAGCGCGGGGCCGCGCTAGGCCGTGACGGACCTCGGGGCGGCGGTGGAGACCAAGGCTCCGGCCGGGGAGGGCTGCATGCGAGCCAGCGGCCGGCCCGCCCTGCGCAAGCAGGTTATGCGGCGGCGGCGGGTCGAGCGGCAGCGCGGGGCCGCGCTAGGCCATGACGGACCTCGGGGCGGAGGTGGAGCCCTGGACTCCAGTTGGGGAGCGCTGCATGCGAGCCAGAGGCCGGCCCGCCCTGTGCAAGCAGGTTATGCGGCGGCGGCGGGTCGAGCAGCAGCGCGGGGCTGCGCGAGGCCGTGATGGACCTCGGGGCGGAGGTGGAGCCCTGGGCTCCAGCCGGAGAGCGCGGCAGGCGAGCCAGCGGCCGGCCTGCCCTGCGCAAGCAGGTCAGGCGGCAGCGGTGTGTCGAGCGGCGGCGCGGGGGTCGCGCGAGGCCGCTTCAGACCTCGGGTGGAGGTGGGGCCCAAGGGCTCCAACCGGCGAATGTCGCAGGCGAGCCAGCGGTCGGCCCGCCCTGCGCAAGCAGGTCAGGCGGCGGCGGCGTGTCGAGCGCAGCGCGGGGCCTCGCGAAGCCGTGACGTACCTCGGGGCGGAGGTGGAGCCCTGGGCTCCAGCCGTGAAGCGCTGCATACGAGCCAGCGGCCGGCCCGCCCTGCGCAAGCAGGGTATGCGGCGGCGGCGGGTCGAGCGGCAGCGCGGGGTCGGGCGAGGCCGTGACGGACCTCTGGGCGGTGGTAACGCCTTGAGCTCCAGCCGGGGGGCGCTGCGGACGAGCCAGCGGCCGGCCCGCCCTGCGCAGGCAGGTTATGCGGCGGCGGCGTGTCGAGCGCAGCACAGGGGAGCGCGAGGCCGTGGCGGACCTCGGGGCGGTGGTGGAGCCCTGGGCTCCAGCCGGGGAGCGCTGCATGCGCACCAGCGGCCGGCCCTGCGCAGGCAGGTTCTGGGGCGGCGGCGGGTCGAGCAGCAGCGCGGGCCGCGCGAGGCCGTGACGGACCTCGGGGCGGAAGTGTGGCCCTGGGCTCCAGCCGGGGAGCGCTGCATGCGCACCAGCGGCCCGCCCTGCGCAAGCAGGTCAGGCGGCAGTGGCATGTCGAGCAGCAGCGCGGGGCCGCGCGAAGCCGTGACGGACCTCGGGGCGGAAGTGGGGCCCTGGGCTCCAGCCGGGGAGCGCTGTATGCGAGCCAGCGGACGGCCCGCCCTGCGCAAGCAGGTTTTGCGGCGGCGGCTGGTCGAGCGGCAGTGCGGGCCGCACGAGGCCGTGATGGACCTCGGGCGGAGGTAGAGCCCTGGCTCCAGCCGGGGAGCGCTGTGTGCGAGCCAGCGGCCGGCCCGCCCTGCGCAAGCAGGTTACGCGGCGGCGGCGGGTGGCGCGGCGGTGCGGGGCCGCGCGAGGTCGTTTTCGGACCTCGGGGCGGAGGTGGGGCCTTGGGCTCCAGCCGGGGAGCGCTGCATGCGAGCCAGCGGCCGGCCAGCCCCGCGCCAGCAGGTCATGCGGCGGCGGTGGGTTGAGCGGCAGCCCGAAGCCGCGCGAGGCCGAGACGGACCTCGGGGCGGAGGTGGAGCCCTGGGCGCAGCCGGGGAGCGCTGCGTGCGAGCCAGCGGCCAGCCCGCCCTGCGCCAGCAGGTGATGCGCGGCGGCGGGTCGAGCGGCAGCGCGGGGCTGCGCGAGGCCGTGATGGACCTCGGGGCGGAAGTGGAGCCCTGGGCCCCAGCCGGAGAGCGCGGCAGGCGAGCCAGTGGCCGGCCCGCCCTGCGCAAGCAGGTCAGGCGGCGGCGGTGGGTCGAGCGGCGGCGCGGGGACGCACGAGGCCGTGACAGACCTCGGGGCGTAGGTGGGGCCCTGGGCCCCAGCCGGAGAGTACCGCAGGCGAGACGGCGGTCGGCCCGCCCTGCGCAAGCAGGTTATGTGGTGGCGGCGGGTCGAGCAGCAGCGCGGGGCCGCGCGAGGCCATGACGGACCTCGGGGCGGAGGTGGAGCCCTGGGCTCCAGCCGGGGAGTGCTGCGTGCGAGCCAGCGGCCGGCCCGCCCTGCGCAAGCAGGTCAGGCGGCGGCGGCGTGTCGAGCGGCAGCGCGGGGCCTCGCGAAGCCGTGACGTACCTCGGGGCGGAGGCGGAGCCCTGGGCTCCAGCCGGGGAGCGCCGCAGGCGAGCCAGCGGTCGGCCCGCCCTGCGCAAGCAGGTTATGCGGCGGCGGAGGTCGAGCGGCGGCGCGGGGCCGCGCTAGGCCGTGACGGACCTCGGGGCGGCGGTGGAGACCAAGGCTCCGGCCGGGAGGGC
The DNA here is from genome assembly GCA_004431415.1 of Cyanophora paradoxa. Lineage (NCBI taxonomy): Eukaryota > Glaucocystophyceae > Cyanophorales > Cyanophoraceae > Cyanophora > Cyanophora paradoxa. The sequence continues at coordinate 248,201 of QPMI01000588.1, read as the reverse complement.
TGCATGCAAGCCAGCGGCCGGCCCGCCCTGCGCAAGCAGGTTATGCGGCGGCGGCGGGTCGAGCGGCAGCGCGGGGCCGCGCGAGGCCGTGACGGACCTCGGGGCGGAGGTGGAGCCCTGGGCTCCAGCCGGAGAGCGCGGCAGGCGAGCCAGCGGCCGGCCTGCCCTGCGCAAGCAGGTCAGGCGGCAGCGGTGTGTCGGGCGGCGGCGCGGGGGTCGCGCGAGGCCGCTTCAGACCTCGGGGTGGAGGTGGGGCCCAAGGGCTCCAACCGGCGAATGTCGCAGGCGAGCCAGCGGTCGGCCCGCCCTGCGCAAGCAGGTCAGGCGGCGGCGGCAGGTCGCGCGGCGGCACGGGGCCGCGCGAGGCCGTGACGGACCTCGGGGCGGAGGTGGGGCCCCAAGGGCTCCAGCCCGAGAGCGTCGCATGCGAGCCAGCGGCCGGCCCGCCCTGCGTAAGCAGGTCCGGCGGCGGCGGCGAGTCGAGCGGCGGTGCGGGGCCGCGCGAGGCCGTGACGGACCTCGGGGCGGAGGTGAAGCCCAAGGCTCCAGCCGGAGAGCGCCGCAGGCGGGCCAGCGGCCGGCCCGCCCTGCGCAAGCAGGTCAGGCGGCGGCGGCGGGTCGAGCGGCGGCGCGGGGCCGTGCGAGGCCGTGACGGACCTCGGGGCGGAGGTGGAGCCCTGGGCTCCAGCCGGGGAGCGCTGCATGCGCACCAGCGGCCGGCCCGCCCTACGTAAGCAGGTTATGCGGCGGCGGCGGGTCGAGCGCGGGCGTGGGGCCGCGCGAGGTCGTTTTCGGACCTCGGGGCGGAGGTGGGGCCCGGGGCTCCAGCCGGGGAGCGCCGCAGGCGAGCCAGCGGCCGGCCCGCCCTGCGCAAGCAGGACAGGCGGCGGTGCCACGGTGGCGGGTTGAGCGGCGGTGCGGGGTCCGCGCGAGGCCGTGACGGGCCTCGGGCGGAGGTGGAGCCAAGGGCTCCAGCCGGAGAGCGCGGCAGGCGAGCCAGCGGCCGGCCCGCCCTGCGCAAGCAGATCAGGCTGCGGCGGCGGGTCGAGCGGCGGCGCGGGGGCCGCGCGAGGCCGTGACGGACCTCGGGGCGGAGGCGGAGCCCTGGGCTCCAGCCGGAGAGCGCCGCAGGCGAGCCAGCGGTCGGCCCGCCCTGCGCAAGCAGGTCAGGCGGCGCGGCGGGTGGCGCGGGGGGCGGGGCCGTGCGAGGTCGTTTTCGGACCTCGGGGCGGAGGTGGAGCCCTGGGCTCCAGCCGGGGAGCGTCGCAGGCGCGCCAGCGGTCGGCCCGCCCTGTGCAAGCAGGTCAGGCGGCGGTGCCACGGTGGCGGGTCGAGCGGCGGCACGGGGCCGCGCGAGGCCGTGACGGACCTCGGGGCGGAGGTGGAGACCAAGGCTCCAGCCGGAGAGCGCGGCAGGCGAGCCAGCGGTCGGCCCGCCCTGCGCAAGCAGGTCAGGCGGCGGCGGCGGGTCGAGCGGCGGCGCGGGGCCGTGCGAGGCCGTGACGGACCTCGGGGCGGAGGTGGAGCCCTGGGCTCCAGCCGGGGAGCGCTGCATGCGCACCAGCGGCCGGCCCGCCCTACGTAAGCAGGTTATGCGGCGGCGGCGGGTCGAGCGCGGGCGTGGGGCCGCGCGAGGTCGTTTTCGGACCTCGGGGCGGAGGTGGGGCCCGGGGCTCCAGCCGGGGAGCGCCGCAGGCGAGCCAGCGGCCGGCCCGCCTGCGCAAGCAGGACAGGCGGCGGTGCCACGGTGGCGGGTTGAGCGGCGGTGCGGGGGCCGCGCGAGGCCGTGACGGGCCTCGGGGCGGAGGTGGAGCCCAAGGGCTCCAGCCGGAGAGCGCGGCAGGCGAGCCAGCGGCCGGCCCGCCCTGCGCAAGCAGATCAGGCTGCGGCGGCGGGTCGAGCGGCGGCGCGGGGGCCGCGCGAGGCCGTGACGGACCTCGGGGCGGAGGCGGAGCCCTGGGCTCCAGCCGGAGAGCGCCGCAGGCGAGCCAGCGGTCGGCCGCCCTGCGCAAGCAGGTCAGGCGGCGGCGGCGGGTGGCGCGGGGGGCGGGGCCGTGCGAGGTCGTTTTCGGACCTCGGGGCGGAGGTGGAGCCCTGGGCTCCAGCCGGGGAGCGTCGCAGGCGCGCCAGCGGTCGGCCCGCCCTGTGCAAGCAGGTCAGGCGGCGGTGCCACGGTGGCGGGTCGAGCGGCGGCACGGGGCCGCGCGAGGCCGTGACGGACCTCGGGGCGGAGGTGGAGACCAAGGCTCCAGCCGGAGAGCGCGGCAGGCGAGCCAGCGGCCGGCCCGCCCTGCGTAAGCAGGTCAGGCGGCGGCGGCGGGTCGAGCGGCGGCGCGGGTGCCGCGCGAGGCCGTGACGGACCTCGGGACGGAGGCGGAGCCCTGGGCTCAGCGGCTCCAGCCGGGGAGCGCTGCGTGCGAGCCAGCGGCCGGCCCGCCCCGCGCAAGCAGGTCAGGCGGCGGCGGCGGGTGGCGTGGCGGTGCGGGGCCGCGCGAGGTCGTTTTCGGACCTCGGGACGGAGGTGGAGCCCTGGGCTCCAGCCGGGGAGTGCCGCAGGCGGGCCAGCGGCCGGCCCGCCCTGCGCAGGCAGGTCCGGCGGCGGCGGCGAGCCGAGCTGCGGTGCGGGGGCCCGGGTTGCGCAAGGGTGCGGCGCGGATGCGCGGAAGGTCGCCAGCAGGCCGACTCGCAGCGAGATCTAGAGCGCAAGCGGGGACCGTAGTCCGCAGCGTAACGCGCCACTGGGGCAGCGGCAGCACTGCGGTAGCGGAAGCGCCAGCCTGGCAACTGCAGCTGCGGGCGCCGGCCGACTCGAGCTCGCACTGCGGCACTGCGGCTGTACTGCCACTGCAGACTGCGCATGCCGTGCGGCGCCGCAGCGGCGGCACTGCGGCAGCGGATCCCCGGAAGTGCCCGCCTCAGCGGCCTGGCACTGCGGCAGTGAGACCGCGCGGCGCGGGACCGGTACCGCGGGTCCGGCGGCTCCGGAGTCCGGAGTCCGGCCGGTACAACGGGTACGTCCGTTGTTTTGTTTTTGTTTGTTTTGTTTTTGTTTTTGTTTTAAGGTCGAGTCAATCCTTGAATCGACTAGAATTGACCAAAAACAAACAAAACACTCTGCGATCGCGATCGATCGCGAGGCTGTAGCGGTCGCGCCAGCAGCGCTAGCGCTAGCGGCTAGTCCGCAGCGAGCTCGAGACGCGCCAGCGGGCCGACTAATACTCGCAGCGCGCGCGCCAGCGAGAGTCGTAGCTATAGTCCGCAGCGTAACGCACTCCGAGTCCGGGGCCCGCAGCGCGCACGCTCGCGGGCCGTCTCGCAGCGGGGCGCACGCGAGGTCCGTACTCCGGCGTGAAGCTCTGGGGCCACAGCGCGACGCACGCGGCCCCGGAACTCCGCGCACGGGGTCCACAGCGACGAACGTTCGCGGGCCCATCTCACAGCGAGGCGCTCGCGAGATCCGTGCTCCTGGTGGAAGTTCGCCGGCCGCGGGTGCGGCCGGAATCCGCCGGGGCGGATCGGGCCACAGCGAGAGTCGCGCGCGGCCTCCGAACCCGAGTACAGGGCCCACAGCGCGCACGCTCGCGGGCCGTCTCGCAGCGAGCGAGGCGCACGCGAGAGCCGTACTCCGGGGTGAAGCTCTAGATCTGGGGCCACAGCGAGACGCACGCGGCCCGGAGCTCCGCGCACGGGGGTCCACAGCGACGAACGCTCGCGGGCCCATCTCACAGCGAGGTGCTCGCGAGATCCGTGCTCCTGGTGGAAGCTCGCCGGCCGTGGGTGCGGCCGGGGTCCGCCGGGGCGGATCGGGCCACAGCGAGAGTCGCGCGCGGCCTCCGAACTCCGAGTATATATATATATGTACAGGGCCCACAGCGCGCACGCTCGCGGGCCGTCCCGCAGCGATCGAGGCGCACGCGAGAGCCGTACTCCGGGGTGAAGCTCTGGGGCCACAGCGAGACGCACGCGGCCCCGGAGCTCCGCGCACGGGGGCCCACAGCGACGAACGCTCGCGGGCCCATCTCACAGCGAGGCGCTCGCGAGACCCGTGCTCCTGGTCGAAGTTCGCCGGCCGCGGGCGCGGCCGGGGTCCGCCGGGGGCGGAGCGGGCCGCCGCGAGAGTCGCGCGCGGCCTCCGAACTCCGAGTAGGGGGCCCACAGCGCGAGGCGCACGCGGGCCGTCCCGCAGCGCGAGGCGCACGCGGGAGTCGAATTCGAAGGCCAGGTTGGGAGTTCGCCGGCCGCGGGAGCGGCTGGTGCCGCTGAAGCGGTCTGGGGCCACAGCGGGGCGCACGCGGCCCCGGAACTCCTTGCACGGGGGCCCACAGCGACGAACGCACGCGGGCCCATCTCACAGCGAGGCGCTCGCGAGATCCGTGCTCCTGGTGGAAGTTCGCCGGCCGCGGTCGCGGCCGGAATCCGCCGGGGGATCGGGCCACAGCGAGAGTCGCGCGCGGCCTCCGAACTCCGAGTACAGGGACCACAGCGCGAGGCGCACGCGGGCCGTCCCACAGCGCGAGGCGCACGCGAGAGCCGTACTCCGTCGCCTCCCCGAGCCGCGCGAGCGGCTGGGCACCGTCCGTCGGTGGATCACGCGTAAGGCACGATCCAAGCCCCGACTTCGCGGTGGGTCTGCAGCGCGCGCGCCAGCAGGCCGGGGCAGTCCTGCGCGAGCTCCGCCGGCGTGGCACAGCGGCGGTGTCGACGTCCGGTGCGAGCGCCGAGGAGCTCCGGAGCATGCGTGCAGGAATTGGTCAGGGAACCGGAGGAATCGCGCGGCGGGTCTCAATACACGCTTATATAGAGTGTATAGGCAAGCCGGCGGCCGCGGACTGACGGTGGGCCCCGGGATAGCCAGCGCGCGCGGGATGCGAGCGTGGCGGGCGGGCCCGGACGTGAATCCACGTACCGGCACGGCAGTAAGGAACCAGATTCAAGCGTGAATCGGGGCCCGAGGCCGATTCCGGGAGGATCGCTGGGAACAGGGTTTGCGCCGGCCAGCCATCGAGGCATGCGCAGTTGCTGCCGCGGGATCGCGCTCCACTGCAGCTATGGCGAGCCGTGGTGCTGCAGAGTTGGTCAGCTCTGTGCAATTGGAGGGACGGCCGAGAAGTGCGGCCGCCGGTCCGACAGGGCTGTTTAGGAGTGACTGCAGTGCTGGCTGTGGCGATTTCGCTTCGCCGCTGGTCGCTTCGTGGCCTGGGGCGGCCGCGAGCGAAGCTGGGCGTGAAGGGAAACCCCGAATCAGCGTACCCCCCGGAGCTCGGCGGCTTCAAGCCCGCCGGCTCGGCCCAACGGCTAGCTCAGCTAGTCCCTTGCGGGGCGCTCGCAGCAGCCTGCTGCTAATCCCGTGCTCGCCTCGCGCCGCTTCCGCGGCTAGCGAGTCGCTCAGCTCTTTCGTGCCTGGCGCTCGGCTACGGTCTTCTTTGTTCGCATTCCGTCGGCGCAAAACTCGATTTACGCATTGAGAGCGCAAATCCCGAGTAGCGCCGCGGCCCTAGAGGGAACCGACGACGTACGTGCTCGAGGAGGGCCACGGGGAACCCGTCCTCGTCGAGCTCGGGCTCCTGCGCCTGGCGCGGGGCCTCAGGCTCGGGCACAGGCGGCGCGGCCTCGCCATCGGAGCCCAGCTCCATCGGGTCGGACTCGGGCGCCGGCGGCGGGCTCGGAGAGCGCGGGGCCGGGGGCAGGCCTTGCGCGACGGCGAGGCGGTGCCACTCGTCCACCCTTGGCGCACCTCAGCCCAGGTGGTGGGCTTCTGGCCGCGCCGAGTGGGCGGACCGGCCTGCGGCAGCGCCGGCGCCGCTGGCAGGGGCGCCTCCTGCCCCGCGGCAGGAGCTCGGGGCTCGGGCGGCGCCGGGGCCCCGCGGGCTCAGCCTCGGCGCGCGCCGACGCGGCTCGGGGCGCGCGCGCGGGCAGGGGGACGGGCTCGTCGTCAGAGCCCTCCTGGAAAGCCTCAGGCGGCGCGCGCGTCCGACGCGGACGCGGCCCCTGGGCGGGCTGGACGTCCCGCCTTGCGGCGGGAGCGCCCTCGAAGGCGAGCTGGCGCCGGAGGCGGGCCTGTCGCCGCGCGACGAGGATCTCCGCCCGGCTGGGCGGAGCCGCGGGCGCCGCGGCCTCGGCGGGCTCGGACGCTGACGCGGGGGCCGGCGGCGCGGCCTCGGCCGGCTCGTCGGCGAGCTCGGTCAGGCGGGGGCCCGGCGGGGCCTCCACCGCTACCCGGGCCTCCGCAGCGCCTTCGGCGGCGTGAGCGACTGCAAACAGCGGCAGAGGCTCGTCAAGGTCGCCGGGCTGGGGCACGCCGTGCCCCGTGGCGCCGGCCAGCGCGTCGGGCGCGGCCGAGCTGCCGTCGGCGCCGCCGGGCGCGAGAACCGGGTGGTTCAGTGGGGCCGCGAGCAGGCGTCGGGCCCTCCGTTGTTGCGCCCCGCGCGGTACTCTACGACAAAGTCGTAGGACTGCAGGAGGAGGGACCAGCGTCCCAGCCTTCCCGAGGTCGCCTCGCGCGAGCGCAACCACTGGAGCGCCTGGTGGTCCGTCCGGACCAGGAACTGGGGCCCTCCCAGGAGGAAGTGCCGCCAGTACTTTATTGCCCATACAACCGCTAGGCACTCGAGCTCGGTGGCGGTGTAATTCCGCTCAGCGGGCGCCAGCGTTCGACTGATGAACGCGATGGGCCGCTCACGGGCGGGCGAGCCGCCATCGGATTGCGACAGGATCGCGCCGATGGCGTACGTCGACGCGTCGGTCGACAGGATGAAGGGCCGCTCGAAATCCGGGTACCCAAGTACCAGATCCTCGAGCAGGGCGGCCTTCAGCGCCTCGAAGGCGGCTTGGTGGACCTCGGTCCATTGCCACGCGGCGTCCCGAAGCAGCAGGCGCTGCAGCGGGTGGGTGACACGGGCGAACCCGTTCACGAAACGCCGGTAGTACCCAGCCAAGCCCAGGAACGACCTCAATTGGTCAGCGTTCGCAGGCGGCGGGTACTGGCGAATGAACGCCAGCTTCGCGGGGTCCTGGCGGATCCCTTCGGCCGAGACGAGGTGCCCGAGCAAGGCCACCTCCGCCACCCCGAAGCGGCACTTGGAGGGCTTCAGGCGCAAGTTCGCCGGCATGATAGCGCGGAACAGGGCCTCGAGGTCCAGCAGGTGCTGGGGCACGCTTGGCGAGAACACCGTGATATCGTCGATATACGCGGTGACGCAAGTCGTGAGCAGGGGGCCGAGGATGGCCGTCACGGCGCGCGAGAAAGCGGCCGGCCCGTTGGTCACGCCGAACGGGGTCACGCGCCACTCGTAGTGGCCCCAGGGCACCACAAAGGCCGTGTACTGCCGGGACGCGGGGTCCAGCGGCAGCTGCCAGAATCCCGCCGTCGCGTCGACGGTCGAGAAGATCATGGACCCCCGCAGGCGGTCCAGCTGATCGTCAATCCGTGGCAAGGGAAAGACGTCGCGCTCGGTGATCGCATTTAAGCGTCGGTAATCGACGCAGAACCGCCAGGTGCCGTCCTTCTTAGGAGCGAGCACGACCGGCGAGCCATAGGCGGCTTGCGAGGGCTGGATCAGGCCCAGCTCAAGGAGCCGCTTTATTTCGTCACGGGCGAAGGCCTCGGCGTGCGGGCTTACACGCCGCGGGGGCGTGAAGACGGGCAGCCGTGAGGTCAATCGGATCACGTGCTCGTAATGGAGGAGATTGGCCGTGCCCTCGGTGGCCGTGACCGAGTCGGCGAACGCGCGCGAGTAGCGCTTCAGCAGAGCCTCTAGCTCGGCGCGTTCCGTAGCGCTCATCGCCGGATGCGAGCCGCATTCCGGGATCTTCGCGCGTGCACGGTTCCACTCCTCCTCTTCGGAAGACGACGTCCCCGTCGCTTCCGGCGGTGCCCGCGGGGCGCCACCGTGGGAGGGGCCAGGCGCGGGGCCCGGAGGGGCGGCTCGCAGCGGCGCCTTGCCCTTGTCCTTTCCGCGCGCGGCGGAGGACTCGGCTACGGAGGGCGCGGGCGCTTCCGTTGTCCGGACAGAGCAGCCGGGGCCTTCCAGCGGTGCTGGCGCCGGTGCAGGCGGGCGAGCGGCCGCGCCCGGCGCGGGCGCCGGCGGCTCAGCCGCCTCGGCAGCGAGATTTATTTGATCCCCGGAGGGATTGGTGGGGACTGCGTTAGCCCCCTGGCGTGCAGCGCGAGCCGCGTGGGCGCGGCGGCGTGCGGCGCGTTCAGCGCGGCGGGCGGGCCTGGTGCGCTCGCGCTCTTCGGGCGAGGTCCAGCCAAGGTACCCGTCCTCGCGCTCGCGTTCAGAGTCGGTGTCCGAGGACACGGGCTCGTCACAAAGCGCGAGGCCCTCCATTGTGACAATGGGGACGTCTTCGCCCTCACTGCCGTCGTCGCGCAGCATGCGGACGAACAAGGGAGGCGCGCTCGGCGCAGGCTCCTGCTCAGTGGCTACAGTCGCTTCGGACTGCCGGGCGGCGGGTGCCGCGAAAATAGGCCCTGGAGCGGGGTGCTGGGGCGGCGTGGTGCCCTCAGCTGCCGTGTAAGCCGCAGCCGTTCGATTGGCTCGGCGTCGCATCGCGCGGAAGCCTTGCCCTCGCTTAGGGTAGAAGGCTCGCAGCGTGCGAATGAAAGAGTCGGCGACGGTGCGCGCCGACGCGTCGTCGGGCGGCGGGTCGAACCCAAAGTCGCCGGGCGGCAGGTTATTAGCCTCCGCCACCGCTACAATGGCCCCAGCGGGAAGCAGGACGGGCTCATTGGCGGGGTTTACTAGTCGCACGTGCAGGCTGCCGCCCTCGGCAGGCCGGCGGTGCAACTGGTGGGGCGCGAGTACCCCGAGCGCTGACAGGGAGTCAGGCGCCGGCCCGACGGCGAGCGTCGGGGCCTGGTCCGCTGGCGGCGCAGGGCCGTCCAACACGCAGCGGACCATCCATTCGCGGGCGTCCTTTAGGACGACGGGGCGGAGCACCCGGACAAGGAGAGGCCCCTTTGATTGTCCGGGCACAGAAAAGGGATCACGTGGGGGCGGAAGTGCGCGTCGCGCGCGTGCAGGCACCAGCCCGAGCTGGTGGTGTCAATCCGCCCCTCGATCCTCATGATCGTGCCGATGCCCAGGAGCATGTCGGCGTTCGGGCCGAGCGAGCCGTCAGGGACGACGTACACCGCTCGCGAGACGTACACGTCGCCGAAGCGCAGCACGACATGAGCAATCTCAGCCGTGATCGTGGCGTGGTGGAGGAAGGCCCGGAGGACCTTCACACCCGTGTAGCGCGTGCCGGGCGGCATGTGCTTTTTCTCGCCAACGTCTCCCATTGCGCCAGTGTCAAAAATGAATTTGACGCGCGTGCTTTCGCCGAGCGTGCCGTCGGCATGCAAGGCATAGACGAAGCCCGGGCACTGCAGGAGCAGGCGCCGGAAATCGTGCGGGAGACCGTTGATCCCGTCGATAACTTTCGCGATCGGGACCGGGGCGTTCAGGCGGCCGTCGGGCGCGCCATCCGGGGACTCCGGGACCGCGAGGTCCGTGGGGCGGTCGGGGCCGTAGCCCACGAGTTCGTCAGGCTCAGGAGCCTGGAAGTGCAGCGCCGCGCGCTGCTTGCTGGAGCGGGCGTGGAGCCCCTCGGAGCGGCTCGCCGGAGCGGCGGAGGACTTGCGATCCGCTCCGTCGACGACGGGCGTCGGCTCGCTGCCGGCAGCGGCGGAGGCCAAGGCGCGCTCGGCGATGGCCCGCGGCTGCAGTGCAGCGCGCGTCGCGAAGTCATCCTCATCGTCACCATCGCCGTAGATACGGAGAATGGCGCGGTGTGCGGGGCGGCAGCGGCCCTCGGCTTTGGCCTCCTGGGCGAGGCCGATGAGGCGCAGCAGTTCAGATTCAATGCGATCGAACTGCTCCATGCCCGGGTAATTTGCGGCCCACACCGTCGCAGCGGCGTTCCGTGCCGCCCAAGAGGCGCCGCTCGGCAAGGTGGTGCCGGTGAGATCATGGCCCGCGGCCGTGGCGATTTCATCGAGCATTTCAGACAAGACGGCCGGCTGGGCATTGCGCTCGAGCAGGAGCCGCAGCCGCGCGCGCCAGTTCTTGGCGGCCTGGTAGTGGGCACTGCCCACATTCTCGTCCGTGGCCGGCGGGGCCTGGCCGGAGCTCGAGCTGGCCGCGGGACCCGCAGGCGGGTACATGAGGCCGTGCGGCCAGTAATAGCCGTGCGGGCCGGCGATTTGCGGCAAGAGTGGGGGCGGCGGCAACCCCCAGCCGGGTACGCGCGGCGGGGGCGGGCCCATCGACGCCGGGTACGGGTACGGGAACGGCGCGGGGGCCAATTCCGCGGTGGACTGGGCAGCAACGCGGGCGCGCTTGCTGCGGCGCTCAGCCTCGGCGAGGAGGCGCTGGCGCGTGTCCTCGGCCGGGTCCGGCTCGAACTCAAGGCCATGCTGGCGGGCATAGGCAGTGAATTCGGCGTCGTCCATGTCGGCCAGGTCGAGGGACTCAGGTCCCGTAGACGAGGCGCTGGGCACGGTGCCGCGAACGGTCACGCGACTGCCCTGCAGGATACGCGGCCGCTCGCGGCGCTGGCCGGTGGCGCCCGGCGGCTGCGTGCGCGTCGGGGCAGGCGAGCTCGACGACTCCTGCCGGGGCGACTCGGTGCGCTCGCGGGAAGCGGCGGCCTCGCGGCTCTGGCGGCGCCCGCGGCGGTCGCGGGAGCGCTCGCGCTTTGGCTCGCTCTTCTTCCTCGAGGGCGAGGGCGTGGCCGAGCGCTTGGGGCAGGGCTGGGCTCGCGGGAGCCAGAGCCCGTGGTGCCCGAGGCAGAGGACGATGCCGCAGGCTTCGCCGGGGCGGCCGCTGCCACGGCGTGGTCGGCCTGCTGCTGGGCGCGCAAGCTCGGGGCAGATCCTCTGCCGTGTACCCGTTCCAGTTCTGGAGCAGCTCGGCGCGCAGCCGGTAGTGGAACGGCGTGATTGCCGCCACCGTGTCGCCGAGGTCGCTGGCCTCGGGGGGCGCAGGGAACAGCGCCGCGCCTTGCTGGGCGACAGTGTCCAGGGCAGGGGCGGGATAGAGGTCGGAGACCATAATCCGCTTCGCCTTCACGCCCGTGAAGATGGGCCAGAGGACGTCATTGATCTTCTGAACCCAGTTCAGGAGAGCCGAGGCGATGGGCTCCTGGCCCGCGAGCGTCGCGCCAGCAACGAGGTGCCTGGCGGCCCACGTATCGCGCTCGACGTGGCAGTACGGGCGCATGCCGTGCGCCGCTACCCGAGCGGGCAGGATGCGCTCAAGGCGGCGGACGGAGAGGAGGGGCTCGTCCTCCTGCTCGTACTTGGCGAGAACAGCGCGCAGCTGCTTCGTCGCCGGCAGGCCCAGGTCTGCAGCAGGGCGTCCGAGAGGCGCTTGCTGGCGTCTGCCGCGTTGTCCAGCCAGGACGTATGCGTGGCGTTGGGGCGCGGCAGGTCTGGCATCGAGAGCCAGAACGCCGTTGTCAGCGGGAGCTGAGAGGCGATGACGAGAGCTGCGGTCTCGTCAATCGACTCGCCGAGCTGGCCGCTCTTGAGGTGCTGCAGGACGGCGTAAAGCTCGTCGCCGTCAGCGGAACGTGCATGGGCCCCAGCTGCTGCCTCGGCCGCGGAACGAGTGGCCGGGTCGGCGCGGTAGCAGGTGGACCACATGAACTCGTATATGGCCGTCGGCCCCACAATGTGCATTTGGGGGTTGAATCCCGTGGCCGGCGCGGGCCGGGGCTGGTCGGGCAGCTCGTGCCCCAGCACCCAGGCAGCCATGCTGTTCACATACCCCGCAAGCAGGGATGCGACGAACTCCCGGGGCGGCAACGGGGACCACGTGGGTCCGTGCTTCTGCACGCCCGGGCAGACAACCGGGTACTTCCGGTGCCCGCGGTCCTTCGGATCGACGAGCGGGCGGGGCCGCTCGAATCCGAGCACGAACACGCGCCGAGGGAGGCGGTCGTACTGGCGACGCGCCTCGGAGGGCGGGGCGTGCTGCATGGCCACGTGGGCAGGACCAAGCGAGCAGCGCGTGGCATTCGTGCCGACGGGATCGCCATGACATCGACGTTGTTCACGTCGAGCTCAGTGCTCACGTGCTTCTCGCCCGTCTGGATCGGGGTGCCTGGCAGGAGGCCGCGGACCCGGGCATCGGGCTGGGCGACGCCACGGATGCCGAAGCCCCTGCCGAAGCGGGGCTCGTGGAACACGACCAAGCGCTGCCCACGCTTGGCGCGGTTGACCCCGATGGGCGCCTCGAACGTGTGCGGGCGAGCGAGGTACGCAAACGCCTGGCGGCACGTGTGGTGCAGGGCGGTGTTCAGCACCGAGTAGGCGCGCGTGATCGGCCCATCGAGGCGGTTTGCGGGAGTGGGCTCCGACGCGACCCACTGCATGATGGACTCGTCGAGCCCCATCATCGCCGCGACGTAGGGCAAGCCCTGAACGTCGGTGCCTTGCATGGACGTCGGTGCCGGTGGCACGGGCGGGCCATACAACATTACCGCGGCGGGGATGCCGCGGTTATGGCCCTCGACGTTTGCGATGAGCGTGGAGGCAAGGCAGTGCATGGCTGCATCAGCGTCGAGCGCGTTCGGGTGGAAACGCGTGACGACTGGGGCAGTCGCATTCACGCAGGGCGCGTCGGGCGGCCCGTTCTCGCCGAGGGTGAGCGGCACGAGCCGCGGAATAGCAGCCCACGGGTACTGCTCGGCCGTCGGATTGCGGGCCGGGCTACCGCCGAGCGGGTCGGGCAGCAGCACGCAGTACTTGTCGCAGTACCGGACGCGCTCGGGCGTGCCGTCGTACCACGTGCGGGCCCCAGCAGCAGGTGCCGCCGGCGTGGCCGTAGCAGTGGAGACCCCGGACGGTCCGGCGACAGGCGCAGCTGAGGAGCTGGCCATGGGCACGTCGCCCTCAGCGTCGCGATCGGCTTCGCTACGGCGGGCCTCGCCTTCCCAGTTGTCGAGCCACTGCACAAAGGGAAGGGAGCGAATTGGGGCGTTGCCGCCAATTCGGGCCTCGTGGATCTCGCCCAGCAGCCAATTAGCGCCTTCGACGACGGTGTCGTAGCAGCGGTAACTGGTGGCCAGCCACGAATCCGAGTCGTCCTTTGCGGCCTCGCGCTGGACGACCTCGGGAATTTCGAGGTTTGCCGGGTACGCCGGGGCGAGCGTACGGACGAGCTCCTCGCACCCCGGGTGCGAGGCGTTAACCATGTCATAGAAATAGCTAACGTCGTCCGGCAGCTTCTGCTGCTCGCGCGGGACGAAGGGCGTGATGCCCGGTCCGGTGCGACCGCTGTCTAGGCAGGACAGCATCCAGCGCGCATGGCTGGGGACTGGGGCGACAACCTCAGAGAGGGTCGGGCCCGTGTTGGCGGAAGAGCGCCAGCGTCCCTCGACATAGTACGGGGGCAGGTGCGACACATGCAGCTCAAAGCGATCTATGAAGAACGCGTCCCAGTGAAGGGCATTCCACTGCGTGGTGTCGGCCGGCAGGTCCGGCAGCGGCACGAGCAAGCCGGCGCTGGAGGCGGCGAGCTCGAAGGAAGCGACAGCGCGCTTCAGCATGCGAATGTTCGCCGGGTGGCGGTTCGGCATGACGATTTCCAGCCGCTCCCACTGGGGGCGGTCGGGGTTCTCATGGAACCAGGCGAAGCGGCGCCAGGGCGGCTGGGCCGCTTCAGCTTCGAGCCAGGCGGCGAGCTCCGGGTCGGGAGCGATGTGCAGCGTGACCGGGTTTTGAGCCGGCTGCAGGCCGCTGTTGGCGAGCCACATGTGCTCGACCTGAGTCGGCCAACGGCTAGAGGGGCTGGGGCAGCCGATGAGCTCGAAGAGGTGGGCGTCAATGCCCGCACGGACAAAGAGCGCGTGCCGCATCCTCTCGCGCGTGTCGTCGTCGACGCCAGCGCTCTCATCGGACTCCATGGGGTCAGGAGAGGGCGTGCCGGGGCCCTCTTCCGCTTCCCCTTCGCCCTCGGCCTCGGCATTTGCCGGCTTGGCGGGGGCGGGCCGGCGGCTGGTGCCGCGGGTGCGAGCGGGCTTGGCGGCAGAGGTCGTTTCGTCGACCTTGCCCTTGCCGCGGCCACGGCGGCCGGCGGCGGCCTCACGCTCGGCGACCTCGCGAGCCATGCGGTCGCTGGTCTGGAGGTCGTCATCGAACTCATCCCAGACCGGACGGTGCGAGCGCTTGGCCGTGAAGCGGCGGCGTACCTCGCCCAGCATCAAGCGCACGCGGTCGCGCGGCTTTTCGATCAGAGCAACGGCGCGGACGCCGGACTGCGAGATGCAGTAGCAAACCCAGGTGAAAATGCTACGGTGCATTTCACCCCAGCGGTTCGCGGCAGAGAACTCGCCGTGGAGGGCGTTCACGAGCCAGGAGTACTCGCTCGAGTCACGGACGCCGCCTGGGAGCGGGCCACGGCCCTCACGGGGGACAGTGCGGGATGCCAGCAGCTCAATGACATCGTAGTCACAGCACCGCCCGCGGCGAGTGATCGGGTAGGAGCGATCGTAGAACGCCTCAACGCTCGGTCCGAGCATGAGGGGGTCGGCATTCGGGAATTCCCGGAACCGGAGCCCTTCGCCGGGGCCGACGGGGCTGTCTACCACGACCGTGGGGGCGGCGTGATAGGTCCCCAGGCCCATGAGCCAGTCGGAGAACAGCAAGCTGCTGAACTCCGTGGGGCGGCGCAGGTCGAGGATCCTGGCCAGGCGGCGCACGGCGACGCGGGGGAGCAACTTGATGGCCCGGAACCCCTCAAGGTCTGAGCCGTGCTGCACCAGCTCGGACAGGTTCACGAGCGGCGGCTCCCCGGCCATGCAGCGAGCGCGGCGGCTGTTTTGCATGGCGATAACGCGCTCGGGGACGGTGCCCTTGGCGCGCGTGTCGAAGCACGTGGCTCCGGCAACCTCAGTCAGCCGCTCCGTGTATGTTTGGAACAGCGACAGTGGCGGGGCCACGTCCTTAGGGCTAATCCACGCGAAAAGGCTGCCCTTCTCGAATCCGAGTGCGCCCGGCAGCACCGTAAGGGTCCGGAAACGGATTATGGCAAGCACAAGCTGCACGCAGTAAGCGTGGAAGTCGGAATCCTCGTCGAGGAGTTCGCGAGCCGCAGCGAGCGCTGTGCGCATGGCGTGGTAGCCCGTCACGGTACGGGAGACGTTCCCGTCGGGCGTAATGTCGAACCGCGGGTCGCCGTTCGGTTCGACCTGCAGGTGCTGGATCCCCGGCCATTTCAGGCCCGGCTGAGCGAGCAGGTACGCCGACGAAATGAGCAGGGATAGCAGCGGTAAACGCTCGCTGTCCGGCAGTGCGCTCGAGTCTGAGGCGAGGCCCCAGACGTTCGAGGCGGGCGCGTGCCGCTCCCACGACAAGAGCATGTCGTCCCAAGCTTTCAGCGAGGCGACGTCGAGCTCATTGGGGTCGTCGGGCCAAAGATCCTCAGGATCAGGGGCCGAGCCAATACCCGAGCACTTGGTGACGGGGTGGCTGAGTTGGGCACCGCGGATTGCGAGCATCGCAATGCTCGAATCGGGGCCCTCCTGGAGGCGGTAATCGAGCTTGGCGATCGTCGCCGCAGCCTCGATCACGCAGGCGAGGGAGTGAGCCTCGGTGCGGTGAGCCAGGCGACCCAGCAGCAGGCGCTCGGGGCGCCGCAGGCCGCAGGCCCCCAGGAACCGGTCAAGGACTATGCCTTTCGGGCCCTCCTGGGCGAGTTCGCGAACGAGCAGCGTCTGCTTCGCGTCGTCGAGGCCGTTCGTGAAGAGCAGCCCAATGGCGCGCTCTAGGTCACGGGGCTTGGCCGTCAAGTGGGCGTACCACTTTGTGAGCGGCATGAGCACCGGGCTCACGTAGCGGGGCAAGTAGGGCCCGCCCTCGCGCTCGCCCTCTTTCTCCACGTCCGTGGCAGGCACGTGGTCATACGGCATGTAATCCAGTGCCCACGACTTCGTGGAGCACCGGGGTGGTGCCTGGGGCACGTCGCGGTCCGGAGAACCGAACGGCCCGAAATAGGCGGGCTTCGAGGCGTCGCTGGCATAGGGCGCGGAGCCCTGGCCAGGGTCGGAGCTCGGGGCGGACTCGGAGTCCGTGTCGAGCCGCTCGGCGTCGCTCTCCCCCAGCTCGGACTCCCCGGAGCCGTCCTCGCTGGCCGGGTTGGCGCAGCGGAGGTCCCGCTCGAACGCAGCCTCGCGAGTGGCATCGTCGAGGGCGCCAGCCGAGATGTCCGCCGCAGCGGCATCGAAGGCGGCCTGGTCGCGCGCCTTGGCGGCCATGGCGAGGGCGTCGGACGGCTGGCGGACCGCTGCAACGGCCGCAGCCTCGTCCGAGTCGGAATCCGTGCCCACGGGCATCACAGACAGCGACCGAATGGACGGGCCGCCCGGAGGGGCGCCGGCGTTCGGGTTGCCGCCTGCAGACGAGGAGCTGGCGCCACGCGCGCTCTCGTGCAGGGCGGCCTGCTGCTGCATCACCTGCAGGTGCTGGAAGAATGCAGCCATGGCGGCCGAGTTCGGCGAGTCAGAGCGGGGCTCGTTCTCGGCGCGAACTTGGTTGAACCGGGGCCGCTGCCCGCGGTTCATGTCCTGGCCGTAGCCCCGGCCGCGTCCGCCGCGGCCCTGGGACTCAGCGTCCGGGCAGTCCCGGCGGATGTGGTCCAGAGACCCGCAGGTCCAGCAGCCCGGCTCACGGTCGTCCTGGGCGCTCTTCTCCTTGCCCTTCCCCAGCGGGCGCTGGTTCGGGCCGGAGGCAGGGGCGCGGGTGGCGCCGCCCCGGCTGTAGCCGCCGCCGCGGTCCCGGCCGAAGCCGCCGCGGTCGTTGCGGTAGCCGCCGCGGGCGTACGGCTCCTGGCGGTGCCCGCCGCGGTGCGAGAACCCGCCGCGGGTCGGGCCGGGCTCGCTGCGCTCATCGGCGGCATCCTCCTCGCGCGCCGGCCGATCGCGGCGCCGCGCGCGCTTATCCGCAATCCCTTTCACCCACTCGGAGTATGGGATATTGGGGAAGGGGGCCGTGCCCCACACGCAGTTCCACGTAAAGTGGCAGCGGTCGAGGGCCGGCATCTCCACGTGCATGCACAGGGGGCATGGGGACGTGGTCGTGCTCGGGTACCCCAGGCGCTCCTCGTCGGGGTGCCGGCGACCCGCGACGGGCGCGCCCTGCGGAGCCTTCGTGCCCGGGGCCGCATTGACGGACTTGACGGGCACGGCCTCGATGGGCTCGTCGCCGTCGTCGTCGCTGGCGGCGGCCGCTACCGGCGCCAGCTTGCGCACGCGGGGCTTCTTAGCCTCCGGCGCCTCGAGCGCGGCCGTGGCCGTGGGGGGCAGCACGGTGCGGCAGCCGTGCGTCTTGCACGCTGCGACGAAGATTTCGTCGAGCTGGAGCGGCGACAGGGCGCCGTCCTGTGCAAGGATGCGCTGCTGCAGCGCGGCGAGGAACGCGCGCAGACACTGGGAGCCAGGAATTAAGTTTACCACATGGTAAACTTGCAACTTCACTCACTTAGGGCTGACTTTACCACACCCCTCTTTACCACCCCTAGGAAAGCCGCGCGGGGGAGCACTGCTGCCGTGCTAAATGTGGTTAGAGAGGCATAAGTGCGCGAGATCCGTTGAGCGCCGATGGCCCGGTTGCTTCGGTGGTCCAGCGTGGAGGCGAGGACAACTCGTCAAGAGAGCGACGCACGCGGGCTGCCTTAACTGGTTCAAGTGGTCTAAAAGGTCGTTTAGAGACGAATTGCAGCTTATAAGGATAGGTTGTTGGGCGGCCCGACATCGGCCAACTTTACAGCGGCCCGACCATTCTGCGCCACAGCTGGCTGGGGCGCGGCGCACGGCGCTTCCAATGCGGTAAGCATTGATTTCAGCTACGTTACAAACGAACTACGAGCGCCAAGTTGTGGTCTCAAGACCGATGGCCGCGTACCGAACGCTCAGACCGAGCACCGCCGAGGTAGCCGGCGGTGTTAAAGCCTATAGCTAGCTAGATCACGCGCTCTAGCTAGTTCTCCGACCGCAGGGCGACACCCTATAAGAGCTGCGCACAATTGTACGCGACGAGACCGGTACCCCTCTCTGGCTTCTCCCCATGGAGCAAAGTCACCGGAGTGAACTTTGGCTTTGCTAGAGGGCTTAAGATATATAAAGCTGCGCAGTGCTGTGAATGCATGCGCACCTCCGAGGCCCGAGAACTCGGAGCTCGTGCTCCGGATCCAGACTCGGCATTCGCTATTCCGAATTCGAATTCGAAGCTCTAGCTCTGCAGGTCCGCGACCCAGTCTCCATCGAAATGCTGCTGCGGATAGCTCTTTTCGAACGATGCTAACTGCAGGCCTATTTTCGAGACTGGCGCTATTGTTAACGTTCAGCGTGTGAATGATACGAGGAGCTCGATCTCCAGAATCGACGTTCCAACCACCGATTTCACAGCGGGCTCTGCAGGTCCGCGGCCCAGTCTCCATCGAAATGCTTCTCTAGATAGTCTCTTTCGATCAACGCTTCCTGCTGGCCAGTTTTCGCAACCGGTGCTAAGCTCTTCATCCGAGGAGCTCGAGCTCCAAAATCGACGTCGACGTTCCGACCACAAATTGCACAGCGGGCTCTGCAGGTCCGCGACCCAGTCTTTATTGAAAATGCTTCTGCGGATAGTTCTTTGCGAACGATGCTAACTGCAGGCCTATTTTCGAGACTGGCGCTATTGTTGAGCGTGTGAATGATACGAGGAGCTCGATCTCCAGAATCGACGTTCCAACCACCGATTTCACAGCGGGCTCTGCAGGTCCGCGGCCCAGTCTCCATCGAAATGCTTCTCTAGATAGTCTCTTTCGATCAACGCTTCCTGCTGGCCAGTTTTCGCAACCGGTGCTAAGCTCTTCATCCGAGGAGCTCGAGCTCCAAAATCGACGTCGACGTTCCGACCACAAATTGCACAGCGGGCTCTGCAGGTCCGCGACCCAGTCTTTATTGAAATGCTTCTGCGGATAGTTCTTTGCGAACGATGCTAACTGCAGGCCTATTTTCGAGACTGGCGCTATTGTTGAGCGTGTGAATGATACGAGGAGCTCGATCTCCAGAATCGACGTTCCAACCACCGATTTCACAGCGGGCTCTGCAGGTCCGCGGCCCAGTCTCCATCCAAATGCTTCTCTAGATAGTCTCTTTCGATCAACGCTTCCTGCTGGCCAGTTTTCGCAACCGGTGCTAAGCTCTTCATCCGAGGAGCTCGAGCTCCAAAATCGACGTCGACGTTCCGACCACAAATTGCACAGCGGGCTCTGCAGGTCCGCGACCCAGTCTTTATTGAAATGCTTCTGCGGATAGTTCTTTTCGAACGATGCTAACTGTAGGCCTATTTTCGAGACTGGCGCTATCGTTCAGCGTGTGAATGATACGAGGTGCTTGATCTCCAGAATCGGGGTTCTGACCACGAATATTAATTGCACATGTACAGCGCTAGCAGGGTTTACCTGCTGTGCGTATGTATGTATAGTTTCTTTAGAATAATGCTAACCGCGGGTCACGATTCAATCCAGATCAGCAGCTGGCCACGAACACCCAGCAGCTAATTCAGCTTCATTTTGATTCTTGGTGATCAACAAAACAATATTAATATTGCTAGCGTTCATGCAGTATACGTAGCTGCCTTCCAAGGCTAGTCACCAAGCTCTTCCTAGGAGCCTTCCCTCCGCGGCCGGATCCTGACCGAGCTACATGCATATGTCTGCGTACATATGTACCTGACCTCCTAGCAATAGATTTGTGGGGATCCGGAGGCAAGGAAACGCTCAAGTCTGGATGAGAATAGTCTATTGGAAAGATATACCTATGGTATGTCGACGTCTCTTTCTGTTCGCCAGCTATATGTATCGAAGTTCCTGGTAGATGACGTGCTGCATCGGAGGGAACAGCGAATAGAAACCCTGCGTATACGTAAACATCCAATTAATTCACGTATTGATTCACTTGCAATTGCGTCGCTTAATTATATAAGCTTGTTTACCTGCATGCGAAACCAACTTGCGCTTTTCGTCTTCAGTGCTGGTGCACGTGGAGCAGTGCTTGGCGAGATAGTTGTGTATTGTTGTCGATTTTGTTTGAAGGCTCTCGAAGAACTGGGGGTTGCACTCTCGCATTTCACAAACTGCAAGTGCACGAAGCAGCAGAGATTAAAGGATTAGCAGAACGGACTCACAAACTAAACATATGCGTATAAATGTGCGCACGATTTTCCAAAAGCCACGAGGTCTGAATCAGCTGTAAGCGATATGGCTGAACCGTTACATACTCTGCACAGAGCGCTAGCATTAAGATATATTTAATATTGAAATGAATGGTCGGCAAAATGCACCTGCGTGAACATCATGTGCAAACTTTTCTGCAGAGACTCCAAACGTCGCAATCCAGGGGTCCTCAATGCCAGGCATGTGCTTCACCTGGGCGCAGACGAATAACACAGTCAAATTCCGATACATACTATTTCATTTGAGTTTCAAGAAAAGAAAAATCTTTCGCACAAGGATAAGCGATGCTATCAACGCTTTGCCTGTGAGTACTCCATGCACAATGACAGGCCTCCTCAGTGCAGCTGCAGCTCTCACAAACTGCTCAAAAGCAAAGAATGACTTTGCTGTTCGGCAGGCACCTGCAGCTGCAATCAGCATTAATGTTTCTAAAACATTGTTGCGCGTATTTAGATCGCACCAGTCATGGCTTCATCAAACATGAGGGCGACTCCAAATTCCTCACACAATGCTGACAACCCAACGAGGTACTCCAGCGAGAGATACCTTATTCCGTCGTTGACGTTCATTTAATTTGAATCGCCTCACAGATAATAACCTGGAGCTCGAGTATAACTCGCATTTTACAAATCGGATCCTAAGCTTCCAACAAAGAAATTTACAAGTATACCTTGATGGGAAGCTTTGCAAATGGATGCGATTCCCTGAGCTCTTTTGCAGTCACTGTGCCGCCACTCTTATTGCGTTTTTCTATCAACTGAAGCGGGTTCAAGACGATACGAGATCGCGATTGGTAGTGTATATAAGCTAGCGCACCTCGCGAATTTGTTCCAAAGCACTGCAGACAGCCGTAGAATTGCTTCCAAGTACTTGCTCGCTTGGGGGAAGCGACTCGTACACGCAAGGAATGACAAGATGCTCTTCCCTGATGCATATGTATCTTTAGCGAAACCGGAAAGATTGATATTCTAATAGATGCAACAAAGTGAGCAGACCGTCCTTTGAATGCATTAGCTGGTACTGGCGTTCTTTCTCCGAACTGAACGTTGATTCCTAGGGGACCTCTCGATGTTCCCCAGGAGCCCTTCGTCCACACATAAGCCCCCATCGAGCATTTGACGATTGAGAACTTTTTCGCGACCTTTTTACCAAGTCAAAAACTGCACCAGGTCTATAGCTAGGCAGGCCCGCGCACCAGGCAGGCAATTTCTTCAATCACAGATTCTTGGTCGGAAGTGTTGCCGCTGTTCGCAAAGGTTATGAACTGAAAGCCATCCGCCAGCTTGCCGAGCTTCGCATCGATGTCGGCTCTTTGTTTTCTGATGTCTTCTGCGCCGAATTTCGAAGGCTTATCAGCTCATCAGCTTGATGCATGAAAACTTAGGCGCTAGTCCTAGTGCACCTATTGAGAAATACTCTCCACTGGACGATCGCGTGCCCCAGTTGTCGTGCACCATAGATGGCAGACCCATCGGATCCGACAGAGCAAGGGAAATAAAGCTGACGCAACTATTAATGAATGGCAATTGCAAGACAACTCAGAATCTGGAGCGCTGCACGTGCACGCACTTTGCAGAACTAGAAACGTTGTCGGCTTGTGAGAGCACTGAAGTTACTGATGAGCCCCAGGCGCCACAGTAGTCCTGTTTACGTGCATCTGCAAATTGTTTCCACTGCGGATCCGCTTCCAGCCGACTTTGGCGCAAATTCGCCGTAACTTGGGGGATGAGCGCATTCCACGCGCCACAGATGTCGACATCGCCGTTTTCGTGTTGGAGAGCTTGTTGTAGCCCAGCGATGTCATCGCTAGAGAGACTAGCGCAGGTGCTGTTTGCATAATGGGTCAGCAATTTGCGATGAAGATCAACGTATAAAGCATGTGTTGCGAACCGGAAAGAATCGAAGGCCGCTGCATGCCCGTGAACTTCGATGAATGCAAGCAGCATAATGCATGCCTGGGTGATTGGGGAAACCCCAACTGCACCGGTTCCGATGCCGGAATTTATTGTCCTGATTCGCAAACGATTAATATTGCGCATGCGTAACGGGTTTGTGCATATTTCAGGCATATGCAACGAATTCACTCACTGCATTGTGGCACGAACGATGCCCGCTATTGCAGACGACGAAGCAGAATTCACGGACAGCTCTTGTATGAAGGGCATGTGCACAGCACCACAGCCTGGGCCTGTACATTTATCTGACGAATTTGCAGCTGGGTCAGCTAAAGGCCAAGGGGCTGCAGCTGCGGGCAAAGGATGACGCACTGCAGCTGATGCAATCTGCATGCCCATGAGTCGATGGCGGCGATGCTTCTTGAATTGACGGCGATGCTTCTTGAATTGCTCCGCTTGGATTTGCGGTGGGTTGCGATTGAGCACGCTGTTCTGCAGCTGGATGCTCAACACCTTGCAGATCTAGAGCATGCAGAACTCGATCGCGAGCTGCGCCTGCAGAATTCGAACAGGTGGACAAATTAGACAACGCATTTTGCACGCACAGGAATTCGAATCTGCCTCCGAGGCTTCTGCTGCGGCCGCAGGTGCACGTTGTTTAGATCTAAAGCAAATATGTATATATATAGAGCGCGCTGGAAAAGAGCGCGCACGTTGCTTTGATGCAAGTTGTTGTTCTGATAGCGCTAGCGCTGCGACGCCGTTGCCTGCGCATGCCGGCCCCGCTGCGATTTGTGCAAACAAATTTGACGGAGGCCCAACCAAGCTAAGCATGGAAGCATCTCCAAGACATGGCTCGAACCACTCGTATTTGCATCGGAGAGCTGTGCGGGGCGCGCGTGGATGCCGGCGTCATCGTCGGATGCAACTCCGAGCTCGAGCTCCTCAGGCCGCGCGGCCGGCGCCGTCGCACTTATGAAAAGCCCGCCGAACCCGCGCCGTGTATGAGTCGGCTTCCCGGTCTTCGCCTTGCGTTTTCCGGTCGCCTTGCCCATCGCGCGCTTCCAGGCTGGCCCTCTAGATCTAGCTATAGATCTCCCCTATCTTGAGACGTCGACCTCTCCCCGCCTGGAAGATCTAGATCTTCTTAATCGATATATATCCCTCTATATAGCTAGATCTCGGAGCTAGATTCCCAATTCTACGTATATATATATACATCATCATGGGCCATTAATTGCAACGTTAAATTAATTAATTGTTTTTTTTGGTAATGGCTGCCCAGGGGGCACAAAGACAAAAGGCAAAGGAAGAAAGATAAGAGCACGAAGAGCACCGTGGCACGAAGAAAGATAAGACAAAGAGCCAAACCCGACAATAAATAAGGAATGAGACAGTTAAACGCCATTGAACTATATATATATATGTATCCCAGAGTCAGTATATGCATGACCATATATATATGCATCCGCGGCCGGAACGATATCGATATCAGGCCCGGCTAGCTAGCCTAGCTATAGCTATAGTAGCGCTTGTCGCGTGCGGGATTAGTGGGGAAGCACGCGGGGAGGCTCCCGGTCGAGCGTGGCTCGACGGGGCTCAGTGGATCACGAGGGATCGCTGTCGCTCCGGTAGTATTGCAAGTAACACTGTATCCCTAATGAATGATGCGTACCCGGACAGGCCCGGCGTACCCGTATTAGCTATAATAAGAGGTGGCCGAGGCGTACTGACGCCGACGTCGGCCCTAGCAGCACGTAGGCTGCACTAGCCACTAGCAGCACGAAGGCTGCACTATCTAGCTCCGCATGCACGATAATCATGCATGCGACAACTCCTCCACTCGGAAGGCCACGTCCTCGTGGGCTAAGTGCCACGGAAATCTCTAAAAGCAAGCATATCCACAAGGTTTCGCGGCAGGGCACTGCCGGGAATAAAAGACTTGAAGCCGTATTTACAGAATCGCGAATTTCGCGCACACCGGCGGCTCGACTGCCGGGAATTGAAAATAGACGAGTGGCCGGCTACTGCCGGGAATTGAAGAAGACCGCTGGCCGGTAGCTATAGGGCTATTCACATCGCTAAATCATCGAATCTCTAAATCAAAGCCAAGATCTGATTATATAAATCATTTACCAAATTCTAAATGTAAAACTGAGTCAAGGGGGCGGCAATGGGCCGCAAATAATCGTCCGTCTCCGGCCCAGGGGGCCAAGGTCAAGCTTCGAGCCGGCGGCTCAAGGAGATGAGGAATTGGTTTGTACATTGGATGTCTTTCCACAGCGGGCTCTCGCCCAGATGCCATGCAAGCACCGCGAGAGCACGCCGCAGATGCGAACGCGAAAGAGCAGCGCGGGGCGACGCGGCGCGCAGGCAGCGCACGGCCCCCTCCGGTGTGCCCCCCAACCGCGACGCGGTCGAGTGACCCAAGTGCGAGCCGCGCAGAGCTCCACCCAGGCGAGCACCCCTTAGGCTCTCGCAGTGGTGAAGTACAGGTAATCGGATCGGCGGGGATTCAACCGTGCCGACGAGGATAGAGCCGGCTCTGGGACCGGGTACCGCTCACAAGAGTGCATTCCGGTTTTGCCGCACGCGGCGCCGAGCACCCCTGCCCGACCCCGTGACTTCGTATGATGCCAAGGGAGAAGAGCCAGCGTCAGGCGTCCCCGACGTGGATTCCCATGCATGAGAGTCGTTAAGCTCTCGTCGTCGCGCACGGACCTTGAGCCGGCCGACCGCCCATTCACTGGGACTTCGATTCAGGATAGGGCCCAGGGGTCGTCTAGCCCCGTCGCGCCGTTCTCGTCAGGAACGCGCCGAGATCGGGGTCGTCGAGCCCCGCCGCTCACTATGGGCGGAGGGCAAGTCTGCCCGTCGCGTCGCTCGACGTCGAGTCGCAGCGCGCCGCCTGGATGCCAACTGAACGGGCGTCCCCAGGACTTCATTCGCTCACGATGGGCGGGGCGATAACGCCCGTCACACGCTCGGCTCGGGGCCGCAGCGCGCCGCCTGGATGCCAACTCGGCGGGCGTTACCAGGACTTGAATTCAATTGCAATGAATTCATAATTGTCAGGCTCGCAATGGAGCCGTCGCTGCGCCAGGCTCGGGGCCAGTGCCAGCGGCCTGACCGTCTCGCGGAGCGCGCCGCGGGCCAGGACTTAACTTCGGGCTCGAGCTCTCGAGGGCACCATGGCCTCATGATCATGATCAGGCTCGGCCTTCTTTGGAGCTCGGAGGCTCGCAAATTTTGAAGGGGCTCGACAGGCCGCCTGTCAAGCTCACGACGCGCGGCCAAGCGCTGGCCATGGGCCAGGCGTCTCGCGATCGCCTCGGGCGTCGCGATCGAGCTTTCTTTGAGAGTGCATCCCGAGCTCGGGGCCCGCGGATCACGTCTCGCATCGCGAGGGCATCGGGGCCGCTCGCCTGGAGCGCTTCAGCTCCAGCGCGCGATGGGGCCAAGGGCCTCATCTTTCAGCGCGCTCGTCGTCATGATCAGCTCCCTAGCGCAGGTTCAGGGCCTCGCTGGGGCTCGACGGAGCAGCGTGCAGCTGCAGAGGGCACGGGCCTTGGGCCGCGGCCTCTTGCTTTCAGCACGTGCAAAGGCAGCTTCCCGCCGCAGGCTCTCGGGCCTTGCGGAATCCGGAGCTCCTTGCGATTTCAATTCAATGATTTGCATGAGACGGGGCCATGAGGCTCCTCGCCCATCGTCAGCTTTCTTGTGCGGGCCGCGAATCGCGAGCCTCGCTGGAGCTTTTATTGCAGCGTGAGGCGGGCCGCGGGCCCAGCCCCCTCCGCTCACGTTCGAGCTCGGCAGCTCAGCTCGCCGAAGCTGGCAATCGGCAGCGCTAGCCTGGCATGGGGGCCCGGCGGCCGTCGGCCTCGCATTCACGCTTGGCTGCAGCTCGCCCGACTGGGTGTGCAAGAATTCGAACGCACGCCCGCTACGTATACGGCTCGGAGGCCGATCACGGCGTTCATCAGGGGGTCCGCTAGAGGGACTCCTCCTCTCGGAAGACTGACACCCGCGGCAGCAGCTGCAGCCGAGCCGCCCGGTGGGGTGTGTGCCGGCGTGCCTCATGATCAGGGCGTCGGGCCGCCTCTTCAGCGAGCTCTAGGGCTCGCTTCGCGAGAGAGGATGGACTCCTCCTCTCGGAAGACTTGTGCCCTCCCAGAGGGGTACGCGATGCTCGGTTTCGCGCGGGGGCGAACCGGATGCAAATATTTACAAATATTTACAAATTTACAAGGGGCTCATCACGTGCTCACGCACAGCCGGCCGCGCGAGATGCGCACCAGGGCCCACTCACAATATTAATCGCGAGAGGAAGGAAGGACTCCTCCTCTCGGAAAGCGCTGTACCCGTTGCTAGGGTGCGGCCGGCCCAGGTCAGGCCTCGGGAGGCGCGAGCTCAAGGCTCGTCAGCTCACTCCTCTTCTCGGAAAACGTCGTCCCCGACGTCAAGAGTTTATGTACAAATGTACAAATGTACAGCCCGCTCATGGCAGGTATACTGGCCGCTATATTACAGCGACACGCCGGCACTTTCGCAGAAGGCCGGGGGCTGGCGAAAAATTTCGCGGTGCTTTGCAAAATGTTTGCAGGGCTTTGCTCTGGCGGCTGCCCAAGCCTGCCAGGCCCAACGAGAATTTTACTCGGCCTCGGGGGCAGGCAGGGCCAGAGGGGCCTTGCCTTTAGCACGAGTCGGCGGGTCGGAGCAGGCACTGTGGTGGTGCCCAGTCTCGCCGCAGCGACCGCAGACCTCATCCACGGCCGCAGCTGCAGCTGCAGCTGCCTCATCGTACTCATCCTCGTATGAGTCTTCGTAGGAGTCATCATACGTGTACGTATCCTGCCGCACCCAGCGGTGGCGGGGGGCGTGCGGGGGGCGCTTCGGGCAAAGGAAAGCCCAGTGAAGGCGCTCGGAGGCTGGGACACTGGGGTCGCCAGCACAGTTCCAGCACTCAGCCGGAGGGTACTGAGGGTACCCAAGCTCAGCCATGCGCTGCATCACAGCGGCAAGGGCGCCTGGCGAGCTAGACTGCACGGCCCAAGAGGACCCATGTGCAGAAACGAGGGACCGGGCCTCGCGATCAGCTGCAGGAGGGGGGTCACGCCCAGCCTCAGCAGGAGCCGCTGCTGCAGCTGCAGGCTTCACAGCCTTAATTGGCGTGGCATCTACGTCGCCGGCATACGGCGGAGCCTTGAAGCCGGCCGGCCCCTTGGAGCGCTTTGCCGAGGGCTCAGTCTCCTGGGACGGCTCCTGCAGCAGGCGCACGGTCCGGCGACCGTGGCGGTCGCACTGCTCCTCGAAAATCCTTTCGGCGCGCAGGGGCGTGAGATCGGCCCCGAAGCGCGCGAACTCGCCGCGGAGCTCCTGCAGAATGTACGTCATCGTATTCTCATTCTGGCGCGCGCCGATCGCAGCGCGAACTTCGTAGTTGTCATACTGCGGGTCGAGCCCGGTCTGACGGCGCGAGAGAGCGTTCCCAATATCACGGTGATCAAGTGCTCAGCGTATGATTTGCCCGCGGGGCGCGTGTGGCGCACGTGCGGGGCGATCCAGTTCACCCACGTCAGCGGGTCTTCGCCCGTGTACGCAGCGTTGATCGCGGCTTCAGCGACGTGGGGCAGGCCCTTCGTCACGCGCGCAATGATGTACTTCGCAACGCCCGGAGCGCGCTGGAAGTTATTGCGGCCCTCAGCGATCTCAGCCTCGAGACGCGTGATTGCATTCTCGAGCTGCAGGATCTCGGCCTCGGTCTCAGGGAGCCGGGCCTCGATAGGCAAGGCAGTCAGCACGGCCAGCCGCGCGCGCTTGCTGGCAAGGTATTCTTTAGTCCGACGGTCTCTTCCAGCTGGTCACGCATGCGCTGCATCTGGGAGCGCAGCGAGCCCTTGCAGAGCTGCGAGACCATGAAGCCGCCAAGAGCTTCAACCTTGGTCCAGTTGTCTCCCTCGGGCTCATACGCATACTTATGCGCCTGAGTGGAGACGAAAGTGCTAATCTGCTGGCGCCACTCATCGACTTCTTCGATGGTAGGGTTCGCAGACAGCGGAGTGATGGAGGGCAAGCCCTTCGCATCAACTGCGGGCGCCGCAGCAGTCATCTGCTGAACGGACACGCCACTCACAGGCACGGTCGAGTTGAGTGCGATCATGCGATCACGCTCACTCGCCGGCAGCTCAACTGGAAGCCGCGACATGGCAGGCTCTCACAGTGGCAAGTACAAGGCAGATCAAATTTGAGCTCGAAGCTCTTTGAGGCCGAGTCGCCGCGTAAAACGCGGGATTTCGACGGCACAGACGACGATATGTTGCTAGCGCAACACACCGGAGCACAATCCAGGCTCGCAGGCCAGGGATCGGCGATGGCACAAAGTTGCCCTCGAGGGGAACTTCGGCGGCTCGACGCGCACGAGGGCGGTCGGCTCTAGCGCGGCGCGCGGCCGGCTCTTCAGCACGCAGGGCAAGAGTTCCGGTAAAGAACTCAAGCCAGCCAGTCTCCGGGGTCACCGGAGCGCAGGCTCTCACTTTTCGGCACCCGGGGTAACCGGTTGCGTACTGTGAGCAGACGGCTGGGAATGTCACTACGATGCTACGGTGCGCGTGCGCGGCGCGCGCGAAGGCGGGATCGCGAGCGACCCGACCTGACCCTTAAAGATTCAGCTCCGAGCAGTGGCGCCTGTCGCGTGCGGGATTAGTGGGGAAGCACGCGGGGAGGCTCCCGGTCGAGCGTGGCTCGACGGGGCTCAGGAACCCGGGTTCGAATCCCGAGGACGGGATTTCGAGACGGGGAGAGGTGGGGGGCAACAAAATGGTTGCGATTCCCGGCAGTGGCGCACAAAGACGCCCAGAGACGACCAAGTCTCATATCGAACCACCCTCTTGGCTCAGGTGGTAGAGCGTCTGCTCTACGAGCCAGGAACCCGGGTTCGAATCCCGAGGACGGGATTTCGAGACGGGGCGAGGTGGGGGGCAACAAAATGGTTGCGATTCCCGGCAGTGGCGCCTGTCGCGTGCGGGATTAGTGGGGAAGCACGCGGGGAGGCTCCCGGTCGAGCGTGGCTCGACGGGGCTCAGTGGATCACGAGGGATCGCTGTCGCTCCGGTAGTATTGCAAGTAACACTGTATCCCTAATGAATGATGCGTACCCGGACAGGCCCGGCGTACCCGTATTAGCTATAATAAGAGGTGGCCGAGGCGTACTGACGCCGACGTCGGCCCTAGCAGCACGTAGGCTGCACTAGCCACTAGCAGCACGAAGGCTGCACTATCTAGCTCCGCATGCACGATAATCATGCATGCGACAGCGCTGCCCATGCAAATCCATCATGTCATCGATACATCATAGTATCGGGCCATGAATTCGAGTTCGCTGAGCCGAATACCTCTCCTTTCTCCCCTCTTCTTTCTCCAAGGCTCCGGATCCCCGGCCCCTCTGACTACTTGTACTTATACATAGCTTTAATTTCGGATCCGGACGTCGCCAGCGCTGGAATTCGAAACGACCTTGCACGTAGCCTCGAGGATCATGAGCTCTTGATGCAACACCGGCGCCCGCGGCCGGCTCCCTGATCGTGAGCTTTGTTTCCTGCGGAATGCATCCGGCGGAGGCCGAGCCAAGTTATGCACTGCGGCATGAAAGAATCTTCGAGTAATCATGCGAACCACTCATATTTACAGCGGACAGTGCGGGGCCCGCGTGGGGCCAGCGGGGCCCGCGTGCGTACCAGTGCAGGGCCCACAAAGGCCGGGGCGTGCACGGGGTTGACGTCGCGCACATTGAAATGAACTTCGGATTCGGAATCTTAAGCTTTGCGACGTGGCCATTGTTAAAAAGCTCATGCTCATGATGAGATTGGGTGAAGCTCAAGAATCGATAACGACTTTCGAATTCCGATTTCCGAATTCGAAGGCCGGTCGTGCAGGACTGCGACTCCTGACCAATGCATATGGTTGCATTAACACGGCTCGTCGCTGGCCCATGGCCAGCTGCAGGTCGCGATTGCGAACTCGAACGTTAGATTAGATCGTTATTATAAGCTCTTGATGCAACACCGGCGCCCGGCTCCCTGATCATGAGCTTTGTTTCCTGCGGAATGCATCCGGCGGAGGCCGAGCCAAGTTCTGCACTGCGGCATGAAAGAATCTTCGAGTAATCATGCGAACCACTCATATTTACAGCGGACAGTGCAGGGCCCGCGTGGGGCAAGTGGGGCCCGCGTGCGTACCAGTGCAGGGCCCACAAAGGCCGGGGCGTGCACGGGGTTGACGTCGCGCACATTGAAATGAACTTCGGATTCGGAATCTTAAGCTTTGCGACGTGGCCATTGTTAAAAAGCTCATGCTCATGATGAGATTGGGTGAAGCTCAAGAATCGATAACGACTTTCGAATTCCGATTTCCGAATTCGAAGGCCGGTCGTGCAGGACTGCGACTCCTGACCAATGCATATGGTTGCATTAACACGGCTCGTCGCTGGCCCATGGCCAGCTGCAGGTCGCGATTGCGAACTCGATCGTTAGATTAGATCGTTATTATAAGCTCTTGATGCAACACCGGCGCCCGCGGCCGGCTCCCTGATCATGAGCTTTGTTTCCTGCGGAATGCATCCGGCGGAGGCCGAGCCAAGTTATGCACTGCGGCATGGGAAATTCTTCAAGTAATCATGCGAACCACTCATATTCACAGCGGACAGTGCGGGGCCCGCGTGGGGCCAGCAGGGCCCGCGTGCGTACCAGTGCAGGGCCCACAAAGGCCGGGGCGTGCACGGGGTTGACGACGCACACATTGAAATGAACTTCGGATTCGGAATCTTAAGCTTTGCGACGTGGCCATTGTTAAAAAGCTCATGCTCATGATGAGATTGGGTGAAGCTCAAGAATCGATAACGACTTTCGAATTCCGATTTCCGAATTCGAAGGCCGGTCGTGCAGGACTGCGACTCCTGACCAATGCATATGGTTGCATTAACACGGCTCGTCGCTGGCCCATGGCCAGCTGCAGGTCGCGATTGCGAACTCGATCGTTAGATAAATCGTTATTATAAGCTCTTGATGCAGCACCGGCGCCCGGCTCCCTGATCATGAGCATTGTTTCCTGCGGAATGCATCCGGCGGAGGCCGAGCCAAGTTATGCACTGCGGCATGGGAAAATCTTCAAGTAATCATGCGAACCACTCATATTCACAGCGGACAGTGCGGGGCCCGCGTGGGGCCAGCGGGGCCCGCGTGCGTACCAGTGCAGGGCCCACAAAGGCCGTGGCGTGCACGGGGTTGACGTCGCGCACATTGAAATGAACTTCGGATTCGGAATCTTAAGCTTTGCGACGTGGCCATTGTTAAAAGGCTCATGCTCATGATGAGATTGGGTGAAGCTCAAGAATCGATAACGACTTTCGAATTCCGATTTCCGAATTCGAAGGCCGGTCGTGCAGGACTGCGACTCCTGACCAATGCATATGGTTGCATTAACACGGCTCGTCGCTGGCCCATGGCCAGCTGCAGGTCGCGATTGCGAACTCGATCGTTATATTAGATCGTTATTATAATATAAGCTCTTGATGCAACACCGGCGCCCGCGGCCGGCTCCCTGATCATGAGCTTTGTTTCCTGCGGAATGCATCCGGCGGAGGCCGAGCCAAGTTATGCACTGCGGCATGGGAAATTCTTCAAGTAATCATGCGAACCACTCATATTTACAGCGGACAGTGCGGGGCCCGCGTGGGGCCAGCGGGGCCCGCGTGCGTACCAGTGCAGGGCCCACAAAGGCCGGGGCGTGCACGGGGTTGACGACGCACACATTGAAATGAACTTCGGATTCGGAATCTTAAGCTTTGCGACGTGGCCATTGTTAAAAAGCTCATGCTCATGATGAGATTGGGTGAAGCTCAAGAATCGATAACGACTTTCGAATTCCGATTTCCGAATTCGAAGGCCGGTCGTGCAGGACTGCGACTCCTGACCAATGCATATGGTTGCATTAACACGGCTCGTCGCTGGCCCATGGCCAGCTGCAGGTCGCGATTGCAAATCGAACGTTAGATTAGATCGTTATTATAAGCTCTTGATGCAACACCGGCGCCCGGCTCCCTGATCATGAGCTTTGTTTCCTGCGGAATGCATCCGGCGGAGGCCGAGCCAAGTTATGCACTGCGGCATGGGAAAATCTTCAAGTAATCATGCGAACCACTCATATTCACAGCGGACAGTGCGGGGCCCGCGTGGGGCCAGCGGGGCCCGCGTGCGTACCAGTGCAGGGCCCACAAAGGCCGGGGCGTGCACGTGCACGGGGTTGACGTCGCGCACATTGAAATGAACTTCGGATTCGGAATCTTAAGCTTTGCGACGTGGCCATTGTTAAAAAGCTCATGCTCATGATGAGATTGGGTGAAGCTCAAGAATCAATAACGACTTTCGAATTCCGATTTCCGAATTCGAAGGCCGGTCGTGCAGGACTGCGACTCCTGACCAATGCATATGGTTGCATTAACACGGCTCGTCGCTGGCCCATGGCCAGCTGCAGGTCGCGATTGCGAACTCGATCGTTAGATTAGATCGTTATTATAAGCTCTTGATGCAGCACCGGCGCCCGGCTCCCTGATCATGAGCATTGTTTCCTGCGGAATGCATCCGGCGGAGGCCGAGCCAAGTTATGCACTGCGGCATGGGAAATTCTTCAAGTAATCATGCGAACCACTCATATTCACAGCGGACAGTGCGGGGCCCGCGTGGGGCCAGCGGGGCCCGCGTGCGTACCAGTGCAGGGCCCACAAAGGCCGGGGCGTGCACGGGGTTGACGTCGCGCACATTGAAATGAACTTCGGATTCGGAATCTTAAGCTTTGCGACGTGGCCATTGTTAAAAAGCTCATGCTCATGATGAGATTGGGTGAAGCTCAAGAATCGATAACGACTTTCGAATTCCGATTTCCGAATTCGAAGGCCGGTCGTGCAGGACTGCGACTCCTGACCAATGCATATGGTTGCATTAACACGGCTCGTCGCTGGCCCATGGCCAGCTGCAGGTCGCGATTGCGAACTCGATCGTTAGATTAGATCGTTATTATATAATATATAATATAAGCTCTTCATGCAACACCGGCGCCCGCGGCCGGCTCCCTGATCATGAGCTTTGTTTCCTGCGGAATGCATCCGGCGGAGGCCGAGCCAAGTTATGCACTGCGGCATGGGAAATTCTTCAAGTAATCATGCGAACCACTCATATTTACAGCGGACAGTGCGGGGCCCGCGTGGGGCCAGCGGGGCCCGCGTGCGTACCAGTGCAGGGCCCACAAAGGCCGGGGCGTGCACGGGGTTGACGACGCACACATTGAAATGAACTTCGGATTCGGAATCTTAAGCTTTGCGACGTGGCCATTGTTAAAAAGCTCATGCTCATGATGAGATTGGGTGAAGCTCAAGAATCGATAACGACTTTCGAATTCCGATTTCCGAATTCGAAGGCCGGTCGTGCAGGACTGCGACTCCTGACCAATGCATATGGTTGCATTAACACGGCTCGTCGCTGGCCCATGGCCAGCTGCAGGTCGCGATTGCAAATCGAACGTTAGATTAGATCGTTATTATAAGCTCTTGATGCAACACCGGCGCCCGGCTCCCTGATCATGAGCATTGTTTCCTGCGGAATGCATCCGGCGGAGGCCGAGCCAAGTTATGCACTGCGGCATGGGAAAATCTTCAAGTAATCATGCGAACCACTCATATTCACAGCGGACAGTGCGGGGCCCGCGTGGGGCCAGCGGGGCCCGCGTGCGTACCAGTGCAGGGCCCACAAAGGCCGGGGCGTGCACGTGCACGGGGTTGACGTCGCGCACATTGAAATGAACTTCGGATTCGGAATCTTAAGCTTTGCGACGTGGCCATTGTTAAAAAGCTCATGCTCATGATGAGATTGGGTGAAGCTCAAGAATCAATAACGACTTTCGAATTCCGATTTCCGAATTCGAAGGCCGGTCGTGCAGGACTGCGACTCCTGACCAATGCATATGGTTGCATTAACACGGCTCGTCGCTGGCCCATGGCCAGCTGCAGGTCGCGATTGCGAACTCGATCGTTAGATTAGATCGTTATTATAAGCTCTTGATGCAGCACCGGCGCCCGGCTCCCTGATCATGAGCATTGTTTCCTGCGGAATGCATCCGGCGGAGGCCGAGCCAAGTTATGCACTGCGGCATGGGAAATTCTTCAAGTAATCATGCGAACCACTCATATTCACAGCGGACAGTGCGGGGCCCGCGTGGGGCCAGCGGGCCCGCGTGCGTACCAGTGCAGGGCCCACAAAGGCCGGGGCGTGCACGGGGTTGACGTCGCGCACATTGAAATGAACTTCGGATTCGGAATCTTAAGCTTTGCGACGTGGCCATTGTTAAAAAGCTCATGCTCATGATGAGATTGGGTGAAGCTCAAGAATCGATAACGACTTTCGAATTCCGATTTCCGAATTCGAAGGCCGGTCGTGCAGGACTGCGACTCCTGACCAATGCATATGGTTGCATTAACACGGCTCGTCGCTGGCCCATGGCCAGCTGCAGGTCGCGATTGCGAACTCGATCGTTAGATTAGATCGTTATTATATAATATATAATATAAGCTCTTGATGCAACACCGGCGCCCGGCTCCCTGATCATGAGCTTTGTTTCCTGCGGAATGCATCCGGCGGAGGCCGAGCCAAGTTATGCACTGCGGCATGGGAAAATCTTCAAGTAATCATGCGAACCACTCATATTCACAGCGGACAGTGCGGGGCCCGCGTGGGGCCAGCGGGGCCCGCGTGCGTACCAGTGCAGGGCCCACAAAGGCCGGGGCGTGCACGGGGTTGACGTCGCGCACATTGAAATGAACTTCAGATTCGGAATCTTAAGCTTTGCGACGTGGCCATTGTTAAAAAGCTCATGCTCATGATGAGATTGGGTGAAGCTCAAGAATCGATAACGACTTTCGAATTCCGATTTCCGAATTCGAAGGCCGGTCGTGCAGGACTGCGACTCCTGACCAATGCATATGGTTGCATTAACACGGCTCGTCGCTGGCCCATGGCCAGCTGCAGGTCGCGATTGCGAACTCGATCGTTAGATTAGATCGTTATTATAAGCTCTTGATGCAACACCGGCGCCCGGCTCCCTGATCATGAGCTTTGTTTCCTGCGGAATGCATCCGGCGGAGGCCGAGCCAAGTTATGCACTGCGGCATGGGAAAATCTTCAAGTAATCATGCGAACCACTCATATTCACAGCGGACAGTGCGGGGCCCGCGTGGGGCCAGCGGGGCCCGCGTGCGTACCAGTGCAGGGCCCACAAAGGCCGGGGCGTGCACGGGGTTGACGTCGCGCACATTGAAATGAACTTCGGATTCGGAATCTTAAGCTTTGCGACGTGGCCATTGTTAAAAAGCTCATGCTCATGATGAGATTGGGTGAAGCTCAAGAATCAATAACGACTTTCGAATTCCGATTTCCGAATTCGAAGGCCGGTCGTGCAGGACTGCGACTCCTGACCAATGCATATGGTTGCATTAACACGGCTCGTCGCTGGCCCATGGCCAGCTGCAGGTCGCGATTGCGAACTCGATCGTTAGATTAGATCGTTATTATAAGCTCTTGATGCAGCACCGGCGCCCGGCTCCCTGATCATGAGCATTGTTTCCTGCGGAATGCATCCGGCGGAGGCCGAGCCAAGTTATGCACTGCGGCATGGGAAATTCTTCAAGTAATCATGCGAACCACTCATATTCACAGCGGACAGTGCGGGGCCCGCGTGGGGCCAGCGGGGCCCGCGTGCGTACCAGTGCAGGGCCCACAAAGGCCGTGGCGTGCACGGGGTTGACGTCGCGCACATTGAAATGAACTTCGGATTCGGAATCTTAAGCTTTGCGACGTGGCCATTGTTAAAAAGCTCATGCTCATGATGAGATTGGGTGAAGCTCAAGAATCGATAACGACTTTCGAATTCCGATTTCCGAATTCGAAGGCCGGTCGTGCAGGACTGCGACTCCTGACCAATGCATATGGTTGCATTAACACGGCTCGTCGCTGGCCCATGGCCAGCTGCAGGTCGCGATTGCGAACTCGATCGTTAGATTAGATCGTTATTATAAGCTCTTGATGCAACACCGGCGCCCGGCTCCCTGATCATGAGCTTTGTTTCCTGCGGAATGCATCCGGCGGAGGCCGAGCCAAGTTATGCACTGCGGCATGGGAAATTCTTCAAGTAATCATGCGAACCACTCATATTCACAGCGGACAGTGCGGGGCCCGCGTGGGGCCAGCGGGGCCCGCGTGCGTACCAGTGCAGGGCCCACAAAGGCCGTGGCGTGCACGGGGTTGACGTCGCGCACATTGAAATGAACTTCGGATTCGGAATCTTAAGCTTTGCGACGTGGCCATTGTTAAAAAGCTCATGCTCATGATGAGATTGGGTGAAGCTCAAGAATCGATAACGACTTTCGAATTCCGATTTCCGAATTCGAAGGCCGGTCGTGCAGGACTGCGACTCCTGACCAATGCATATGGTTGCATTAACACGGCTCGTCGCTGGCCCATGGCCAGCTGCAGGTCGCGATTGCGAACTCGATCGTTAGATTAGATCGTTATTATATAATATATAATATAAGCTCTTGATGCAACACCGGCGCCCGGCTCCCTGATCATGAGCTTTGTTTCCTGCGGAATGCATCCGGCGGAGGCCGAGCCAAGTTATGCACTGCGGCATGGGAAAATCTTCAAGTAATCATGCGAACCACTCATATTCACAGCGGACAGTGCGGGGCCCGCGTGGGCCAGCGGGGCCCGCGTGCGTACCAGTGCAGGGCCCACAAAGGCCGGGGCGTGCACGGGGTTGACGTCGCGCACATTGAAATGAACTTCGGATTCGGAATCTTAAGCTTTGCGACGTGGCCATTGTTAAAAAGCTCATGCTCATGATGAGATTGGGTGAAGCTCAAGAATCGATAACGACTTTCGAATTCCGATTTCCGAATTCGAAGGCCGGTCGTGCAGGACTGCGACTCCTGACCAATGCATATGGTTGCATTAACACGGCTCGTCGCTGGCCCATGGCCAGCTGCAGGTCGCGATTGCGAACTCGATCGTTAGATTAGATCGTTATTATAAGCTCTTGATGCAACACCGGCGCCCGGCTCCCTGATCATGAGCTTTGTTTCCTGCGGAATGCATCCGGCGGAGGCCGAGCCAAGTTATGCACTGCGGCATGGGAAAATCTTCAAGTAATCATGCGAACCACTCATATTCACAGCGGACAGTGCGGGGCCCGCGTGGGGCCAGCGGGGCCCGCGTGCGTACCAGTGCAGGGCCCACAAAGGCCGGGGCGTGCACGGGGTTAAAAACGTTGACGTCGCGCACATTGAAATGAACTTCGGATTCGGAATCTTAAGCTTTGCGACGTGGCCATTGTTAAAAAGCTCATGCTCATGATGAGATTGGGTGAAGCTCAAGAATCAATAACGACTTTCGAATTCCGATTTCCGAATTCGAAGGCCGGTCGTGCAGGACTGCGACTCCTGACCAATGCATATGGTTGCATTAACACGGCTCGTCGCTGGCCCATGGCCAGCTGCAGGTCGCGATTGCGAACTCGATCGTTAGATTAGATCGTTATTATAAGCTCTTGATGCAGCACCGGCGCCCGGCTCCCTGATCATGAGCATTGTTTCCTGCGGAATGCATCCGGCGGAGGCCGAGCCAAGTTATGCACTGCGGCATGGGAAATTCTTCAAGTAATCATGCGAACCACTCATATTCACAGCGGACAGTGCGGGGCCCGCGTGGGGCCAGCGGGGCCCGCGTGCGTACCAGTGCAGGGCCCACAAAGGCCGTGGCGTGCACGGGGTTGACGTCGCGCACATTGAAATGAACTTCGGATTCGGAATCTTAAGCTTTGCGACGTGGCCATTGTTAAAAAGCTCATGCTCATGATGAGATTGGGTGAAGCTCAAGAATCGATAACGACTTTCGAATTCCGATTTCCGAATTCGAAGGCCGGTCGTGCAGGACTGCGACTCCTGACCAATGCATATGGTTGCATTAACACGGCTCGTCGCTGGCCCATGGCCAGCTGCAGGTCGCGATTGCGAACTCGATCGTTAGATTAGATCGTTATTATAAGCTCTTGATGCAACACCGGCGCCCGGCTCCCTGATCATGAGCTTTGTTTCCTGCGGAATGCATCCGGCGGAGGCCGAGCCAAGTTATGCACTGCGGCATGGGAAAATCTTCAAGTAATCATGCGAACCACTCATATTCACAGCGGACAGTGCGGGGCCCGCGTGGGGCCAGCGGGGCCCGCGTGCGTACCAGTGCAGGGCCCACAAAGGCCGGGGCGTGCACGGGGTTGACGTCGCGCACATTGAAATGAACTTCGGATTCGGAATCTTAAGCTTTGCGACGTGGCCATTGTTAAAAAGCTCATGCTCATGATGAGATTGGGTGAAGCTCAAGAATCGATAACGACTTTCGAATTCCGATTTCCGAATTCGAAGGCCGGTCGTGCAGGACTGCGACTCCTGATCATGACCAATGCATATGGTTGCATTAACACGGCTCGTCGCTGGCCCATGGCCAGCTGCAGGTCGCGATTGCGAACTCGATCGTTAGATAAATCGTTATTATAAGCTCTTGATGCAACACCGGCGCCCGGCTCCCTGATCATGAGCTTTGTTTCCTGCGGAATGCATCCGGCGGAGGCCGAGCCAAGTTATGCACTGCGGCATGGGAATTCTTCAAGTAATCATGCGAACCACTCATATTCACAGCGGACAGTGCGGGGCCCGCGTGGGGCCAGCGGGGCCCGCGTGCGTACCAGTGCAGGGCCCACAAAGGCCGGGGCGTGTACGGGGTTGACGTCGCGCACATTGAAATGAACTTCGGATTCGGAATCTTAAGCTTTGCGACGTGGCCATTGTTAAAAAGCTCATGCTCATGATGAGATTGGGTGAAGCTCAAGAATCGATAACGACTTTCGAATTCCGATTTCCGAATTCGAAGGCCGGTCGTGCAGGACTGCGACTCCTGATCATGACCAATGCATATGGTTGCATTAACACGGCTCGTCGCTGGCCCATGGCCAGCTGCAGGTCGCGATTGCGAACTCGATCGTTAGATAAATCGTTATTATAAGCTCTTGATGCAACACCGGCGCCCGGCTCCCTGATCATGAGCTTTGTTTCCTGCGGAATGCATCCGGCGGAGGCCGAGCCAAGTTATGCACTGCGGCATGGGAAATTCTTCAAGTAATCATGCGAACCACTCATATTCACAGCGGACAGTGCGGGGCCCGCGTGGGGCCAGCGGGGCCCGCGTGCGTACCAGTGCAGGGCCCACAAAGGCCGGGGCGTGTACGGGGTTGACGTCGCGCACATTGAAATGAACTTCGGATTCGGAATCTTAAGCTTTGCGACGTGGCCATTGTTAAAAAGCTCATGCTCATGATGAGATTGGGTGAAGCTCAAGAATCGATAACGACTTTCGAATTCCGATTTCCGAATTCGAAGGCCGGTCGTGCAGGACTGCGACTCCTGACCAATGCATATGGTTGCATTAACACGGCTCGTCGCTGGCCCATGGCCAGCTGCAGGTCGCGATTGCGAACTCGATCGTTATATTAGATCGTTATTATAAGCTCTTGATGCAACACCGGCGCCCGGCTCCCTGATCATGAGCTTTGTTTCCTGCGGAATGCATCCGGCGGAGGCCGAGCCAAGTTATGCACTGCGGCATGGGAAAATCTTCAAGTAATCATGCGAACCACTCATATTCACAGCGGACAGTGCGGGGCCCGCGTGGGGCAAGTGGGGCCCGCGTGCGTACCAGTGCAGGGCCCACAAAGGCCGGGGCGTGCACGGGGTTGACGTCGCGCACATTGAAATGAACTTCGGATTCGGAATCTTAAGCTTTGCGACGTGGCCATTGTTAAAAAGCTCATGCTCATGATGAGATTGGGTGAAGCTCAAGAATCGATAACGACTTTCGAATTCCGATTTCCGAATTCGAAGGCCGGTCGTGCAGGACTGCGACTCCTGACCAATGCATATGGTTGCATTAACACGGCTCGTCGCTGGCCCATGGCCAGCTGCAGGTCGCGATTGCGAACTCGATCGTTATATTAGATCGTTATTATAAGCTCTTGATGCAACACCGGCGCCCGGCTCCCTGATCATGAGATTTGTTTTGTTTGAATTCCGACTTCGAATCCCAACTTTTCGAATTCGAACGATGCTATAGCCAGCCTATATATTGCTTCGAGTGTACTCAGGGCCTCCGAGGGCTCAGCAGCCCCGGCTAACTCAAAGCAGGACCATGAAGCAGCGAAGCCGTAACCTCCAGCCTAGCCTCGCGATCGCCAAGAGCTCCTCCGGGCCTGATCATGATGCTCATGAGGCCACAGGGCCGCCGGGCTTTCAAGGGCTCAGAAGCGGTCTCCGAGGCTTGCAATTGCTGACACAGTGATCCCGTTATACCACGATGATCATGCATGAAGCCTTATAACTTTTTAGTGAAATTAAATTAGGGCCTCAAAGCCCAACGACATCATGATCATGAAGCAGTGAAGCCGTAACCTCCAGCCTAGCCTATAGCTAGCCGCGAGGTCCTCCGGGCCGCCGGGCCTGATCATGATGCTTATCATAGTATGATCATGCATGAGCCCGTCATGAAGGCCACAGGGCCTTCAAGGGCTCAGAAGCGTTCTTCAAGGCTTGCTGACACAGTGACCCCGTTATACCCCAACGTCGACGATCATGAAGCCGCGAAGAAGCCTCGAGCTCAGGGCCTCGAAGCCCAACGACATCATGATCATGAAGCAGTGAAGCTGTAACCCGGTGACCTCCACTGGGCCAGCCTAGCCTAGCCGCGAGGTCCTCCGGGTCTGATCATGATGCTCATGATCACGAGCTCGTCATTATAATTAATTATAAGGCCACAACCTGGCATGGCCTTGAAGCTCACTGACGCCGACTCGTGATCAGTGCATGACCCTGTCATAATTATCATGAAGCCTCACCTGAAGCTGCAGGGCCTCAGGGCCTCCTCCTCGTATCCGAGACTTTGATCATGAATGAAGCCCATCATCAAAATGAAAGCCCATATCCATCATGACTTTTAAGCCTAAGGCCTTGGACCTCCATGGCTTCAATTGCAAGCACTAGCTGTGACTGATCCCGAGTGCAAGTGCCCTTATTCTCTACAGCTATATATAAACAGCTCGAGCCCTTATCTGCACCCGGCCTCGGCATGAAGAAGCTCAGTGCACCTCGCGGGCCGCATCCGCCCTCGAAGCAACAGGTCCGCCTCAGTGAAACGGAGCCGCGCCCACCCTCAAGCCCGCCAGCACGTGACCTGCGACGAATTCTGAGCCGGGCGGGCCGGCGGCGCAGCGAAGAGGCTCAGTGCACCTCGCGAGCTGCGTCCGCCCTCGAAGAACCAGGCCCACCTCAGTGAAACAGACCCGCGCCCGCCCTCAAGCCCGCCAGCACGTGACCTGCGACGAATTCTGAGCCGGGCGGGCCGGCGGCGCAGCGAAGAGGCTCAGTTCACCTCGCGGGCCGCGTCCACCCTCGAAGAACCAGGCCCACCTCGGTGAAACGGACCCGCGCCCGCCCTCAAGCCCGCCAGCACGCGACCTGCGACGAATTCTGAGCCGGGCAGGCCGGCGGCGCAGCGAAAAGGCTCAGTGCGCCTCGCGGGCTGCATCCGCCCTCGAAGAACCAGGCCCGCCTCAGTGAAACGGAGCCGCGCCCGCCCTCAAGCCCGCCAGCACGCGACCTGCGACGAATTCTGAGCCAGGCGGGCCGGCGGCGCAGCGAAGAGGCTCAGTGCACCTCGCGGGCCGCGTCCGGCCTCGAAGAACCAGGCCCGCCTCAGTGAAACGGACCCGCGCCCGCCCTCAAGCCCGCCAGCACGCGACCTGCGACGAATTCTGAGCCAGGCGGGCTGGTGGCGCAGCGAAGAGGCTCAGTGCACCTCGCGGGCCGCGTCCACCCTCGAAGAACCAGGCCCGCCTCAGTGAAACGGAGCTGCGCCCGCCCTCAAGCCCGCCAGCACGCGACCTGCGACGAATTCTGAGCCAGGCGGGCTGGTGGCGCAGCGAAAAGGCTCAGTGCACCTCGCGGGCTGCACCCAACCTCGAACAACCAGGCCCGCCTCAGTGAAACGGACCCGCGCCCGCCCTCAAGCCCGCCAGCACGCGACCTGCGACGAATTCTGAGCCGGGCGGGCCGGCGGCGCAGCGAAGAGGCTCAGTGCACCTCGCGGGCCGCGTCCACCCTCGAAGAACCAGGCCCGCCTCGGTGAAACGGAGCTGCGCCCGCCCTCAAGCCCGCCAGCACGCGACCTGCGACGAATTCTGAGCCCGGCGGGCCGGCGGCGCAGCGAAGAGGCTCAGTGCACCTCGCGAGCTGCGCCCACCCTCGAAGAACCAGGCCCACCTCAGTGAAACGGACCCGCGCCCGCCCTCAAGCCCGCCAGCACGCGACCTGCGACGA
Organism: Cyanophora paradoxa; assembly: GCA_004431415.1. Lineage (NCBI taxonomy): Eukaryota > Glaucocystophyceae > Cyanophorales > Cyanophoraceae > Cyanophora > Cyanophora paradoxa. Next base: position 205,587 of record QPMI01000588.1, on the reverse strand, counting down.
ATTCTGAGCCGGGCGGGCCGGCGGCGCAGCGAAGAGGCTCAGTTCACCTCGCGGGCCGCGTCCACCCTCGAAGACCCAGGCCCGCCTCGGTGAAACGGAGCTGCGCCCGCCCTCAAGCCCGCCAGCACGCGACCTGCGACGAATTCTGAGCCGGGCGGGCTGGTGGCGCAGCGAAGAGGCTCAGTGCACCTCGCGGGCCGCGTCCACCCTCGAAGAACCAGGCCCGCCTCAGTGAAACGGACCCGCGCCCGCCCTCAAGCCCGCCAGCACGCGACCTGCGACGAATTCTGAGCCAGGCGGGCTGGTGGCGCAGCGAAGAGGCTCAGTGCACCTCGCGAGCTGCGCCCACCCTCGAAGAACCAGGCCCGCCTCGGTGAAACGGACCCGCGCCCGCCCTCAAGCCCGCCAGCACGCGACCTGCGACGAATTCTGAGCCAGGCGGGCCGGCGGCGCAGCGAAGAGGCTCAGTGCACCTCGCGAGCTGCGCCCACCCTCGAAGAACCAGGCCCACCTCGGTGAAACGGAGCTGCGCCCGCCCTCAAGCCCGCCAGCACGCGACCTGCGACGAATTCTGAGCCGGGCGGGCCGGCGGCGCAGCGAAGAGGCTCAGTTCACCTCGCGGGCCGCGTCCGCCCTCGAAGAACCAGGCCCGCCTCGGTGAAACGGAGCTGCGCCCGCCCTCAAGCCCGCCAGCACGAGACCTGCGACGAATTCTGAGCCGGGCCGGCCGGCGGCGCAGCGAAGAGGCTCAGTGCACCTCGCGGGCCGCGTCCGCCCTCGAAGAACCAGGCCCACCTCGGTGAAACGGAGCTGCGCCCGCCCTCAAGCCCGCCAGCACGCGACCTGCGACGAATTCTGAGCCAGGCGGGCTGGTGGCGCAGCGAAGAGGCTCAGTGCACCTCGCGGGCCGCGTCCGGCCTCGAAGAACCAGGCCCGCCGCAGTGAAACGGACCCGCGCCCGCCCTCAAGCCCGCCAGCACGCGACCTGCGACGAATTCTGAGCCGGGCGGGCCGGCGGCGCAGCGAAGAGGCTCAGTTCACCTCGCGGGCCGCGTCCACCCTCGAAGAACCAGGCCCGCCTCGGTGAAACGGAGCCGCGCCCGCCCTCAAGCCCGCCAGCACGCGACCTGCGACGAATTCTGAGCCGGGCGGGCCGGCGGCGCAGCGAAGAGGCTCAGTGCACCTCGCGGGCCGCGTCCGCCCTCGGAAGAACCAGGCCCACCTCAGTGAAACGGAGCTGCGCCCTCCCTCAAGCCCGCCAGCACGCGACCTGCGACGAATTCTGAGCCGGGCGGGCCGGCGGCGCAGCGAAGAGGCTCAGTTCACCTCGCAGGCCGCGTCCGGCCTCGAAGAACCAGGCCCGCCTCAGTGAAACGGACCCGCGCCCGCCCTCAAGCCCGCCAGCACGTGCACGCGATCTGCAACGAATTCTGAGCCAGGCGGGCTGGTGGCGCAGCGAAGAGGCTCAGTGCACCTCGCGGGCCGCGTCCGCCCTCGAAGAACCAGGCCCGCCTCAGTGAAACGGACCCGCGCCCGCCCTCAAGCCCGCCAGCACGCGACCTGCGACGAATTCTGAGCCGGGCGGGCCGGCGGCGCAGCGAAGAGGCTCAGTGCACCTCGCGGGCCGCGTCCGCCCTCGAAGAACCAGGCCCGCCTCGGTGAAACGGAGCTGCGCCCGCCCTCAAGCCCGCCAGCACGCGACCTGCGACGAATTCTGAGCCGGGCGGGCCGGCGGCGCAGCGTAGAGGCTCAGTGCACCTCGCGGGCCGCGTCCGGCCTCGAACAACCAGGCCCGCCTCAGTGAAACGGACCCGCGCCCGCCCTCAAGCCCGCCAGCACGTGCACGCGATCTGCGACGAATTCTGAGCCAGGCGGGCTGGTGTCGCAGCGAAGAGGCTCAACACCTCGCACAGCATGCTCGCCCTTGAAGCAACAGGCCCGCCGCGGACGCAGTGCAGCGCAGCCGCGCCCGCGTCCGCGGCCGGATCCACTGCAGCTCCCTCGCGTCAGACGAGCCGGCCGCGGGAGGGCAGCGCGGAGGCTCCATGCACCTCTCCGAGCGCGCTCGGCGTCGAAGCAACAGGCCCGGCGCAGTGCAGCGCAGCCGCACCCGCCTTCGGCTTACGAGTCAGGCGGGAAGCAACCCTCGCGACCTGCATCGGCTTACGATCGCGAGTCAGGCGGGACAGGGGAGCAGCGAGGAGCTCCATGCACCTTGCAGTTGCGAGGCCCGCGGCCGCCGATCTGCAGCGGAGCCGCCCCTTCCGCTGCTGGCGAGCCCGCCAGCTCGTGGCCTACGCCTGACGCTAAGAAGGCCGTCCAAGCGCATTGACATCGTTGAGAGAAGAGATGGCGAAGAGATGAGGTGATGAGCAAGCTGCGGGCCAGGGGGGTACCGCAGTACTACGTACAGTACTCGTCCCTGCGTGGCGACGTGCTGGCTGTGCTGCCGCTCCGGAAGAACCTCAAACGAATCAGCAATGATAAGCTAGACTTCGGCAACATCGAGTGATTGCGGCACCAACGTGAACGTTGGTGTTTGAATGTCCGACGGTCATATGCATGGTGCGCTTCTGCCGTGCGCGTCTACTGCTGTCTGACCGCTGCTTGTGTGTCATCTCCTGCAGATCAAGAGCCATCATGAGCATTCGATGAGGTCCGTGCCACGGTGCGCCCTAGGCCTAGGCCTAGGCCTTAACGTTAACTTCGTAAGCTTTTCGCCAGCGAAGCGCCAGTCGCGCGCGCGCGGCCCCGGGCCCTGCAGCTGCTGCTTGATCATGAAGGTGATCATGAGCGAGCGCACTGGGCCGGGGTGTGCCGGCGGCCTTGCTGCTCGAAGGTGAGCGAGCAGGCGGGGCTGCCGGCCGCGGCTGGCCATGGGCCCGCGCTGTAGGCCTAGGCGTTGGATTGCACTTTCCGATCCTCAGGGCCTCATGACTCAGTGATCATGATCATGATCATTCTCAACGATCTGCAGCTGACTGCAGCCTGTGTTGTCTCCCGCAGAGCTGTCAAGAGCGTTTTCATCTAGAATTTTCGAATCGAAGATCTCGAGGTCCGTGCACCCTTCATTTTCGATAGTGCTAGCGCGCTATTTGCGATCGGCCGGCCCTGCTGCTTGAAGGTGAGCAAGCAGTGGGGTCTGCCGCCGGCCTTGCTGCTCGAAGGTGAGCGAGCAGCTGCAGGTGGGGCTGCCGGCTGGGCTCTTAAGCTTAGGCGTTGGATTGCGCTTTCCGATCTTCATTTTCATCGATCTGCAGCTGACTGCAGCCTGTGTTGTCTCCCGCAGAGCTGTCAAGAGCGTTTTCATCTAGAATTTTCGAATCGAAGATCTCGAGGTCCGTGCACCCTTCATTTTCGATAGTGCTAGCGCGCTATTTGCGATCGGCCGGCCCTGCTGCTTGAAGGTGAGCAAGCAGTGGGGTCTGCCGCCGGCCTTGCTGCTCGAAGGTGAGCGAGCAGCTGCAGGTGGGGCTGCCGGCTGGGCTCTTAAGCTTAGGCGTTGGATTGCGCTTTCCGATCTTCATTTTCATCGATCTGCAGCTGACTGCAGCCTGCGTTGTCTCCCGCAGAGCTGTCAAGAGTGTTTTCATCTAGAATCGAAGATCTCGAGGTCCGTGCACCCTTCCTTTCCGATAGCGCGCTATTTGCGATTGGCCGGCCCTGCTGCTTGAAGTGAGCAAGCAGTGGGGTCTGCCGGCGGCCTTGCTGCTCGAAGGTGAGCGAGCAGGCAGGGCTGCCGGCTGGGCTCTTAAGCTTAGGCGTTGGATTGCACTTTCCGATCTTCATTCTCATCGATCTGCAGCTGACTGCAGCCTGCGTTGTCTCCCGCAGAGCTGTCAAGAGCGTTTTCATCTAGAATCGAAGATCTCGAGGTCCGTGCACCCTTCCTTTCTGATAGCGCGCTGTTTGCAATTGGCCGGCCCTGCTGCTTGAAGGTGAGCAAGCAGTGGGGTCTGCCGGCGGCCTTGCTGCTCGAAGGTGAGCGAGCAGGCAGGGCTGCCGGCTGGGCTCTTAAGCTTAGGCGTTGGATTGCGCTTTCCGATCTTCATTTTCATCAATCTGTAGCTGACTGCAGCCTGTGTGGTCTCCCGCAGAGCTGTCAAGAGCGTTTTCATCTAGAATCGAAGATCTCGAGGTCCGTGCACCCTTCCTTTCCGATAGCGCGCTGTTTGCAATTGGCCGGCCCTGCTGCTCGAAGGTGAGCAAGCAGTGGGGTCTGCCGGCGGCCTTGCTGCTCGAAGGTGAGCGAGCAGGCAGGGCTGCCGGCTGGGCTCTTAAGCTTAGGCGTTGGATTGCGCTTTCCGATCTTCATTTTCATCAATCTGCAGCTGACTGCAGCCTGTGTTGTCTCCCGCAGAGCTGTCAAGAGCGTTTTCATCTAGAATCGAAGATCTCGAGGTCCGTGCACCCTTCCTTTCCGATAGCGGGCTGTTTGCAATTGGCTGGCCCTGCTGCTTGAAGGTGAGCAAGCAGTGGGGTCTGCCGGCGGCCTTGCTGCTCGAAGGTGAGCGAGCAGGCAGGGCTGCCGGCTGGGCTCTTAAGCTTAGGCGTTGGATTGCGCTTTCCGATCTTCATTTTCATCGATCTGCAGCTGACTGCAGCCTGCGTTGTCTCCCGCAGAGCTGTCAAGAGTGTTTTCATCTAGAATCGAGAAGATCTCGAGGTTCGTGCACCCTTCCTTTCCGAGAGCGGGATAGCGCGCTATTTGCGATTGGCCGGCCCTGCTGCTTGAAGTGAGCAAGCAGTGGGGTCTGCCGGCGGCCTTGCTGCTCGAAGGTGAGCGAGCAGGCAGGGCTGCCGGCTGGGCTCTTAAGCTTAGGCGTTGGATTGCGCTTTCCGATCTTCATTTTCATCGATCTGCAGCTGACTGCAGCCTGCGTTGTCTCCCGCAGAGCTGTCAAGAGTGTTTTCATCTAGAATCGAGAAGATCTCGAGGTCCGTGCACCCTTCCTTTCCGATAGCGGGCTATCATAGTATTTGCGATTGGCCGGCCCTGCTGCTTGAAGTGAGCAAGCAGTGGGGTCTGCCGGCGGCCTTGCTGCTCGAAGGTGAGCGAGCAGGCAGGGCTGCCGGCTGGGCTCTTAAGCTTAGGCGTTGGATTGCGCTTTCCGATCTTCATTTTCATCGATCTGCAGCTGACTGCAGCCTGCGTTGTCTCCCGCAGAGCTGCCAAGAGCGTTTTCATCTAGAATCGAAGATCTCGAGGTCGGTGCACCCTTCCTTTCCGATAGCGCGCTATTTGCGATTGGCCGGCCCTGCTGACCGTCGATCGGACCATGGCCATTGCCTTTGCAAACCCACATGTACAGGTCCAGCTGTGTGTCGTGCCTTTTGCTAGCTACAGGCGCTGCAGCGATGCGTCGCGAGCTATAGCTAGCTCTGCAGTAGCTATAGCTAGCTATATATATATATAGAGAGGAAGTTGTAAAATGCATGTAATATCAGCATGCACGGAAAACCAGCGCTGGCATGGATATGGGAAAGCAGCGGGATCCGGGATGTAACGCTGCGAGTTCACCCCTCTGACTTTACCACCCTGACTTTACCACCCTGACTTTACCACCCTGACTTTACCACCCCAACTTTACCACCCTGACTTTACCACCCCAACTTTACCACCCTGACTTTACCACCCTGACTTTACCGTGCGGTAACGCAAACGGCACACCTTTACCACCCCCTAAGTTTACCATATGGTAAACTTAATTTCTGGCTCCCAGTGAGAGTGCGCTCGTTCGCCTGGGCGAACCCGGCCATCCGAACATCGAGGTTCTGATATTCCGGGTCCTCGCTCGTCGAGCGGGCCTCGAGCGCAGTGCGCAGACACTCCGCATAGTACACGGCGAGGCGCTGGCCCTGGGGCAGCGTGTGCTGCACTAGGGGCATGAACCAGTCATGCCATGAGCGCGGATCCTCGCCCGTGTAGGGCTCAGTGAGAGCCCGGCGGGCCGCGTGCGGGCGCGTCTCATGGATCCATGCCGTGATCGTCGCGAGGAGCCCGGGGGCACGCAAGTACGAGTCACGCACGGCCACGATAGTGGCATGATCGCGCGCGCAGCTCTGCTGCAGCGCCAAGATTGCAGCCTCATCCTCGGCAGTCCGCAGATCAGCCGGGACAAGTTCGAGACGAGCGAGCAGGGCGCGGTCACGCTCCAGGCCAGCAATAGAGGCCTCATAGAGGTCGCGCTTACGCTCAATCTCGGCGCGGAGGGCGCCGGGGCGGATGCGCCGACGATCACTCCGGCAAGCGCCTCAGACTTAGTATACTCCTGGCCGCCGGCAGTGTCCGGGCCAAAGAGATACTTCGTCGGCTGAGCCGACTGGAAGTTCCGGACATCCTTCCGGAACCGGTCACCGTCGGCGAGGCGCGGCTTCGCGGGGAGGAAGGCGATCCGCGCGGGATCATCCTCCGCCGCAGCGGCGGTGCCAGCGAGCTGCACAGCAAGTTCGGCCTTCGCAGGCTCAACGTGCGCAAGTGCGGACAGCTGGCTACGGACTTCAGAACTGATCAGTTCAGAAGTGTTCGACATATTGCTCTCTTTGCAGCGTATAGCCACGAGAACAGAATGCCAGGGCACAAGATTTGATCTGCAGCGCACTGCAGATCCGGGACACGGTCTTCTCGTGGCGTGCGAGAACCGACTCAGGGACACTCAGAGAACTGCCGCTGGCAGACTCCGGGGCACAGTTTGCGACGCGAAGCGTGCAACCGGCGAAGGGACACAGACAATGATTGAGACTCTCGCGAGAGCTCGTGCGTGCGCTTCGGTCTGGGGATGCACCGAAGCCCGCGAGGGACACTAGAGTCACTTCCGAAGCACAATCAGCCCGCCCAGAGGCGACGCGGCCGAAGTGTGCAGCGTAGCACGCCACAAGTGGCGGTCGCCCGGAAAGCTCGTCCCAGATCTCTCTAAGCTTATGCGAGGCGGCGCGGCGAGGCGCGCGGCGCGGGCAGAGCCTGGAAGTCCAGCGACCCTTGAAGGTTCGATTCCGGCAGAATGGCGCCTGTCGCGTGCGAGATTAGTGTGTCTAATCGTGCGCGCGGGAAGCCCGTGCGGAGTGCAAGCTCGGCAGGGCGGGGTTTGGCGAGTGCTGCTGCTGTTAGCCACCGTGATGGTAGACTGAGGGTGTACCCGTCCAGCTACGGCGTACCCCGACACACGCATACAAGTGACCGCGGCGCTCTAACTAGCCTAGGCGCCGTCGATCTAGCAGCACGAAGGCTGCGCACATCATCTAGAGCCCTAGCGGCTCACAAACGAGCATCCGCTATAATGTCGGATGCGACATACTGCGCTACCATATTACAGTATTATTACTGCGCTCAAAATTTTTAGAACGCAGCAATTTGGTAGCGCAATATTACCCCCTTGGCTAACAAATAATACGTTTTCGAGGCTGATGGAACGCAGTATAATTTGGTAGCGCAGACTGCCGCAGTGCTGCGCAGTAAAGCGCCAATCGGCGCAGAAAGTTTAGACTCTGAGAACGCAGTAATTTGTGGCGCAGTAAATAAGTGTTACAGTGTTACGTATACACGGTAGTCCAGGCCGCACTGCGGCAGTACAAGTACTGTAGGAGGCGGAAAATTGCCGCGGTGAATAATTGCCATATATAAATTGCCGAGACGCCGAATTCGGCAATTTAACGACTCGGCAATGTTGCTGGGGGTAGGTACTTTCCTAGCCCGCCATAGAGCAGAATCCTAGCCCGGATTCGGCAATTTATCGCGATCGCCACGGCATTGTGACGGCAATTCCGGTTTTGGACGAATTCGGCAATTTTTCGCCTCGGCAATTTTCCGCCTCCTACAGTATACGTACTACCGGTTACCGGTAGTGCCGCCTGCACCGCGGCATGCATACTGCCGCGCAGTGCACAGCCGCCACGCGGAGGCGCCGGAGCCGGCGCCGGCCGCGGCGCCAGCTGCCGCACTGCGGCAGTGCAGAGATCTAGATCTAGAAAGCGCGGAAGGTGACGGCGCCGCGGAATTCGAAGCTTAATACAAGGACGCGCGGAAGCAGGCTTTCCCATCACGGCGAAGGCTAGGCCCTGAGGAGAAAGCGGAACGTATACCGAACTTCCGAAGTTCGTATTCGGAAAGCGAATATTAATGCGAAAGCCGCGGCCGCCCTTGCAGCAAAAAGCGATATCGATGCGTCGCGGGGCGCCGGCTTCACCGACCATATGCATGCTCGCGCGCATCCTGGTCATTGTGGCCGTGGTTGGATGTTGCAGCGCGGCCCAAATCACTTACAACCCTGAGTGCGTCAACGGGCAGCCAGTCGATAACGCTGTTAGTGGAAGCGCGTGCAAGTGCAACAGCACCAATGTAAATCCTTGTGCGCATGCGTTTTTGAAACACAAGCGTACGGCGCCGGCGCAGTCAGCCACAAGCTTAAGACCGCGGCGCATGCGCAGTCTCACATGCGCATGCACGTATGCGCAGCTTGGACCGCTAACGGAGTTTACGGTCCCGCGACGTACAATGCGGGCGGCGGAACAGGCGCAACTTCAGGTGTACAGGTCTTCAACAACCACACGGTCATCCAGTGGAATGGCCTTTCTATATGCGTGTGGTGCGAACAATATATAGTTCTGGATCATACGCCCATGGCCAGTCTGCCGGCTGACCATGAAAGCCTTCGGATCTTTTTGCGGCCTCATTCGATACATGTACAGGTACGTGTGTACCGAGAATGAAGTCATCGTGCGCAATGGACAATTCTATGTGGGTTCAAGGATGCGGAAGCTCCTGCCAGGCGCCGTCTTCGCGAGGCCGCTGTGCGTCTGCACTGCACCTATGCAGAATGTCAGCGGCTCCTGCGTCACAGTCGCAACGCCGTCTCCGTCGCCGTCGCCGTCGCCGTCGCCGTCGCCGTCGCCGTCGCCGTCGCCGTCGCCCAGTCCGTCGCCCAGCGCCTCGGCGACGCCGTCCGCAAGCCCGACTTCGTCTTCCTCCCCCAGCCCGACGCCGGCAATTGCAACCAGCCCAAGCCCATCGCCGAGCTTGGCTGCGGCGCCAACCCCCTCGAGCTCGGCGATGATTACACCTGCTGCGACGCCGTCAATTAATTATAACATCGCACCGACTCCGACGGCACTTGCGGTACCGGTCGCGCCGGCCAAAGTGATTGCTCCAGTGCGCGAAGACGCACAATTTACAAATTAAACCGCAATTTGACTGCGCCCTTCTTCAGTCGATTACGCGAATTACTGTCAATGGGAAGCCCACAGGGGTGGCCGGTGGAACGCTTGTATTCGTAAACAACACCGCCACGCTGCCCGCCCCCGTCATCCAGTCCGCGCAGGTGGCTGTGAACGCTCTCATCATGATCATAACGGGGTGTGCATTAATATTGACGCTCTTTTTATGATCAGGCGGGAGAGCCGGTAACCATCTTCGGCGAAGGTGGGTCCTCCTTCCGCACCAAATTTAAACCTGTCGTCTCGGATCCGAATCTTTTTCTGCTTCTTGATCATTGAGATGATCAGGCTTCCCCGTGGACGCTTCCATCGCAATTCATATCATTAACCCCGGAACGGGCAAGCGCTGCGCGGCGACCGACGCGCGAATTCCCACCTCTACCACCATCGTATTTCAAGCGCCCTCCTTCACCACCTGCAACGCTAAACGCAAAAGCTCGAGGGGCTTGAAGGTGTGTGCTATATATATGTGTATATATATGTAAAAAAGTCTAACCATTATATTAAATTTAAACACATGTACATCCGGACCAGGCTAGCGCTGCTTTCGTCTTGACTCAGGGTTATTCGGTTGAGATATCGTCACCGGCCAAGGCCTTTGAAACCTTCGTACGCTGCCTGTGCTTGGTTTATATGCCCGCGCTGATAGGCTCACGTGCACGCATGCGCATGCGCAGACTCTCGAGAATGTAAGCGGCAAAGGCCGAATCATTTGAATCAACTGCACACTTCAATTCTTACAACTGAATCCACCCGGCAGGCTTTCCAGTGGATTGGAACAACAACGGCAGCGCCAGCTGTGTGCGTGCACGTGCACAATCTACGGCCCTAGGCCTTTCAAATGTTGTTCGCGCGTGCATCGTTCGAATTTTCGCGTTCGCGCGCAGGCCTTTCTTCAGCAAGGCGCCAGCCAAGACGAGCTTTGTATCCGGATCCATCTCGCAAGCACTCCTCGCCATGGCCATCGCGTCTGCGATTTTGGCGGTCGTCGTCTATAGCTAATTATAATCGGCAGTTCTAAAATTTGCTGTTTCGAAATTTCGTTTCGCGCTGTACATGTAAAGCGACTGGCAACCTGCTTGCAATAAATCCGCAGTCGCATGATTGCATCATGACCGTCGGACCACGATCCCCGCTGCAGAAGGGCGGAATGGGAAAACCTTTAGCTAAGCGCTGCACGCGGGACAGTGCGGCCGCCGCTGCCCGCCGCCGTCCGCCCCTTCCTTGACGCGTCAAGATCTGGAATACGAATATACTGCACCGGTACCGCCACACCATCGCGCTGGAGACACAGCTGGACGTCACGTGCGAGCTCGCGCACGGTGGTGGTGGAGGGGAAGGTCATCCTCCGGATCCGCGGGTACGCCTATTTTCTCGTGCTCCATAACTCATGCCCCCCCCCCCTCCTCCCCGCTCCCCCTCCCTACCCGCCCCCCCCCCCCCCCCCCCCCCCCCCCCCCCCCCCCCCCCGCCCCTCACCCTTCCCGGGGCCAGGGGATGGGTGTCGGGGGCGTGGCGGTGCGGAGCGGGCGGTGGGCGCTGGAGGGCCTCGCCTGCGCCGCCTCCCCCGACGAGCCCGCCGTCGCCGTGCGGCGAGGCGCCCTTCAAGTGCGGCGAGGCGCCCTTCAAGTGCGACCCGGGGGCAGCCCTCCAGCGCGGCTAGCTATAGGCCACGAGCCTCGGAGCAGCTGCAGGCCCGCGACCCCGCGCGCGGCCCCCGTCTAGATCTGCCAGGCCTACTAGGCTAGGCCTAGGCTGCCGCGTGTACATATTTTCCATGCATCGGATGCATGTGATGATTCCATGCCATATGCATGGCCATGATCTTGATCATGATGATCACTGAGTCATGATCATGATGCTTGCCAGCAAGTCTAAATCTTGAGTTAATTATATAAACTCCAATCGCGAAGACACTGTGACAGCTGCAGTGCATGCACGTGCACTGCGACATACACGGCGTGCACGGGGCGGTCGACGTCACCCGGGTCGACGTCACCGTGGCACCGGGTGCGAACATCAAATGCATATCATGCATTGCCAAGGCATGCATCCTTGCGTTCAGGTTCAATCCTTACGTATGCGCAGGTTTATATAATAAGGGGGAAAAAGAATGAATGAGTACATGTACAGGCTTGTATTTATCATGATCAGAACGCGGAATTTAGCCAAGTTGTTAAAAAAAGTTATTGTTCGTTAACGTATACTAGTACTAGGTATACGCGTACGGTAATGCAAGCAAAACGTGGCACACTGTGACAGTGTGACAAGTCTGTGAAAAAGTGGCACAAGTCTGTGAGAACCAACCATAAACTATAGTCGCAATACTAAGGAAATCGGCTGCGGGTGGCGCCGGCGGCTGGAGGATTCAGAGAAAACCGTTTGAAGGCGCTGGGGCGCACCAAAGATGCAAGGAAAGGCGGGCTCATAAACTAACGGCGCTCTACGCGATTGTCGAAAACGGGCGCGCGGGGGCGATGCGGGGCAGGCCTCGGCCCCGGCGGCCACGCGATCACGACCAGGCGCGGCCGGCCGCGGGGCAGTCGGGGTCCGGCTGGAAGCCCGAGGGGCCGCCCCAGGGGGGCGAGGAGGCGGGGGAGCTGGAGGGCCCGCTGCCGGGGCATCCCTGCCCCTCCGCCCCGGCCGCGGCGCACGTGGGCGAGACGCGGCGGCTCTTGCGGGAGAAGAGGGAGAAGAGGGGCCGCCGGGGCGTCGAGGAGGGCGGGCTCGACCCCGCGCTCCCCGCGGGCGGGCTGGAGCCGGCGCTCCCCGCGGGCAGGCGCTTGGCGAGGGCCTCGAGGGCGCGCTCGATCTCGACGACGCGGGGGTGCGTGGGGCTGAAGACGTCCCCGAAGCGGGTCGTGTAGGCGGCGAGGGCGCGCCGCAGCTGCCGCGCCGCCTGCTTCGGCTGCCCGTCCCACGCGTACGTCCGCGCCAGGCGGAAGTGCGCGTGCGCGAGCAGCGGCGTCCGCTGCTCCTTGTCCGCGCGCTCGAGCAGCAGCGTGCAGAGGCGCACGGCGCGCACGCGGCTCGCCCTCGACTGCGCGCGGCGGGCGTAGTGGAGGAAGTTGAGCACGTCGAGCTCGGGGGCGCCGGGGTCGCCCCCGCAGCAGGCGAGGATGGCGCGGAGGGCGCGGGTCCAGGTGGCGGCGAGGGCACGCGGGTGGCCCTGGAGCATCTGCGTGAGGCCGAGGTCGAGCTGCATGCGCGCCCGCAGCAGCGTGTACTCGGCGAGGCCCCGCGCCTCCAGGCCCTCCAGCAGCGCCACGCCCCGCGCCGCCTCCGCCTCCGCCCCCGCCCCGTTCTTCCGCCACGTGTTTGTCGAGACTGGCGCTCGTGAGCGGCGGCGCGGCGATCGATGGATCGGCCGGGGGCGCACTCGTCATGCGGATCTCCTCGAGCTCGGCGAGGACGTTCTCCTCGTCGGTGCCGGCGAGGCGGTAGGCGCTCTCGCGCACGGCGAGCGCCGTTGGCGCGTTGAACGCCTCGAAGAGCAGCTGCGCCAGCCGCGGCACCAGCGCCGCCTCCTGCGCCCCGGCGTCGGCAGGGGAGGGAGAAGAGAGGGGAGCTCGAGGGGAGGGGAGGGCGGACGAGGGGGCTGGGTGCGAGCTGGCGCCTGCGGAGCTCGGACCAGGCGACGAAGTAGGCGGGGACGGCCTCCTCGTCCCGCTTCCACGTGTCCAGCAGGAAGGCGCGGAAGCAGAGGGCCTTGGCGCGCAGGGCGCCGGGGGCCCGCTCGAAGGGGAGAGAGAGCTCGTCGGCGCGCAGGGCGAGGCGCTCGGCGGTGGGCCAGTCGAGGGGGAAGAGCTCCGGGCAGGCGCGCGGCGTGTCCGTCGTCCCCGCCCGCACCAGCGCCCAGCAGTGCTCCACCAGCACGTCCGCGTCCTCCTCCGCCCACCACGCCCCGGCGGCCCCGTCGCCGCCCTCGGCGCCCACGCCGGCCGCGGCGGCGTCGCCCCAGGCGGCGGGGCGGGCCGCAGGGCGCCAGGAGCGCCTCGGCGAGGGCGCGGACGACAGCGGGGACGAGGCTGGCGCCGACGGACCCGAGCGCCGCAGGAGGGCGAAGTGGGCGCGCAGCTCGGTGCGCCCCCGCAGCGTCCGGAAGAGCGGCAGGTTCAGCAGGCGCGCGTCGGCCAGCGCACGCGCGAGGCGCGACTGGAGGTCCAGCAGGCTGGGCCCCGGGTGCAGCGCCGCCGCCCGGGGGCCCGCCCAGGCTGTGCCGCAGCGAGTCCGCCGCCGACTGCGCCCACGCGAGCAGCGCGGCGGGGTCGGCGCGGCCCTCGAGCCTGTACGGGGGCGGCGCCTGCGCGGCCGGGCCCGCGCGCGTCAGCCTCCGCTATCCGCGGGCGGGCGGGCGGCGGCGCACGGCCTGGGGGAAAGTGAGGGAGGCTGCGAGGGCTTTGGGAGGGGCAGCGGGAGGGCTTGGGCAGGGGCAGGGGCTCCGGGAGCGGGGCGGGCCCCCCGGGGCAGCTGCAGCGCGACCTCGGGCGGGGGCGGGCCCGGTGGGTCGAGGGGGCGGCCCGTCGACGGCCCGGGCGCCGGCCGCCTCGGCCTCCTCCTCCTCCTCGTCGGGGTCGCTGAGGCGGAGGCGCTCCAGGACGCCGTCCAGCGCGTCCAGCGCCTCCTTCACGAGCGGCTTCGCAGCCTCCAGCTCCTCTGCCCCCGCGCCGCCCCTCCGTCAGCCGCGAGCACGGGGCGCCGGCCCGGCCCGGGGCGGCGCCGGGCAGCCGGCGCGCGGGGGCTCGCTCACCGGACCCCGACCCGGCGTCCGATTCCGCATCGCGCACTTCCAGCTGCAGAGGGGCCGCCGGGAGCGCGCCCGGGCTGCCCTTACCACTGCTCCGCGGCCGCTTTCGATGCTCATCCCCCGTCGCCGCGGCCTCTGTCATCGAGCTGCGGCTGCAGCCGGCCCCGTGTGCCCTGCCGGCGCCTCCGTGCGCGGTCGCGGGCGCGCTAGCGCTGCAACCGCCCGGCGGCTGCCGCGCTCCAACGTCGTCAAGGTTGCGGCGACTCAGAGCAGCGACTCTAGCTCAGGTTGATGCACGCGGCTCGTTCTTCCCGCTAGCGTTGTGATGCTCGAGCCGCGGCCGCGGCTGCGGTGCCGACCGACGTGTAACCGACACGTCCTCGCAGGCAAACTGGCTCCGGAATAAGGCTGCAGCCTGCATGCGCAGGTCGACCTCACCGAGAGTCAGCTCCTGTCATGATCAGGCTGCGCGGCCGCCGGAATAACTGCAGCTGCTGCTCTAGATCTAGCTCTGCAGACGCGATCGTGGCGAAATGCGCGCAGTCTCTACAAAGCTTTTCTGCTAGCGGCCCTGCAGAGGGCTAGCGCTTAGCTTGCAGTCGCCGTTGCGCGCGCCGCTTAGCTTGCGCGCGCCGCGCTCCCTCGGCCCTCGGGGCCTCGACTTGGCCTGCAAGCTCCGCGCGTTGGCTCGAGCTGTCACGTCTCGCAGACAAGCCCCGCGCACCCGTACCCCCACCGAAGCGATTGCGCTCCGCCCGGAGCTCGAGAGCTCCAGGGCGGGCTCGAGAGCTCCAAGAGTTGCGAACGAAGTTCGGAGGTCGCGAACGAAGCTCGAAGCTGAAGGCCGCGAACGAAGTGAACCGGGCGCATGCGCAGCCGTACTACGGTACGCGTATACGCGCCAGCTGATCATGATCATGAGCGCCAGCGCATGACATTCAATGATTTAGATATACGTATATATATACGTATACTAGCTATAGGCTAGATCTATCTAGATCTCAGAGTCTCCCGGATCCGATGATCCCCAGTCATCGAAATCAAAAGAGCGTGGCGGCTCGGCCGGGGGCCCCGGGCATGCGCAAGTACTAGTACTAGTACTAGTATACGTACTAGTACTCGAAGCTAAAGCCCCGGGCGATCGAAATTTACTCATGAATCATTGAATCTGAAAGTGATCATGAAGCTTGAAGAAAGCACGTCATGCATATGCGGCCGGGGCGCCACCACCGAAGGGCTCGCATTCATTATCAGACTGAGACGGCGATGGTGGCTGGGGCCTTGACGGGCGGCGGCGCTGGCGGCGGCGCGCCCCCCAAAGACGCGGCGATCACCCCGTCGGGCGGCAAGGCTCCCTGGAGCCGGTCACCGCCCGCCGGAACGAGGCCGGCCCCGGGCTCGGGCTCGGGCTTCAGCGCCGATCCGGAGGAGGAGAAGGAGGAGAGGGGGGCGCCCTCGCCGGCGGACGGCGGGGGGGCGGGGGCCGGGGCGACGGCGGCGCCGGCTGGGCGCTCGACGCGGACAAAGAGGAGGAAGCCGACAGAGACGAACATGCACGCTGCGGGCGCGCTCTGGTCAGCGGACCGGAGCCTCTCCGCCCCCCCGTAAGAGGGGGATGGCACCGGAGAATGCCAGGATGGCGGGGGTGTAGGAGCCGGTGGCGTCAAAGAGGAAGCCGGCGAGGGGCGAGCCGACGGCGTTGGCGACGCCGAAGGAGGTGAAGAGCAGGCCCACCGCCCGCGCCAGGCGCTCCACCCCGAAGAGCTCCGCCGACACCACCGGCAGCAGGCTGATGAAGCCCCCGCCCTGCGCAGGGGAGGCTCAGGGGGTGCAGGGCGAAGCCGGCGCGGGGCAGGGGGCGCACGGTGAAGCCGTAGAGGGCGCAGAAGGCGGCGAGGGCCGGGGGCGCGGTGCACCAGGGCCAGGCGAGCATGGCGAGGGCGTTGACGAGCATGGCGAGGCGGAGGACGGGGACGGGGCCCCAGCGGTCGGCGACGAGGCCGAGGAGGACGCGGCCGGCGGCGGAGCCGGCGCCGAGGATGGAGACGAGGATGGCCCCGTACGAGGCGCTCATGCCGTAGTCCTGCGCGAACGGCGACACGTGCGCGAACGGCCTGCGCCGCGTCGGCTCAGATCGGATCGGATCAAATCTGATCTGAGCCGGGGCGGGAGGCGGGAGGCGGACATTAGATTGCCGAGCTGGCCGGTGGCGGTGGCGAGGTAGAGCAGGCGGAAGTTGCGCATGCGGAGGAGCGAGAGGTCGAAGAGGGGCGGCCGCCGCGCGGGGGCGCCGCCGGGGCCCGGCGGGGGCGGGGGCGGGACGATGCGGCGGCGGAGGAAGCCGACGGCGACGGAGAGGAGGCCGGCGTTCAGCGCCGTGATCACCAGCAGCGCGTTCTGCGTTCTGCGGCGTGAGGGGGGCCCGGGGGAGGAGCCTCGGGGGGCGGGGGGGGGGCACCCGCCAGCCCTGGGAGGCGATGAGGGCCTCGATGAGGGGCGCGAACGCGAAGTTCCCGACCCCCGAGCCCGAGACCGCCAGGCCCACCGCCACGCCCCGCCGCCTGCCCCGCGGCGCCCGCGTGGGCGGCGGCGGACGAGAGGGGAGGACGGGGGCGCAGGGTACCGCACCTCTTCTTGAACCACTGGGACACGACGGAGACCGACGGGAAGTAGAGCGCCGAGGCGCCGAGCACCACGATGAGGCCTGCGGGGTGCGGCTCAGGCGGGGGGAGGGGGGGTACGCGTGGGCTGGCGGGGGGTACGGGGGCGCGCCCTGGGTGAGGTAGAGGTGCCAGACCTCCTGGGCGGAGGCGCTGATAGCGAAGCCGACGCAGAAGAGTACCCCGCCCACGGCGACGACCTTGCGGTACCCCCAGCGGTCCGCAACGGCGCCCACGAGGGCCCCCGCGAGAGGGAACAGGACGGTCGCGATCGTGCCTGCCCCGCGGTGGGTACGGGAATTCGAAGCGACGGTAGCGCGGCGCGGCGGGGCGGGCGCACTGACGACGGAGACGGCGCCGCGGCCGACGTTGAACGCCCTCGTGTAGGGCACGATGAAGACGCCGGCCGAGTACTGCGGCGGGGGCGGTGAGGCGGCGCAGGTGCGAGCAGATCTCCCTGGGGCGCGCCTGCATGCCGAGAACGCAGACGTGCACGATGAACGAGGCGAAGACGACGAGCCAGGCGAGGAGGCCGCCCTCCGGGGGCTCCTTGGCGCCCCGCGGCTCCCCAGAAGGAGACTCCGAGGACTCCGAGGCCACCGAGAGGTTCTGCAGCTTCTCCGAGCGCCCGGTGGTGTGCGCGTGCCGGCTTGACTCCGAGCGCGCGGCGAGCGGCTCCGCTGCCGCGGCGTCCTCCTCCATCTTCTCCGCCGCTGCGCCGGCGCTGCCGATGCCTACTCGGAAGCGATCCGCCGCAGGCATCGACGCTGCGCCCCGGGGATGAGCGCACGGTTGCTCGAGCGGGAGCCGCACGCGCCGGCTAGAGCGCACGGGTGCTCGGAGGCAGGCAGGTAGCCGCTCGATTTAGACGATGCGGCCGCACAGAGAGCGCCGCCGAGCGGCTCCGCTAACGACTACTCTCGAAACCAACCGCCAATCGAGCGGCCGATCCAGTGGCCGGGCGGGACGCACGCGCAGGGCGGAGCGCGTGCTCCTGCTGCCCTTCGGCGTGCGCTCCTTCCACCGGCCGCCGGCGGCCTTAAAACACGCAATTGCAACTTCGGCCCCGTGTGTGGGTACGCGAACAGCGGGAACATGGCGGCCTGGCGCGGCTGCTCGGAGACGTCGTCGAGGCTGACGCGGGCCGACTCGAGGCGGAGCCGGTGCGAGAAGGCGCGGCCCGAGGGGAGCGCCCCCAGCACCGTTTCGTCCCCTTCCTCCACGCCGAACTTGCGCAGGCCGTGCTGCGCGTGCGGGGCCGCCCGCCCGTGAGCCGCGGAAGCCTTGCCTTGGGAGGGGGGAACGCGGGGGTACCTTCTCGAGGTAGGACATGTACTCCGGGGTCGAGCCGCGGCTGTCCGAGCCGGAGCCGCGCCGCGAGCTCTTGCTCCGCGCCGAGATGTGCGAGTCCCGCCGCGAGCGCGGGCTCCTCTCCGACAACAAGTCCATCTGCCGCCCGCCCCGCCCGATCAGCCGCCCCGCCCCGCGCCCCGCCCGAGGCGCCCGCGAGCCCGGCGCTCGCTCGCTCGCCTCCTTGTCGACGCCCGTGGTGAAGAGCGGCGCCTCCTCCTCCTCGTGCTCGAGGAGCATCACCGGCGGCGCGGGGGCGGCGGCGGGCGCAGCCGCCTCCTCCTCGGGCCCCGCCGCCCGCGGGGTCGAGCTCTCGTCCGAGTCGCTCTCGCTCGCCGCGCGGTCCATGCCGAAGCGCGCGTACGGCGGAACGTCATCCTCGTCCATCTCCTCGCCCACCGCCGCCAGGCTGGCAGGTTCCACTGCGGGGTCCGCCATCGCCCAGTTCTAAAGCTGGCTTTCAAGAAGCAGGTCACAGCTCGGGCCCTTTCTATCAGAAAGATGCTGTCCTTTAGCTATAGCTAGCAGGCGTGTTGCCGCAAGCAGGCTCTTGGCTGGCCCAAGTACAGCGGCCCGACCATGCCCATCCACCGGCCTCCCATGCAATGAGATTAGCGAAACGTGCTGCGCGTGATGGACGAGATGCCCTCGCTGCGGATCCCCCGGGCGTTGAGGCGCCGCAGTCACGGCGCAGTCACGCCGCAGTGTTCACTGGGGGTACAACGCTGACCAGCCGCGTACCCCCAATCTCGCAACCTCGCCTCGGCGTTTCGAGTCTTCCACTCAAGTTCCAGGTGCGCCTACCACTCTACTGCGTTTGGATGGTCAGCTAGCGTTCATAGAAGGGCCTGGCGGCGCTCTGTGAGGGTGTACGCACGGCATGAGGCGGCGCTGTGTGAGGGTGTGAGGGTTGTTTCGGGACCGGCATGCGCACCTTCATCTGACCCCGTTCTTCCGCGTCGCGCAGAGAGTTCAGAACGATGGCCGCGGATTTGCCGTTGACATTTACCATCGCTTACAACCGCGCCTGAGGCGGGTGGAGCGAGTTCTCCGCCTGCCGACGCATGATCAACAAACGCTTTCCCAGCGCGCAATGCGTCGACAGCGGAGACTTCGGGTGAGTGCTTGCAATTGGTTTCGATCCCTGGCCCCAGGCCCGGCGCCGGCCCCTGCTTGACGCGCGCGGTGTTCAGGCCGAACATTATTACCGTCACTCTGGAACAGGTGGGCGATAAAGCTGTCAACGTCCAGATCCTGAAGGAGAACCAGAGGTGAGCTGAGCTCCTCCCGAGCTCGCGCTCCGAGCAGCCCCGAACGTCCCTCACGCTGCCGACCGCCAGCCGCTGGAACCCGCGCCGCTTCGACCCGAGCGAGATCGAGAGCATCCTCATCGCCAAGATCGAGGAGGCGCTCGGCAAGCTCGGCGCCTGAGCGCCGGATCCGCTCAGCCCCGCGAGGCCCTCGATGAGCAGCGGCGGCGGGGGCGCGGACGACGCCCGCCCCGCGGAGCAGTGATGGAGGCGGCGAAAACAGGCGTGCCCCCGACCTGCGCCGCCCCCTGAGTCCGTCCCGCACCCCTGCGTCCCGCCGCTCTCGCACGCCCGCGGGGCTCGTACCTACACGCGCACAACAATCAATTGATGCGAGAATCTAATGGGTCGGCCTTCAGGGGTGGGCCGGGTAGGAGGGACTCCGAGGGAGGAGGAAATGCCCTTAGGTTTGCAGCTGTGTCTGTACATGTCCTGTCGGTGAATTCAAAAAGCGATTTAGCTCAAACTTAATTTTGAACCTTGGTATACGTACCCATTTTCGCGATCGACACTGGCCTTGGCCATGGGGAGCGTGCACGTGATGGCCGGGGCCGCCGGGCTAGATAAGATGATCATGATCATGACTCAGAACCGCGCAAGAAGGGCCCGGGGGCCGGGCCCGCGCGCGGCCGGCCGGAGTTTGCAATTGGGGCGGGCCGCGATCAGGCTCGAATTCGTGATCGATCGAATTCGAACTGGAAATTTCGAATTCGAATTCGAAACTCGAAGGAGGTTCTCGCCGATCGGGAAAAAAGTCGACGTCTGATCCAATCCAGTCTGCAGCTACCGGTACCCAGCAGCGAGCGCTGCGGCGCCGGCCGGGCCCGGCGGGAGCTTGGAGAAGCAGCACTATAGCTAGTGACTACTAGGCTAGCTATAGTGTGACTGCCGCGGCCGAGAAGCACAGAAACATCAGCCGACCGCGCTGAGTACACGACTGCCATCAGGCTCGAGTGCGCAGAGACCAGCCGGCATGGCGACGCAGTCCAAGTGGACCAAGGAACAACTCGAGGCGGATCGCCAGGCGACGCTCGCGCGATTCCCGACCAAGGACATGCAGAGAGCGGCTCGAGCCGAGGCGCGCGCGGCTCAGGCCGCCCGGGCGGCGTATGATGAGCAGCACCAGATTTCTGCAGCCCAGCGCTACGAGCGGGAAAGAGCCCTTGCAGCTCAGAAAGAAGCCGAGGAGGAAAAGCGGTGGGCCGAGGAGCTGAGATTGAAAGAGGAAGCCAAGAAGGCGGCGATGTGCGTGTGCATTCGTTCGAGGGCGCCTGCGGGCCGATTCCCGAATCGATATCGGCGCCCCGGCCCCGGCCCGCGCGTCCCCGCGCGGCGCCCTCGTTCCCGCCCTGCTGATCGCCGCGGCCGTCGCCCTGTACATGTGCAGGAAGCTGCCCAGCTGGAAGTGGAAAGGCAACTGCCACGGCGACAAGGGCGTCGTGCTCTATCCGGCGAAAGGGACTGCCGAGCTCATCGCGAAGGACGGCTTAGGCTCCAGCCAGCCCCAGCTGCGCGAGATGTACACGATCTACGAGACCGAGGTTCGCGTGCCCGGCCCGTCGCTCGCCTACCTTCAAGACTGCAGCTGATTGCTTTCGCTGCTGCAGCACAAGAACATCAAGAGTGCTAAGTCTTCGGACTTCAAACCTCAGCACGAGTTCAGCAAGTACAAGGAAGGCGTGTGCTGCCCTGCAGGTCAGTCGACATGCTTTCAAAACACTACAGCCGATCGGATGAACTTGTGCAGGATCGACCTGGGCCGTCGTGAAGACGTACGGGGCGAAGGTGGGCGGGCACGGCAAAATCCACTGCTGCAGCAACCCCCGGACCATCTGGCGGAACATGAAGTCCTTTTACGCGGAGCACTGCCGAGGTGCAGTCCCTCTCGACCCGGAGCCATGCCAGCGGAGCCTCACGCCGTACCCCGCATGTGCAGACAAGAGCTTCAACCCGTTTGACTTCCGGCTGGCGGGGGACCAGTACACGGGGCAGGGGTACACCTGGGAGGACGCGCTCAGGGAGGGGGTGGCCCGCGACGACGTGAACCGTCAGGTGGATTCGGAGGCCCCCGCCCCCTACTCGGCGGACGGCGCGGCCGCGGGCGACTCGGACGGCGCGGGCGCCGCCTGGGGTCTCGAGGTGGGCCGCCCCCCCTCCCCCAGGCCCCTCTCCCCGCCCAGCGTCGACGTCCGATCCGATCCGAGGGCGCAGCTGCAGGGCGAGGAGGAGGGCGCCGGGGCGCTGGCCGAGGGGGACGCCGCCGCCGCCTTCGCCTTCGGCCCCGCCGACGAGGCGGCCCTCGCCGACCGCCACGCCGCCCCGCTCCTCTAGATCTGGATCTAGATCTAGAGCCGGGGGCGGTGCGCGTCCATCAAGATCGATCGCGATCGCGATCGCGATCGAGGCCGAGCTCGAGGGGGCGCGCCTTGCCTTTCGAATTCGAATTCGTCCTCCCTCGACTGCACCCGATCGAGATTCGAATTCGAACCTCGGAATTGTTGTTTATACGTATACGTAGTTGATCATGAACCCCCGAATCCTCTTTTCAAGTTTGAATTTGAATTTCATTCCGATCCGCCCGGCCGGATCTGCCGCATGCAGTGCTGCCCTCGAGCTCCCTATAGCTAGCTTCTCGATCGCAATCACCTCGAGCTCATGATCAAGCTTAAGGGTCCCGGGTACAGCCAATCGGAGGGGCCGGGGGGACAGCAAAAACGGATGGGGTACAATCGCAGTAGGTGTCAGCAGCGCCGCGGGGGGTACAGCTCTTTGCAGTCGAAGCGACGAGTTTAGGAGACCTCCGGTTCGATGCGCTAGCCGTATAGCTAGTCGACGTCTGCAGCAATGAGCACAGTGGTGATCGTTGAATGGCCGCTCCGAGCAAACGTGCGCGCGTCGACGTCTGACCATGGCCACGAGCCGCCCCCTCTCTCGCTCTGTTCGTTTTCCTTCTCTCGATGCAAATTAAATCTATTTCAAAGGACTCTCAGAGTCTAGGTCCCCGCTTAGCTGTAGCTTAGCAGTCTTCGAATTCGAAACTACGATTTTTCGCGCCCACCGGCACCATGGCCAGCTGCACTGCGGCAGTCTCCGCCAGCTGCAGGCCGGGCGCTTGTCGCCATTTCTTTCTCTTCCGTGATGCAGTGTGATGTTCTCTGTTTGCATTTGATTATATATCCGGATCCGATGATCGCTTTCAAGTTTAGTGCCTGAACGCGCGCGGCCTCCTCGAGCTCCGCCTGCCGCGCTGCCGCCGCCTCCTAGGTGCGGGGGCCGGGGACCCTTTTCAGAGTCTCTCTATAGCTAATCGAACTGGATCTGGACGAAGGCTCTCGAAAATATATTCTTAAACGTTCAACGGTTGAACCTGGCACGCGCGCGGCCTGCGAATTGAATCTGTATATAGCTTTATAGCCTACCCTAGTACACGTAACGCCGTGGCTCATAGCCTCAGATACGTAGCTCATAGTCCGTAGCTATATATAGCTCATCGATTGACTGGCAGTATACCGTAGTACGTAGCTCGACGTCGACCTCGTGGCAGTGTCAACTGGCAGTTGACAGCTTATACATCTTCCTGCTCATAGTGTTTGAGCAGGGCCGCGGCCGGGGCGCCACCACCGAACTCGAACGGATCGCATTCATGATCAGACGGCGATGGTGGCTGGGGCCTTGACGGGCGGCGGCGCTGGCGGCGGCGCGCCCCCCAAAGACGCGGCGATCACCCCGTCGGGCGGCAAGGCTCCCTGGAGCCGGTCACCGCCCGCCGGAACGAGGCCGGCCCCGGGCTCGGGCTCGGGCTTCAGCGCCGATCCGGAGGAGGAGAAGGAGGAGAGGGGGGCGCCCTCGCCGGCGGACGGCGGGGGGGCGGGGGCCGGGGCGACGGCGGCGCCGGCTGGGCGCTCGACGCGGACAAAGAGGAGGAAGCCGACAGAGACGAACATGCACGCTGCGGGCGCGCTCTGGTCAGCGGACCGGAGCCTCTCCGCCCCCCCGTAAGAGGGGGATGGCACCGGAGAATGCCAGGATGGCGGGGGTGTAGGAGCCGGTGGCGTCAAAGAGGAAGCCGGCGAGGGGCGAGCCGACGGCGTTGGCGACGCCGAAGGAGGTGAAGAGCAGGCCCACCGCCCGCGCCAGGCGCTCCACCCCGAAGAGCTCCGCCGACACCACCGGCAGCAGGCTGATGAAGCCCCCGCCCTGCGCAGGGGAGGCTCAGGGGGTGCAGGGCGAAGCCGGCGCGGGGCAGGGGGCGCACGGTGAAGCCGTAGAGGGCGCAGAAGGCGGCGAGGGCCGGGGGCGCGGTGCACCAGGGCCAGGCGAGCATGGCGAGGGCGTTGACGAGCATGGCGAGGCGGAGGACGGGGACGGGGCCCCAGCGGTCGGCGACGAGGCCGAGGAGGACGCGGCCGGCGGCGGAGCCGGCGCCGAGGATGGAGACGAGGATGGCCCCGTACGAGGCGCTCATGCCGTAGTCCTGCGCGAACGGCGACACGTGCGCGAACGGCCTGCGCCGCGTCGCCCCGGCTCGGATCGGATCGGATCGGATCTGAGCGGGGGGCGGGGGGCGGACATGAGATTGCCGAGCTGGCCGGTGGCGGTGGCGAGGTAGAGGAGGCGGAAGTTGCGCATGCGGAGGAGCGAGAGGTCGAAGAGGGGCGGCCGCCGCGCGGGGGCGCCGTCGGGGCCCGGCGGGGGCGGGGGCGGGACGAGGCGGCGGCGGAGGAAGCCGACGGCGACGGAGAGGAGGCCGGCGTTCAGCGCCGTGATCACCAGCAGCGCGTTCTGCGGCGTGGCGCGCGGCGCGGCGTGAGGGGGGCCCGGGGGAGGAGCCTCGGGGGGCGGGGGGGGGGGCACCCGCCAGCCCTGGGAGGCGATGAGGGCCTCGATGAGGGGCGCGAAGGCGAAGTTGCCGACCCCCGAGCCCGAGACCGCCAGGCCCACCGCCAGGCCCCGCCGCCTGCGGCGCCCGCGTGGGCGGCGGGCGAGAGGGGAAGACGGGGGTACCGCACCTCTTCTTGAACCACTGGGATACGACGGAGACGGAGGGGAAGTAGAGCGCCGAGGCGCCGAGCCCCACGATGAGGCCTGCGGGGTACGGCTCAGGCGGGGGAGGGGGGTACGCGTGGGCTGGCGGGGGGTACGGGGGCGCGCCCTGGGTGAGGTAGAGGTGCCAGACCTCCTGGGCGGAGGCGCTGATGGCGAAGCCGGCGCAGAAGAGTACCCCGCCCACGGCGACGACCTTGCGGTACCCCCAGCGGTCCGCGACGGCGCCCACGAGGGCCCCCGCGAGGGGGAACAGGACGGTCGCGATCGTGCCTGCCCCGCGGTGGGTACGGGAATTCGAAGCGACGGCAGCGCGGCGGGGCGGGGCGGGCGGGCGCACTGACGACGGAGACGGCGCCGCGGCCGACGTTGAACGCCCTCGTGTAGGGCACGATGAAGACGCCGGCCGAGTACTGCGGCGGGGGCGGTGAGGCGGCGCAGGTGCGAGCAGATCTCTCTGGGGCGCGCCTGCATGCCGAGGACGCAGACGTGCACGATGAACGAGGCGAAGACGACGAGCCACGCGAGGAGGCCGCCCTCCGGCGGCTCCTTGGCGCCCCGCGGCTCCCCAGACGGAGACTCTGAGGGCTCCGAGGCCACCGAGAGGTTCTGCAGCTTCTCCGAGCGCCCGGTGGTGTGCGCGTGCCGGCTTGACTCCGAGCGCGCGGCGAGCGGCTCCGCTGCCGCGGCGTCGTCCTCCATCTTCTCCGCCGCTGCGCCGACGCTGCCGGTGCCTACTCGGAAGCGATCCGCCGCAGGCATCGACGCTGCGCCCCGGGGATGAGCGCACGGTTTCTCGAGAAGGAGCTGCACGCGCCGGCTAGAGCGCACGGGTGCTCGGAGGCAGGCCGGTAGCCGCTCGATTCAGACGATGCGACCGCAAACCGAGCGCCGCCGAGCAGCTCCGCTAACGACTACTCTTGCAACCAACCGCCGACCGAGCGGCCGATCCAGTGGCCCGGCGGGCCGCACGCGCAGGGCGGAGCGCGTGCTCCTGCTGCCCTTCGGCGTGCGCTCCTTCCACCGGCCGCCGACGGCCTTAAAACACGCAATTCGGCCGAGTGGGGGTACGCGAACAGCTCACGGGGGAATTTGTTAGTGCCCCAGTTCGTCCGGCAAAGTTCGTGGCCCGGTCCATCGGCGGCCAGAAACAGCATGAGCGATACAGAGGACGTTCCCGCAGCGTCTCCGGAGGTCGAGGAGACCCCGGCGGCCGAGGCGGAGGCCCCGGCTGAGACTCCCGCCGATGCGGAGGCTGCCGCCGACGGCGAGGCGCCGAAAGCGCCGAAGCTGGTCATCCCAGCGCAGCGCGTGAAGCGGGTGCGTGTAGTTACCTCCGCCGTCGCCGCCCGCGCGCGCCGCATGGTCGGGCATACCAAAACCAGGCCCGCCCACGGCTGCGCCCCCCGCCGCTCTCTGACACGCCCGCGCGTTTGTTTCTTTGCAGTTCCCTCAGCCGAACCGGGAGCAGTTCGAGAAGCAGCTGGCGGCAATCAATGAGTCGATGGATGAGTGCAGGAAGAAGCTGGTGCGACGAATGGGGCCACCGCCCGGTCGGCCGGGCGCGAGGGTGCACTCTCTGACATATTCGTTGCAGGCCGAAATCAAGGAGCAGCTAGACAGCCGCGAGGGCAACAAGGGCCAGTTCCATGACGCAGAGAGTGCGGAGCTTGAGAAGCTCAAGGCGCTGCAGAAGGTGACGCGCGAGCTGAACAACGAGCGGAATGCTATCCGTGCCGAGCTCGATGCTCTCAAGAGCCAGCCGGTGCGCCGCGCCGCATCCGGTAACGCCATTGTTGCCGACTCCCGCCAGACCGGCGCTGCGGCTGGCGGCGCTGCTCCCGTCGCCCCCGCCCCGCGTGCGAAGCCCGCGTTCACGTCGCTCGAGGATATCAACAAGCAGATCCGGTTCGCGCCGCGCCCATTCGGCGCTTTCGACCATCCTCCGAACACAGACCGCGCAGCGAGCTCGAGTTCCAGCTTGCGACCAGCACGCTGTCCCTCAAGGAGGAGAAGCAGGTTCTCAGCGACATTAAGGCGCTGCAGGCCGCCCGCGAGGCTGCCTCTGGCCGGTCCGCCTTCGAACCACAGCTTGCGGATATGCGCGGGTCGCTGACATTCCGCGCCATTCAGCGATGTCGCCGTCGCTTCGGTCGCGGACTCGTCGCAGAACCCGGCCCAGAAGGCGAAGGCCGACCGCCAGGCTGTCTTCGATCGTCTGAAGGTGCCGGGTCCCCCGCGCCTTTCTTCTCTCTCGCAGCCTGGACGAACGCGCGCGCGCAGGCCAAGGAGGACGAAATCAGGCGCGCTCGCGAGGCCGAGGATGCCCAGCGCACGGTCTTTGAGAACATGCGGGCCAACCGCGCCGCGAGCAACTCGTCGGTCCCGACCCTCATCGCCACCCGCAAGGTCTGCGGACGGCTCGGCTTTTGGATTCGCGGGCGGCACTGACCGCGCGGCAGATCCTCCGCGACCACATGAACGAGCTGTTCCAGCACAGCAAGCAGATGCGGGATGACTACTTCAAGCGCCTGCAGGAATGGCGCATCAACGAGAAGATCTGGTACGAACAGACCAAGCACGAGCGCGAGGCCTCCCGCCAGGCCCGCATGCAGGAGCGCAAGCAGCGCGACGACGAGCGGTGCGCCGCCTCCCGCGCCGGCCGCTCCGCGCCGCGCCGGCTCTGACGCGGTGGCCGCGCAGCGAGGCGCGCCGGGCGGAGTACATGCGCCGGAACCCGTACGAGGCGGACCTCGAGATGGTCGACGTGATCATCGCGTACCTGAAGCCCCTGAACCCGAACGCGGAGGCGGCGGCCCCGGAGCCGGCGGCGGCGGCGGCCTCGTCGGCGCCCATCGCGGGCACGAAGGACGCGAAGGGCTTCTGGCGCAAGCGGGACGACGAGGAGGACCTGGGCGGCCTCTTCGGCGGCCTCGGCAAGAAGAAGAAGGGCGCGGAGAAGAAGCCCGCCGCCCCGGCTGCCAAGAAGGTCCGCCCCGCCCGCCTTGCCCTCCGCCGGCCCGCTCCGCCGCCGCTGAGCCGCCGCCACAGCCGGAGCGCCTGATCCACAGCGTGGAGAAGATCGCGGCGTTCGACAAGTTCAAGGTGAAGCCGCCCTTCATGAACACCGACGTCCCCGCCGCCATCGAGGCCCTCCTCGCCAAGAAGGTGCCCCCGCTTCGCTCTGCCCCCCCGTCTGCCCGCCGCCCGCCGACGCGGCGAGCAGGAGACGATGAAGAAGAAGGAGGAGGAGTGGAAGCGGCGCCTGGAGGCCGGCGAGCCGCTGCCGCCGGTCGAGGACGAGCAGGAGCCGGTCGTCGTCAAGACGGCCACCGAGAAGCCGGCCAAGCCGACCAAGGTCCCGGACACCGTCAAGCTCGACGAATTCCCGTCCCTCGGCGCCGCCCACAAGAAGGGCGGCGCCGCCTCCTCGTCGGCGGCGGCCGCGCCGGCGCCGGCGCCGGCCGCTGAGGCGGCTGCGGCGGCGGCGGAGGAGGAGGGCGACGTGGACGCCAAGTACGAGCGCCTGGTCGCCGAGGCGGACAAGTTCGCGGCGGAGGCGGCCAAGGCGGCCGAGGAGGAGGCCAAGGCGGCGGCGGCCGAGGCGGCGGCCGAGGAGGCGGCGGCGGCCGGCAAGGCCGAGGAGGAGCTCGAGGAGGGCGAGATCCGCGAGGAGAAGCCCAAGAAGGAGGAGAAGAAGAAGGACAAGGGCGGCAAGAAGGAGAAGGAGGCCGCCAAGAAGGAGGAGGCGGCCCCGGCCGGCGAGGGCAAGGTTTCCCTCAAGGTCTCCGCCGGCGAGAACGGCGAGGCCAAGGTCTCCCTCTCCTTCAAGACCGACGCGTAGGCGCCCCTGGCCGCCCGCCGCGCCTCGGGGCCCGCCGCCGGCGCCCGCCCCCGGGACCTCCCCTCCGTCGGCCCGTCTCCGGGCCGGCGCGCGAAGCGCCCAGCGCCCGGCAGCGTATAAGTACTAGCCAACAGCCGCCGCCGCCCCGGTGGCATTTTTTCCCCAGCTCAACGGCATTTCTGTAGGCTTTCCTCCAATCCGCGCAGTTTTTGAGTGTCTCCCAGACAGCACCTTTTAAATGAACGCCTTTCCTTTCAGCTAGCGCTGTGCCTGCTGAACAGCGAGCAACGCGCGATAAACGGAACCCGTCTGGCGCCGCAGCGTAGGAGGAAGTGGGCTTTTGGACAGGGCGGCAGGGCCGCGCGCGACGGCCCGCTGCTCGACCCTGCGCATGCCGCCCCGCCGGTGCCTCGAGCTCGGATTCGGAAGCGTTTTCAAGCGTTCGCCGATCGACCATGCCGACGCCGCATGCAACGCACGGCTGCGGTCGACCGGGCTGCGATCGCCGCTGGCTCAATAGCAAATGTTGATTGCAGCGTTGAAGTCCCAAATCACGCGTACCCCAAGAATTTAAATCGCAGCTTCTCCCGCCAGCCCTGCATGCTCTTTGCTGCATTGCCAGCCAGGCTCGCATTTCCCCGTTTCCTCGGAACAGCAGTAACCTCCCCCGCAACAGCGGCAGTCTGCCGCGCGAACGAGTCGACCGTCCGGCTCCTGCGCTCCGCCTCGCGCACCTTTTTCAACTCCAGCTTCAAATTCAGCATCAGTAAGATGCCGCACGACACCCCAGTCATCTCGGCGACAGCGGGGCAGCCTTCCCGCGGCGCGTTCATCCTGTTCGAAGGAGTCGACCGCTGCGGCAAGAGCACGCAGAGCCGCATGCTCGCTGAAAAGCTGAACGCGACACTGCTCCGCTTCCCGGGTGCGCAGACGGCTTTGCCGCCAAGCTCGCCATGCTGGCGCTCACCTCTGGGTCGCAGACCGGACGACAGAGATCGGCAAGATGATCGATGCCTACCTTCAGAACACAAAGGAGCTCGACGACCGATGCCTGCACCTGCTCTTCTCCGCGAACCGCTGGGAGGCTGCGTGCGCGCCCGCCATCGGCACAGGCCCTCCGCTGCCGCCGACGCGCCGCCGCTTTCCGCGCAGCTCGAAGATCGAGGAGCTGCTGAGTGCGGGGAAAACGCTCGTCGTGGACCGCTATGCGTTCTCGGGCGTGGCGTTCTCCGCGGCGAAGGGCCTGGACTTCGAGTGGTGCAAGCAGCCGGACACGGGCCTCCCCGCCCCCGACCTCGTCATCTACCTCGACGTCCCCGTCGATGACGCCGTGCGCGCCGCGGCTCCGCTGCCGCCCGCCCCGCGCACGGCGCTGACGCGCGGCGGGCCGCAGGCGAAGCGCGGCGACTACGGGCAGGAGCGGTACGAGCGCGTCGACTTCCAGCGGAAGGTGCAGGAGAACTTCCAGCGGCTCATGAGCGGCGCCAAGAACTGGCAGGTTCGACCTCCCCCGCGCGCCTCCCTCCTCCCTCCGGCCCCGCCCCGACGCCGGCGGGCGGGCAGGTGCTCGACGGGCGCGGCACGATCGAGGAGGTGCACGCAAAGGTCCTCGCCCTCGCCAAGGAGGCCGTCGAGGAGTCGGCCCACCGGCCCCTCGCCCGCCTCTGGTGACCCCGCCGGCGCTCGTCCGCCTCCGCTGGGGCGGCCCGGCCGCGGCCTCCGCCCCCTCTGATCCGCTGCCCCTGTTCCCCTTGAGCCCCTCTCTGTACAGTGCTTCGTTCCGTCCCGTAACCCTATTCATTCGGCTGTGATCATGAACTCGCCGGCGTCGACGCCTCGAGCCCGGACGCGGGGCATGCATATGGGATCCTGGGCGAGCAAGCTACTGCCAATCTATTTGCAAAGAACACACAGTAATCAAGTGTAAGTGGTACTAGGACTAGATAAGTTATGATACAACGTAAAGCATACTTACAATCAGAGAGCAAAGTAGGTTTGTAGAGGTAGATCAAGTGCAATCAACTAAACTCTAGGAGGTACAGAGAGCGGATTCGAAGCCACAGCACAAGGTCTAGTACTCCGAATCAACTCAAAGAGCCATAAATAACTAATAACGCAACTAAAAGCAACTTAGTATAGCTAGCGAGCTCACTTAGTAAATCGACCTCGAAGCAAAGAAAGTTAAGCGATGACGACCGGTCCGGCGGTCAGGGGGCGGCCCCGGGGGCGTCGGAGGAGGCGGAGGCGAGGGAGGGGACGCCCGACACGGCCGTCGAGGTCGTCGCCATCGACGTGAGCGAGTCGGAGCGGGTCAGGCCCGCCGCCGGGCCCGGGCCCTTCCCCTGCGGGCTGCCCCCGGCCCCCTGCGCCGCGGCGGCGGCGGCGAGGGCGTGGGCCTTGGCGTCGATGATGGGGACGCGGATGGAGCCCGAGCCGGAGCGGGGCACCACCGCCGGGTGCCCGGACCCCGGGCTGCTCGCCGCCGACCCCGAGCTCTGCCGCGGCAGCACGAACGCCGCCCCCGGGCTCCCGCCAGCGCCCCCGATGCCCCCGATGCCCCCCGAGCCGGAGCGGGGGAGGACGAAGGGGGAGCCGGGGCTGCCCCCCGAGCCCGTGCGGCCGAGGAGGCCCAGGGCGAAGGGGCGGCGGACGGCCGAGGCAGGGCTCGAGGGGTCGTAGGAGGACGAGGGGGAGGTGGGTCCCGAGGGGGAGGAGGAGGGGGAGGGGGAGGCGGCGGCGGGGGCCCCGAGGGAGGCGGGGCTGGACTCGATGGCGGGGGAGGGCCCGGCGGCGCCCTCGGGGCTCCCCGGCAGCGAGCTCGGGCTCGAGTCCGCGAGGCCGCTCACGTCCAGCAGGCCCCCGGGGGAGGACGTCCTCGCCCCCTGCCCGTGCGACGCCTGCGCGCCCTCAGAGGAGAACGAAAGCGAAGCCGGCGGGGGTGGAAACGGACCTGGCGGGGGAGGGGGACCTTGGGGGAGGTGCGGTTGAGGGGCTCGGAGCCGCGGCGGCCGCCGGAGAAGCCGGCGGGGGAGGAGGCGTCCGAGCCGGCGTTGGAGGCGTTGGAGGAGCGGCGGCTGCCGGGGCCCGGCGTGGAGGCCGCCAGCTCCTCCTTGGCCGCCGCGATCCGCTCCTGCACCTTCGCCGCGCTCACAGAGATCTGCCCCGCCCGCCCCTCAGCGGCGCCGACTCTGACTCGGCCTTCGCTCCGCCCGATCCCTCGCACCTGGACGCAGACGCTGGCGGTGAGGTCGCCCCAGTCCTTCACGTACTTGATCTTGTCCATCATCTGCCGCGTCTCCTTCAGGCGCAGGCCCTCCCGCCACAGCCGCTCCACGAACTCCGCGTCCCCGTCCACCCCCGCCGCCTTGCCCCTGCCCCGGAATCAGACGGGACCCGGGGGATCATGCAGGAGGGCGCGCACGGGACGGCGCGGTTGAAGGCGTCGTGGATGGAGGCGAGGAACTGGCCCGGCCCGACCTCCGTCGCCCCCTTCGACTTGACCACGTTCTGCGGCGGCGAGGGCGCGTCAGGCGCCGGCGCGGCGCGCCGGGGCGAGAGCGCAGGAGGGAGCGCGCGTGCCTTGAACATGATCCAGTGGAACGGGGCGCCTGGGGAGCATCGACCGAGCAGCGGTCAGACGCGGCGGGGGAGTGGGGCGGCGGGGCGGCGGGCGGCACCGGGGAAGCGGCGCATCTCCTTCGCGAACATTTGATCGTGGATGGACCCGTCCGCGCTCGACGCCGCTATGAACACCGGCTTCCCCGCGTTCATCTGCGGCGCGGCGGCGCGCGCGTCGGGTCGCGCGTTCGGGCCGGGCCGGAGCGGCGCGGCGCGGCCAGGCGGACCTCGACGCGGTAGCAGATGCGCTGGAGCTGCGCGCCGCGCGCGTCGACGACGTCCGTCGTGTACACGATCGCCTTATGCACGCGCTGCGCGTTCTCGTCGACGTGCCGCCTGCCGCGCAGCACCGGTCAAATCGAGAAGTGGTGCGCATTGGCGGCAGTGCGTCGCGCTGGCGCACCCGATCATCCGAATGCGGTGACCCTCGAATTTGCTGCGGGCCGGCGGGCGCCCTGATCAGCCCGGCGTCGAGAAGGCGGGAAAGGCGTTTTTGTGTGGAGGGTCGGAGCCGACTCGTTGCGAGTGCGCAACACGGTTCAAATTTACGCACTTTCCTTCCTCTTGTAGTCTCTTGATGAGCGATTGCTGCGGGCGGCGGATCAGCCGAGCACCGCGCAGCCCAGCATGTAAAGGCGTCTAACAGCGGGCTCGGGGATGGGGCACTCGGCGGGGCAAGTAAAACGCACAGCAATGGCGACATCGCCGGCGGGCAGCATCGGATCGCTCTCGGTGCGCCGCAGCCGCCTAGCTGGGTTCGAAGCGGGGGAGCTCATCTGCTCGTTAGATAGATTCTATCTATCGCCGCCTATCGCACGGGCTGCAGCTGGCCCCCGCGCACGAAAAGCGCGCGTTGGTTTCGACCGGTCGTACCCCAGGCTACGGCGGCCGTACCCGGGCGACAGGCCTTCGCACCGCCTTCCGACCCGAGCCGCCTTTGCACGTCGCTCACGTCGATCCTTGCACGCGTTTGCACTTCGGTGAGATCGGGATCTTCGAGATGGGTGTGTGAAAAGCAGCTGATCAGCTGACTGCTGACAGCAGCGTCTCCAGCTCCGGTCCCGGGTCCAGCTCGCACTGCGGCAGCAGCTTCGCGCTAGCTCCTTCGCCTTTACGCCGGCGTCCTAGGCTCCCTCAGCATCGACGTCCGACGGCTTACTAGTACTAGTGGCGGCCTCGAAGACTCGCTTGAGGCACGTACAGGAGATGGCGCCCGCGGCGCCCGCCGAGGAAGAAGAAGCGCCGATTGTGATGCTTATGCTCGCCGACGAGCTGCTCATGAAAATCCTGCGGACCGTGGCGAGCGAGGTCGGCGCGCCCCCCGCGGCTGCACATGTACATGCGGCCTGATCTCACTTGGAGCTGGGCCGCGGCCACCGCAGCTTCCTCCGTGTTATGACGGCCGTCGGTGGCTCGCGGCGCTTCGCGAGGCGCACGCGCTCCGCGCCGTCTGCAAGCGGTTCAAGGAGGCCATCGACGCGGCGGGGGGGGCGCTCGCGCTCTTCGAGAACGTCTGCTGGGACGTTTTCGTCGCGCGCTGGCTGGCGGGGCGCCGCGGCGGCGTCGACGCGTTCCTCGCGGAGCGCGCTCCGCTCCTCACCGGTCTCCGCGAAGTGACGTTCCTGGGAGGCCTCTGGGCCCAGCACGGGGCCCGCTTCCTGGCGGCCCTCCCCTGCTGGCCCTCCCTGCTGTCTCTCCGCCTGCTCTACCTTCCCACTACCGCCACGGGCGAGCTCCGGGCCTGCCTCGACGCCCTCGCCGCCGTCCCGGCCGGCAAGCTGAGCCTCCGCTCCCTCGAGGCCCGCCTTCGCTAGCGCCGCCCGCGCCGCGCTGCCCGCTTGGGCCCCCCGCGGCGTTAGGCCTGAGGGTTCCGCCGCCGCAGGTCAGCATCAAAGTCGACGAGTACAGCGAAGACGTCTCGGCTCTGGTCGGCGCGATCGTCCGCCGCTGCGCCCCCTCGCTCCGCGCCCTCACGCTACGCGGAATCGCCGTCGAAGGTAACCCCTTCTGCCCCGACCGCCTCGAGCTCGTCGGTGCCCTCGTCGAGCGGGGCACGCGCAGGAGGCTGGGAGGACCTGCTCCCCGCTCCGGGCCTGCGCGAGCTCTGCCTCGAGAAGCCGCCCCGCCCCGTCGCCCTCGGCGGCCTCGAGCGGAGCGGGGCGGCCGCCACCCTCGAGACCCTCGAAGTCGCCATATCCATTGGATCTGGCGATCCTTTCGAGGGACCGGAAGGACGGGACTCGGCCCGCGCCCTCGCCGCCCTCCCCGCCCTCTCCCGCCTCACCATCGACACGTCCCTCGCGGGCCCCGGCCTGGGCCCCGCGCCCCCCGCGCCCCCCGCCGGCTCCTTCCCCGCCCTTCGCCACCTCACCCTCCGCGGCCCCGCCACGCCCTGCGGCTGGTGGGCCGCCGCCCTCACCTCCCCCGCCGGCGCCCGCCTCGAGAGAGTGCGCCGAACCCCTCCCTCTCCCCCGCTCTTCCCGCGGGCCTCTGTGCTCCCGCCGCACCCCCCTCACAGGCACCGCAGCTCTCCTTGCGGGGTTTGGCTGACTCCGGGCGCGTGCTCGGGGCCCTACAGGCCTCGGGCCCGCCCCTCGCCCTCCGCTCTCTCTTCCTCCGCCAGTGCCGCAGCTTCGGCGGTGGGGACGCGTTGCGCCTCGAAGGCCTCCTCGCCGCCTGCCCCGCCCTCCGCGAGCTCAACATCTCTGACTGCTCCCAGGTGCTGCCCCCCCCCCCCCCCACCCCCCCCCCCCCCACCCCACCCCACCCACCCCCCCCCTCCCCCCCCCTCCCCCCCTCCCCCCCTCCCCCCCCCCCCCGCTGCTGACGAGCAGCTCGAGCAGCTTTTCAAGAGGAAGGAGACCGCGAGCCTGGTGATCCTCCTGGCCGGCCTCCCCGCCCTCGAGAAGCTCGTCATTTGCGACTGCGTCGATCGCGAGGTGCCGCTGTACCCCCCGCGCGTCTGTCGGACCTGCCATCTAAGATGGCACGGGGCTGGCAGGATGCGGATGAGTGCGCGCCTAGCTCCCCTCGTCCCGCCGGCCCGGTCCTTAGGCTTGCCGCAGCGCCACGGAGCTGCCTCTACCCCCCGAGGGCTCCTTCCCCTCCCTGCGCGTCCTCAAACTCGAGGGCCGCTCAACAGTGCGCGTCGACTGGTGGGCCGCCGCCCTCGCCTCCCCCGCCGGCGCCCGCCTCGAGAGCGTGCGCGCCCCCGCCCTCCATGCTAAGGCCGGCGCCTTGACCGACGCGGACCCCCGCAGCTCATACTGGACGGGGTTGCGGAGGCGTGGCGCGTGCTGGCGGCCCTCGGCGCCTCGGGCCCGCCCCCCGCCCTCCGCTCCCTCTCCTTCGCTCGCTGCCCCTTCGGCGCGGGGGAGGCCCCGCGCCTCGCCGGTCTCCTCGCCGCCTGCCCCGCCCTCACCTTCTTCGGCCCCCTCATGTGCCCCGGGGTGCAGCCCCTCCCCGCGCCCAGTTCCAGAGGCCGCCACTCACTCAGGGACGCGGCGCGGTGCCCTCGCGACGACGATCACAATCAGATTCCCGAGTGCGCCCCGGCTTCCTTCCCCCTCCCGCCTCCGCCCGACCTGAGCGCGGCGGCAGGTTCCTGGCGGGCCGAGGCAATGCGGAGGCGGCGGGGCCACGTCTGCTGCGGGAACTGAAGGCGCGCGGGGTGCGCGTGGTTTGGAGCCGCCTCCCGCCGCCGAGCTCCAAGCGCCTCGGCTAGTCCGGGCAAACCAGCAGCGAAGGCGGCGGTGCGGAGTGGGAACGCGGCGGGGCCGGGCCGTCGTAGGCATGGGGGTCCCGGGTGTAAATAGCACAACTTGCCAGTTTTATCTTGTTAGGCCAGCTGCAGGTACTTGCCAGGTCTATCTGGTAAAGGCGAGGCGGGGGGAGGAGGCTGCAGGAGCTCGAGGGCCCAGCTGCAGCCCAGCCGCAGCTGCAGCTTAACATGGATACAACCGAGAGAGAATTCGAAACACTTCATATTGGTCTTATCCGCAATCACCGGCGGCCGACCTCGAAGCAGTCACTGAGTCGCCGTTGCCGAGGACGAGGCCGGAGGTACCGGTGGCGCCGCGGCGGGCGGTGCCACAGGCGCTTTATGCGGGGCCTCTCGTGCTTTTTTCCCGCCGAGCGCTCAGGGTATGTAATTTATTGATTCACTTCAACTCGAGCATCTAGCTATCTCGAGCTGATTGTGAGAGGGGAGCACGGTTCGCGGCGCGAACCGGAGAGGCAATCCCCGTGTGGTCACGGTTTCCTTGCACGTGCACTCTCTAGCCGAGGATACTGGCTGATGCTTCCCCAGGGGTCCACATCGTGTGCATTTTTTCTAGCGAGCTACTGCGAGTCTAGAATTGCTGTACCCCGAGCCCGGCGCCTGAGGGTGCCGTGCGGGCCTCTTGGGAGAGGCCTAGGTGGGGTACAGCGACCGCTGGTAAGTGCAGCGGTCTGAGACTTAGGCAGGAGTTCATTGGTGGGCCGGGGGGCGGAGCCCGCCGGGCCCAAACCATGCTCAAGTTGCTGAGCCGTAGCCAAGAACTGGAACTTGGCGTACACCTCAGCTCTTGCCAGGAACTCCCGACAAGCCTTCAGCTTCGATATACCGAAGTTGGCTTGTTTTTGACAGGCCGATTTTTTGAAAAACACGGTTAAAGTTTATTCTGCCGAACTCGGAAAAGTCCGAAATTCGGATCACCGCAATTTAATTCAGCTCCGAGCCAGGCCGCCGCCCAGGCCCTGAGGTCGGAGAGGTGCGGGAGGGTGGGTCGCGAGGCTATTCTCGCGATTTATTTAGAGGTGCGGCCGCACGGGCGCGGTTGCGTCCGTGCGGTCGGGCAAGCAACTGGCTCTACCTCGGGAGGGCCGGCCTAATATTCCCTCTTTTTTCGGCGTGGCCGGGGGGGTTCCCTATATATCTGGCCGCCGGGAATAATCTGGCACGCGCCCGATGACGACTCTTGCGCAATCAACGCAATTAACGTGAGGGCCTTGCGCAATTTCCGCAATTAACGTGGGGCCACGGGTTCGATCCCGCTTGGCCGCGAAACTGGCGACTCGGCTAATTTTGGCACTTCCGGCTCGCACAAATCTTCCGAAGTTCGTCTACGCCTTGCGCGCATACGACGTAACACGCCGCGCGCCCCCGCCGCCGCCAGGAGACCCCGCTCGAGCCGGGCCCCGTCGGCCCCGTAGCGTACGCGGTGGACCGGGCCCCCTGGAATTCGAACTCGAAGGGGGTGAGCTCCATGGCCCTCAAGCCGCCGGGCCTTCACTGCGCGCTACGTATACCCCCCTTTCAAGCTTGTTCGAATTCGGTTGTTTAATCAGTTTCCTTCCGGGATCCACGCGGAATTCTGGAGGGCGCGAAAATCCCCGGCCCGCGGCCGGCTCTCGAGCAAAGATGCAATGAACCCGATATCGATCGCGATACATTAGAGAATAATCAAAAATAATCCTGCATTTTGCGGTCTTACGCACACGTGCCACTACGCACACTTGCACTAAAGCAATTCGATGATCGGTTTGAATTCGAATTCGGCGAAAAAGCCCCTATATATATATAGCTACGCACAACGTCCGGACGTGCGGCGATAACGCTAATGTAAAGTTAGCTATAGAATAGGCTGCTTAAAGCTTGATACTAGTACTTGCTCTGGATAACTTGGTAAAGAGCCTCGGAGTCCCGAGGAAGGTCACAGCACGACCTCCACCGGCTCTCTGCGTCCATGCCCAGCCGCAGCCGCTGGTGCCGGCGGGCTGAGGTGTTGGCCGGAGCCGGGGTGGCTTTCCTCCGCACGAGCAGGAGGACACCTGGTGGGGGCCGAGCCGCCCTGCTGCGGCGCTGGCGCCGGCGTCCTTCTGTCGACGTCCGTCGGCGTGTCGCAGGGCGGGAGCGCCGCGGCACCGGCGAGCTCGCTGTCGGGGTCGGTCTGCAGGGAGAGCATCGTCGGGGGCTGGAAGACGGAAGGCGCCGCCCCCGTGCCCTCCTCTGAGACCGCCACGTGCACCAGCAGCGGGGGCGCGGGCAGCTCGTCCCGCTGCGGCCGCTGGCCATGGCCGGCCGGCGCGTCCCGGTCCGCGTCCGAAGTCGAGGCGCGCCGGTCGCGCGCCCGCCTCGGCGACGCCGCCGGAGGGTTCGAGGACACGCTTAGGTGGCCGTCCGACTTGCGGCGCTGGAGCCCCGCCGCGCCCTTGCCGCTCTCCCCCGGCGCGAAGGCCCCCGGCCCGACGCCCCTGAACGCCGTGACCGAGGCGTCCTCGTCCTGGTCCGCCCCCTCGAAGTCCTCCTCCGTCTCCCGCACCGTCACCATCTTCCGCCTCTGCGCGGGCGTCAGAGCCGACAAGCTAATTATAAGCTTTAAGGCGACGGCCGCGTGACGCCGACGGACCCGGAGGACCCTGATGAGGACGACGTACAAAGCCAGGAGCTGAACGCGAGCGAAGCTAAGTCAGTTTAGCCGAACCTCGGAACTCAAAGGACGGACCTGGGCGACAACTTCGAAGGCGGCGAGGCCCAGGGCGTAGAGGCCCGACAGGAAGTCCAGCACGGACTGAGGGACGCTGAATCAAACGGAGGGAACTTGAAATGAAATGAAATCGGCGAGCGGGCGCACGTTCTTGGTCTTGCGGTCGACGAGGACGTAGTTGGGGGCGATCGCGAAGTCGACGCGGAACGCGACCCGGTTCTGCCGCGCGGCGCGCGTCGACGTCAGCCGAAATCAAACAAATCTACCGGTGCACTTGGGAGCTCGAGGGGCGCGCCTGGGGGCGGGAGAGGGGCTCAAAGGTGGCTTCGCCCACCTCCGCCGCCGCGTTGTCGACCGCCATCGCCCCGGGCTGCGCATGCGCCCCGTCAGTCGCAGCGCACGTCTGTCCGAGAAACTGCGGCGAATTCGAACCTTGAAGCGCGCAAGGCCGTCAGCGTCGCCGGCAGGTGCGAAGTGCATCGCCGTCAGCGTCACCGGCAGGCGCGCGGCCGTCTCGCCGCGGAAGAGCCGCTCGGCCGCCGCCGGCGTCGCCGAGCCGTTCACGCTCGTACCGCCGGGGAGCTGCCGCCGTCTAAGATGGATAGAAACACAGGACGAAGAAAGGTCGACTACCTTTACGACGAACTGGACAGAGGCGGCCATGGCCAAAGAGAGGGGGAAGGAGAAGGGCGGCGCGAGCTCGACTTCGACGGAGGTGCCGCCGCCGGACTCGAAGCTCGAGACGCGGCAGGAGGTGCAGGACCAGCGGACGGTGCAGGTCTTGCCGGCGCCGGGTGCCGCCTGCAGCGTCATCGCCGTTGCAGCCGCCGCAGACGTCGCGGCGATGCCTGCGCGGTTTCAGATTCTGTCCGAGTAGAAGCAGGGATGTGGGCACCGGTGAGGGCGACGCGGGCGTCGGCGGAGCTGGCGGAGGCGGCGCCGCCGCTGGCCGGGGCGACGCAGGGCCCCGGGTAGCCGCGGAACGCGACGGCGACGCCGAACTCGCCGGCGATGCTCGCGAGCGTCGGGCTCACCCCGGGGTTCAGACTCTGCCCGGCCCCAACGCCAACGTCACCGTGGCCAGGGGGCAGCGGGCGTCGGGATCAGAGGCGGTCAGATCGGGGGACCTGCGTGACCATGAAGTTCGCGGTCGCCTGCTGCGCCACGACGAAGGAGACGGCCACAGCCACGGCCGTCGCGCCCAGGACCGTGAAGAAGGCCCCGCTGCGCCCCACGCGTGAGGAGGTCCCGGGTCATCTCGAAGCCACACGCGAGGAGGGAGCTCGAGTTGCCTGATGGTGCGCGGGGCGGTATCGTCGTCGCGGTAGAAGTAGTGCAGCCACGCGACCTGAGCCACAGTTAGAGGAGAGAATAAAAGGGTGCAGCCGGCTGGAAATATTAATGATAGGACCTTGCCGGCCCGCTCGCGCATGGACATGTGGGCGAGGTGGCGCGGGATCAGGTAGATCCAGACGTAGAAGACGATCCCCACGAAGAGCATGCTGCGCGGAGGTCACATGAATATTCGCGGCTCATCGATGGCGGCCTGCAGATTTAGATCGGACCCGGCCAGGCAGGCGCTCCCCAGAATGATGAAGCGGTCCGCAAGGACGCGGTTCTGCGATGGGCGAATCAAGCGATCGCGACCACACATCGAAGCGCGCGAGCAGAGGGGCCCACCGCGTCCGTCTCGTCCTTGATGGAGGGCTCGCTGACCGTGCAGTTGAGGTTCCCGTACTGCCCGAGAGCGTCAGCGGGTGTGTGACAAAGGATCCGGAGCGCCGCGCGGCGGACGTTGACGAGCACGCTCTCCGTCTCCCGGGCGTGCGAGCGCAGGCCGCGGCGCGCCGCTCCGGACTCGCGCAGCCGCCGGCGGGCGCGGGCGGCGCGCGCCACCCCTCCCTCGGCCGCCTCCTCGAGCTCCGCCCACTCGAAGTCCTCGTCGACGACGGCTTCCAGGGGCTCGCTGGAGGCGAGGGGGCACAGCTCTCCGGCCCCGCACTGCGGCGCGGTTAACGAAGAGCGGAGGCGGGCGGGCGGAGAGCGGCCGACCGGAGTGCAGGAGACGGAGGCGGGCGAGGCGGAGAAGGTGCCCCACGGACAGGGCGTGCACGTAAGGCCCGTTGCGTTGCGGAACGTGCCTGATCATGAAGCGCGCGCGTCAGAGATGCGAGACTTTGACGCAAGCTTAAAGCTTAAGAGGCGAAGTGCGACAACCTGCAGAGCACGGCCAACACTGCGTGCGGTCCGGACTGCTGACGTAGCCCTCCCGGCACGGCTGCGGAACCGTGTGAACGGCCGGCAAAGGAGTCTAAGGCGAGCGAGGGGCGCACGGAGCACGAAGTGGAGGCCGCATCAGCAGAGATGGAGTTGGCGGGGCACTCGGCGCAGGTGGATGCCCCGAACGGCAGGTGCCAGCCTGCGGCGGAAATTAAATGAGGCGGGACGGGGTGCAGGTCGCGACGAGAGGGCGGGGAGCGCACCGGCGCGGCAGGCGACGCACGAGTGGGCGTCACCACTCGACTCGTAGCCGCTGCGGGCGCGCTGAGACGTCGACTGACGCTAGTGACTAAGGAAATGGATTCTAGGGACCTCGGGCAGGCCTTGCACGACGCCGTGGCGGCCGCGTCGGCGTACGTGCGGGGGGGACAGGCGGCGCAGGTGCGGTTGGCGCCGGGGGCCGTCCCCGCGGGGCACGCTGCGGTCCGGTGCGTGAAGGGGAGGACGGCGCGCAGCCGAGGAAGGAGGGGCGGCACGGGAGCAGCCGAGGCGGTCCGGCCGCGAGACGAAGCCCGGCAGGCAGTGCGTGCACTCCGCCGAGCCGTACCCCTCCGCGTAGGTGCCCTGGGGTTCACGGGTCGAATTGGAGACAGCAGGGTGGGCAAAGTGAGGGCCGCACCTCGGGGCAGCGCGTGCACGAGGAGAGGGACGCGGAGCGGTATTGCGCGGGCGGGCAGCTGGAATCGAGTCAGGCGGATCGGAGGCGTATGCACAGCGAAACTTTAAAATGGGTTCGATTTCGGGGCGGACCTCATGCATGAGCGGCGGTCGGCGGAGGAGACCTGATCGCGAGCAGAAGTCAGCAGCAACGAACTCATGATCAGGGATCGAAGTCGGAGGTCAGCAGGAGACCGTTCCGGGGGGGCAGGCCTGCGCAAAATCTCAGCACCGGCTTGAAGCGGAGGGAAGAAAGGGCACAGCGGATACCGTGCAGTTGGAGCCCTGACCCCGCTCCGCCGCGATCGAGTTCTCGGGGCAGACGTCGCAAACGCCGCCGCGGATCTTCATGTACGTGCCCTCGGCGCAGCTGCGCATCGAGAAAAGATCAGAAATAGCGGAAGAGCGAGGTTTCGCAGGGACGTCGCGATCGACGCACGGGATGCACTCGCGGCCGTCGTCGGACGGGTAAGCTGCGAAAATGTTATGCTCGCCGTGCGGTGGCGAAAGAAAGGGCCGCACATCCGACGGCGCAGCGCTCGCATCGACCGACCGTTCCTTCAGTGAGCGCGGCCGTTCCAAGGGGGCACTGCTGGCAAGGGCCCTTGGCTGCCGCCTGGAACGTGCCCGTCTGCGCGCCGACCTCGGCCGAAATTCGGAATGCAGGTCTAGAATCAAGGTCTAGGATGAGTCGGGTGCGGACCGGACACGGTTTGCAGGAATCTGCTGCCTGAGTCGGGACGAACCCGGCCGGGCAGGCGGTGCAGCCTTCGACCGCGCCTCCGGCCGAGAACTCGGAGGGCGGACAAGCGAGGCAAAGTCGCTGGCCCGTGATCGTCGACAAGAACTGGCCTGCGGGGCAGACGGGACACTCGGTGGCCCACCCCAG
Organism: Cyanophora paradoxa; assembly: GCA_004431415.1. NCBI lineage: Eukaryota > Glaucocystophyceae > Cyanophorales > Cyanophoraceae > Cyanophora > Cyanophora paradoxa. The sequence continues at coordinate 163,509 of QPMI01000588.1, read as the reverse complement.
CGCCGGCGTGTACGAGTTGCTCGGGCTGGCGAGAAGCACTTGAGCCAGAGAGTCTCCTTTCCAACATGCAGATTACAGGGCTCACCAGGGGGTGCAGCCGGCGCCGTCGAGGAGACCGAACGTGTTCTGGGGACAAGGGCTGCACGCCGAGCTCGCGTTGGCGGAGAAGGTCCCGCGCCTTCGGCGGCGCGCGGTGAGGAGAGGACGGGAGGAGGGAGGGGATCGGGTGCCTGCACGGCGCGCAGCGGACGCTGCCCGGCGGGGCGAACGTGTTGGGCGGGCAGACGTCCGCCTCCTCCAGCGTGAGCAGCCTGCGGCGACCCCTCAGCCGCTTCCGATAAGGTTTGAGCAAAGCCTGTGCTCGCCCGTGGCGCGAGGAGGCGTGGCCGCCGGGCAGGGCGACGCAGGCCCCGGAGGCGAGGGCGAAGCGGGAGCCGGCGGGGCAGTCCGTCGTAACAGCGACGACCTCGGGGCTGCGGCGGACGCTGAGCTCAAGAGGTCGCGAAGCAGAGAGGCGGCGAACTTCTTCTGAGTGTAGAAGAAGAGGCGGCGCGACCCGGACCCGACGGGTGCGCCCGCCGGCGGCGCGCCCTCCGGCGCCAGAACGCCCCTGCAAATTTTAAAGCGTTGGAGAGGGGGAAGCGTCGAATCGAATCGGCGGGCGGCGCACCGGACGCCGGGCGTGAAGCCGCGGAGCACGACGGCGCGGCCGACGGACTCGTCATCGGCGCCGGCAAGCTTCACGAGATGCGCGGCGGTGGCGAAGGGCGCCGAGAAGTCGACCTTGCGCCCCTGCAAGCGCGGTCGGCCCTCGAGCTCGGGCAGATGCGTATGCGGAATGGAAACGCGAGCGGACGGTGTAGTCGGCGTCCAAGCGGTCCGAAGGGAGGCCGGGGCCGTCCGGGGCCGACATAACCTGCGCGGAGCTCAGGCTGCGCCCTCCCCATCTCTCCATCTCTCCTTCCGACTCTGTCGGACCTCGCGGGCGACGAAGAGCGCTCCGTCCTGCACGGTGGCCGCGCCGACGCTGTACCAGAGGTCGCGCGAGGGCGCCCATCCGGCGGCCTCTGTCAGGCGGAACTCGCCCGCGAACGCCCCGCCCATCGCGCTCCGGTCCGCGGCGCTCGGACGCCTGCTCGACGCACCGTTCAGCGGCGGAGCGCTCAGCAGATGCTTCGATAAGCGGACCGGAAGCGGAGGACGGTGTCGCCCACGACGTAGAAGCCGAACCTGGCGCCCTCGACGAACCGGCCCTCCAGCGCGCCGTGGCCCGACGAGGCGTACCGCGGGGCAGCGTTCTGGGCGATGAACGCATCGTCGGATCGGATGGACACGTTGTGCAGCAGGTCGGCCGCCGAGAGGTCCGCGCGGCCGCGCCCGCCGTCGCCGGCGGCCGCGGCGCCGTCCGCGACGGGCGGGTGCACGAGCCACGTCAGGCGGAGCGTCAGGTGGCGCACGGCGCCGGCGATGGGAATGTCGCCGCGCAGCGACGCGTTCGAGAGGAGGGCGACCTCGTCGGCCGAGAGGCCCAGCGCGGCCGCCGCCGGGAAGAGCGGGAAGCGAACGATGGCGTGAAGGCGCGCAAACGAGGACGGGTCCAGGGGGTCCTCGCGGGGGTCGGCCACCATCGCTTGGACGACAGGCGCGGGGGGGTATGCGACCGCCCACGCCTTCTGGAGCGCGGGGGCATACATGGGGAACGGGTTCGTGGAGTACCCGTCGGGGAGGAACAAGCGGAAGAGGGGCGAATTGGCGGCGGCGGACGGTGGGGCGAACGCGTCGAGCGGCAGGAGGAGAGCCCCAGAAGCCGGGCAGTAGCGCAGGCTGTACGTCGGCATGTACCTAAGCGTAGGCGTTCATGATCAGAAAGACTCGCGATCGCACGCGTGTGATAAGCGAGGCCGAATTACCAGTTGACGGCGTCGTGGACAAGCCCGTCTTGCGCGGACGAAGCCAGCTGCCGCATGGCGCGCCTCCGGATGACGCATCCAGATTCCGTGAAGAGCCACTTAAAGTCTCCGACGAGTGTCGCCGTGTACTCGTGCCCGGAAGTCGACGTGTCCGCCAGAGTCGCCGAAATCGTCTGCGCTGGAGCATGAAGAGCGCTCGTGGGGGGTCAAATCGTGAACGCACGCCGCACGAGTCCGTTGCGTAATGGAAGAGTTGCGGAATGGTTGTTGAATAGTCGGTCATTTGGGCGCGACTCGAAACCACGGAGGCGGAAAGCGGGCCCTCCCACATTGCCCAATCCGCCAGCGCAGTGCCCTTGCTACCGACCGAATGGTCCCCCAAGAAAGCCTCTATGGACGCGGAGTCGTAATTCTGTTTCACACCACCCACGGACATTGTCGTTCTCAGCTCGCCGTTCCGGTAGCCCTCAACCGAGGTGGAAAAAGCACTGTCGACGAAAACCTACGAAGCATGCACGTGCACGGTTAGGATCGATCGCGACGACCGGCAGCGCTGATGAGCTTCGACGCACCACGGCGATGTGATTCCAGCTCCCCTTCTGTTTGCGCCTGTACTGGTCAGACGTGCGCGCATCGATGTGGCGGCGTGCGGCTGGATGCGCACGTTCACGCCCGATGCGTCGCTGAACAGGGGTAGCACGTCGTTCCCGCCGGCGCCTGCCGGTGTGTCGATGCCCACAGCGAGAGAGACTTTGTCAGCCGCATCCTGCGGCGCATCGAGATGAGACTGATCCCAGCAAATTCATGTCGGACTTCGAAGCGCACGGTGCAAGAATGCCGGCGGCCGGCGGCCATTGTGAAGAAAGAGCACTCGGCTATAGTCTGCGCCACAGGATAAATGTACACGGTGCGCACGAAGGCAAACAGCAGCTCACAAAAGTGTAGGGGGCATTGTCCCCGGCACCCCCCTTGCGGAACGAGAAGACCACCTCGCCAGAATGGTTACCTGGAACAAAGTAGACCCTGAAGAGGAAGGTTGATCCAAGCTGTATACGTAGAGGCTCAAAAATATGAAGGAAATATATGCAAACCATCCTTCCACCGTGAATCCGCCGGTAGAGCTGTTCACGCCCGCCCAATTCATGCTTGGGGTGCTAGCATAGCCTCCATTGGGTCCAAAGTAGATCCCTGCTCACAAGTCACGGGCCGATACGACCGTCGGACGATTGCGCAAAAAAGACAAGCTTGAAGCTTGCCTAGTCCTCCAGCATGAGCTAGTGGCAAGGGCTCCGCGGCCGGCGACGGACTGGGACTTGGCGACGGGCTTGGGCTCGGCGTCTCTGTCGGCGACGGGCTTGGGCTCGGCGTCTCTGTCGGCGACGGGCTTGGGCTCGGCGTCTCTGTCGGCGACGGGCTTGGGCTCGGCGTCTCGGTCGGCTTCGGGCTTGGCGTTGGAGAGCAGTCCCTGCTGATGAACACGATGTCTCCCACGAGCGTCGCCGCTCGTTCATGCCCTGACGTGTCCCGCAGCACCGTGGTGTTCGGCTGCACGGTGATTAGCCGACCCAAGTGATTGAACAGGCAAGGCGCGGAGATTGCAATTGGGGGAGGGAGGGGAGAGGAGGGGAGGGGAGGGGGGGGTGGGTGGGGGGGGGTGGGGTGGGGGGGGGGGCGCACGGTTAGGCAGTAGTCGACGTTGTCAGCCGGGAATTCGACTAACTTTGAGTAGATGTCAGGCAAGGAGGCTCCGCTGAAGCGGTTGAGGATGTCCGCCCCCGAGAGCTCGCGCTCCCAGATCGTCCATCCGGCCATCGCCGTGAATCTTAGCCAGCCGATTTGACCGAATCCAGCTGATCCCAGAAGAACGGTCATCGATGGATTCGCATCAAAGCCAGTTCGCCAAGGCAGCGTAACGTTTACGATCGCTACGTTGGTGCCGTTGATGAAGCCGCGCAACGTTGAATTGTCTGCATCGAAGGTCTGCGGAGCGGTCAATTACTCTCATATAGCGGCGATCAATCAGATGACGTACGACGGCGATGTGCTGCCAGGCGCCCGTCTAAGTGTTTCGAGATTCAGGTTTGTCAGTGCTTAACACAAGGATGCCGCGAATAAAGACGTACCGGCACGCCCGATGCGCCACAGAAGATGGGCAGCAAGCCTTCAGCTGTAGAGCCCGTCAACGCGGCAAGCGCCACCTTTCCTTCCGCGGACTTTCGGACGAGACGAATTGCAGTCAGCAGGAGCGTCATGAAGATTCGATAATTCCTAAGACGAACGCACGGGGCACGAAAAACCCGATTGGTTGCCCGTATAGCGACGGCTCGGAGAGAGACTGTAGGAAGCCATCATGATCAGTTCGACGATATCGATGATCGATCGTGATCACAGACGGGCAAACAGTGGCGTACAAATTCACGACCATAATTCGACGAGATTTGGACGAGGGTTTCTATAGTATGGTTGCCTGGCGTGAAGTATACCCTGTTCGGGCCGACAATTAGCTCTCTGTAAAGTGCGAATATGCTTTTTCTTTCCGCACCGGCCTTCGAAGCTAATTCCGTTGGAGCTGCCTGACCAGGAGAAAAACCCCGTTTTCGCGTACTTTTTGTTGTCGTTGCTGTATATATATATCCGGCTCCGGGAATTCCGCCGAAGAAGATGCCCCGTCTCCCAGGCAGCGGCACTGGCGCCTCCGGCCTAACGTTAACCACGGGGGCCGACATCGCGTGCAGGCAGCTTGCGTTCAGGAAAGTGACGTCGCCAATGATCGACGCCGGATGGCCTCCGCCCGACGTGTCTTGCAGCGTCTTCGATGTGCGCTGCGCTCATAGAGCACGCATGGGCGGAACGTATCACACGTAGGCTAGCTTCGGCAATACGCACGTTCAGACAGTAGGCGTTGCTGTCGCAGGGGTAGTCGACGACTTTCGTTGGAGTATAGAAGTAATTCCACGCTACATCTGCCCCTCGCGCTCGGTGGCGGACATCCGAACTGTCGAGGGCCGAGTCCCAGAGGGCCCACTCTGCGAGCGCAGCAAGCTTGAGAAACGGAGGCCCAGGCTTTCCATCCACCGTCCTCTGCGTCCCATGGGCTCCCAGGTGCACTTTAATGCTGCCGGCGGAAAAGACAGAGTTGTCTGCGGCAGTGATCGAATTTACTTGCTCCCCGTTGATGTAACCTGTACGGGTAATTAAGGGGTGCGATGAAATTGGAGGAAGCGCTGGCGAACCTCTGAACGTTGACTTGAACACGTCTATGGACACCCCCGGCTGCTCGCTTAATTAGACCCAGGAGGAGCGTTTTGCATTCTAGACGCACGAAAGTGATGTGTTCCCATCCACCAGCTTGAACCTGGGCCAAACGCAAATCAGGCAAAATGGACGACAGCCGGCCAATCGCGATCGATCGATGAAACTCACTACTGCAAGGTGAACCCACGCGCCGGTCTGCACGAAGTCCGACGGTCAGAAGTATCGGCGCCATGATCACAAGCTTTAAGATGAATGGACTCCGTCGCACCGGAACGGCCGCAGAGCCGCTGAAGAGGGGCAGCACGTCGTCCTTGCCTGAGACCTGGTACGCCACCGCCAGCGTGACCTTGCCCGCAACGTACTGGCGAGTGAAAGTTAGCAACGGATGGCATGCATGCGCATACTGGGCGGTCGTACTGTGCAGTTGTTGCGGTTTCGAGGAATGATGAAGCTCGAGCACTCTCCGATGGTCTAATGTAAGCGACAGCAGCTGTCAGAGGCCCCCTTGCTTGAATCCGTTTGCGGCCAATGCGCACGAAGTTTTTGTTTTTGCCGATGAAAGAGAATACCGGCTCTCCCGAATGAAAACTGGGCATGAAGTATACCCTTTGCACACGCGAGTCAAACGTTAACCCAACGATGGCAATCGCGAGACCCGATGGGCACGAGCACGCACCAGCCCTCTGCAGAAAATCCGGTACTGACAAACATACCGTGATCGGTGCTACCGTCGAAATTGAACGACGATGCCGTGGACGCCATCCGCGTTCCGTCCGCGAGTCCCAGCGAATCGCCGAAGAAGATGCCGCGCGAGCCGGGCAGCGGATCCGGGGTGGGGAGTGGAGTGCGGCTCGGCGTTGGGCTCGCGCTCGCAGTGGGCGACGGCGTGGGCAGCGGGCTAGCGCTAGCGCTGGGCGACGGCGTGGGCAGCGGGCTCGGGCTCGGCGTCATTGTTGGGGAGGGGCTGGGGCTCTGCGACGGGCTCGGGCTGGGCGAGGCTGGAGAGGGGCTGGCCATGGGCGACGGGCTGGCCGTCGCCGTCGGCGCCGGGAAGACGCACAGCCCGCCGCAAGTGGCCTCGTAGTGCGACTCGCCGCTGCAGACCGCGCAAGCCGCAACTGGCATGCACGCCACGTACTGCTCGCCGCTCAGGGAGGAATCGGGCGAGGCGAGGAGCGGCGGAGGCGCACCTGCGGGCAGCAGCAGTGCGCGCTCTCGACGTCGATGGGCGTGTACGTCCCGCCAAGCGACGAGGCGAGCGCTGGCGAGGCGTCCGAGCCTGCGCAGGAGCCGGTCCCACCCGACGTGCCGAAGCACGTCCCGTCGGTGCCGCCCTCGGTCGCGTAGAACGAGAGCGCGTCGTACGCCGGCGGCGGCGTCACGAGCGGCTCGTCCGCCAGCACCGGCGGCGCGCTCGTTGCGTTCAGCAGCGCCCCGCCACCCGCCGAGCCCGTCCCGCCGCCGAGCTCCCCGTTGTCGATCATGCCAGACGAGGCCGACCCCTCCCCGGTGTAGAGGTACCTGCCCGCCTTCAGGCTTCGCGATTTCGCGCCGAGGGAAGTGCGCACCGGAGGACGGCGTCGCTGGACAGGTCGAGGGCGTCTGGGTCCCGCCCCCGCGCCCGCGCCGCGATGCGCAGCACCTCGGGGACGGGCCGCGCGGCCGCGTGCGCGCAGCCGGCGGGCTGGAGCGCACTCTTGTTCGAGCCGCCGCATCCTTAGGTCTCACTTGAGGTGGAATCAGGCGTTCTACCATTTGGCGATGGGCACCGTCGACTGCGCCGTGGAGGAGGACTACGAAGTGGAGACGCCGAGCGGGCAGCGCACGCCGGGTCCGCCCATGCTTCTTTCTCCCGTCTGCGCAACTCCGCCGACGGGGCTTGCAATTGCAGGCGGAGTGGACAGCTACGAGTGCGGCCGCGTTCTCCCATTTCGCGAACTGGAGCCGCGGGGCGGGGAGCTAGAGGGCAGCGCAAGAAGTCAACTTGGCGACGAGCAAGGAGGAAGGAAGGGAGGAGAGCACCGCGCGGCGTTCACGCCGAAGATTCCGCTCGCGGAGGCGTAGCGCAGAAGGTCCGCGTGAAGGACGCCCAGGAGCCATCCGTATCGCGTCTGGCGTGGATCCGGAAGCCGAAGGGTTGGAGGCGGAAGTCGGACGAGGGAAGGGTCGGGAGGACCTTCCGCCTGTTCGTGTAGAAGTTGGCGAAGTAGAGGTTCGAGAAGAGCGCCGTCGCCTCGATGTTGCGGACCTGCAACAAAGTGAGGAAGATGGAAATTAAAGACAGAGAGAGGAATTCGAAGAAGAGGACCCTCCCGGTGAACGCGGTCGACTCGAGGATGACGCGCTGCGCCTGCTGCCGCGCCAGCTCGGGGCTGTACGCGTACCCCTCCGGCGCCGACGCGTCCCGCGCGTATCCGAAGAGGCTCGGGTCCGCGAGCACCTCGGCGTACTCCATCGCGCCTGCGTGAATGAATTAAATGCCAGAGCGATGCGAGGGGCGCCTGCGTTTTGATTCGATCACCCCCCATGAGGTCGCGGAGGGCCAGGCGCCCGGCGCGGGACATGGCCGCCGCCACGGCGGAGGCGGCCGTCCGTACCCCGGTCCTGAGGGGTACGGGCGCCGAGCCGTTCCCCGCGAGGAGCTGCTCCAGCCTCCCGAGGCGGCTCGCGGCCCCCTCGGCCCTCAGCCTCTGGTACGCCTGCGCGGGGGGTACCGGTACGGTAAGAGGGCGCTAGGTACGATTCGAGGGGGGAGGGGCGCCTGCAGGAGCTCCGGGGCGACTCCCGTCGTCAGGTTGCTCTGCAGCAGCGCCTCTACTCCCGAGAGGAGCCGAACCTGATCCCTCTCAGCCGGGATCGCGGGAAGCGCGTACCCCGGCCAGCAGTCACCTCGCCCGTGACGTTCTTGAGGGCGGAGGGGTACGCGCTCAGGTAGAGGGCGTCTTCGGGTCCCAGGGGCAGGGGGTACGCGATCCTCCGCGTCGCGCCTGCGCCGAAAGAATCAGAAGGCGCCGCGGGATTTTAAAAATTGACCTCGAAAAGCGTACCCGCGGCGGCGACGACGGATACATCTGGGGGTCCCGGAAGTCCGAGGTACTCCATCCAGTGGAACGAGATCTGCGGGGGTACGCTTCGCTTTCATACGAGTAAAAAAGGGCCGGGGTGCGGGCTCGCCGGCTTGAGGTCGTCGAGGTCGACCTCGCTCACGAAGAAGCGGCCCGTCGCCTCCCGCCCAATGAACATCGACCGCGTCCCGTCCAGCCCGGGTACCTGAATTCAGAAAGGAAGGTCATGATCAAGAGGGGGACGCAGGGGCCGGGGCGCAGGGGAGTGGGGAGGCGCCTTGGGGTAGCTGGGCATCAGTGCTGCCATCACGATCTCCCGCGCGGGGGCCGTCTGCAGCGTGAAGCTCGACTCCCCCCCGCCCGACCCCCCGTTGAACGCTTCGTCGCCTCCTGCGCGCACTGCTCAGTCGAATGCGTTGCGGAGGGCGAGACAGGCCGGCCGGCGCACCGGTTCCGCTGCTGCTGGCGTCTTCCAGCAGCCGCCGGCTGCGCCTGCGAGCGTCCGGCCGGGCGCGCCAGGGCGCCGCGATCCCCGCGGCTGCTTCCATGAGCGCGAACGCGATGAAGAGCACTCCGAGAGCGGCGGTTGATCGGAGCCGGGCCGGGCGTGCCTGAGAGGGCCGACCGAGGCGCGCGTGAGTCGCGCGCGCGGGGCTGGGTTGTACATGTGGAGGCGGGACGGACGCGGTGGCGGCTCGAGAGAAGGCGGCGCGCGTTTCGTTGAGGCGTGCCGCTCGGGGGCCCGCGTTCTGCTCGTACGTGGCGCCGGCGGGTTGTGCAGGCGGGGAGCAGACGTCCGCTGCGCATGCTGGGACCAGGTGCCAGCGCCGGCGGGGCGCCGGCCGCGGCCGCATCCGCGGCCGCCTGCGTTCGATAGAAGCGCTGAACTGCTTCCTGTACATGCGCACGCTGCAGCTGCGACCGAAGGCAGCCAGCTGCAGATCTATAGCTGCTACGCATACCGATCATCATCATTCAAGATCTAGATCAAAGCCTGGAGCTCATGATCAGGCCTGGTCGCCAGTCGTGCCGCCGTCCTGACAAGCTGCCCTGCAGCTGTGCACGTACTAGTATGTCGATCGCTCGCACAGACCCGCCACGCGCGGGCGCATCCGAGGCGTGAATACGGCCGGTTGACGTGACGAGAGTCACGAGACGCGCCGGTCGACGCAGAGACGTCGGTGCTGAGCTCGAGGGAGCCTGGGGCACCGGTAAGGCGAAGGCTCTGAGGAGGCGCTAGGGCCCTGCCAGGCTGGGGCCCGGGTAACAGGGGTCCTACAGGCCGGAAACTCTTCAGACTGTATGTTCCAGATGTATATAGGTCCAGAAACAGGCTATGGCCGTAGACGAGGCGCGTTCTGAGCGCGTTTATTTGACCATCTAGATGCGCAAGCACTGCACGCAAAGGCTGGCCGGTCGCTGCGCACCTCATTGGAGCAGTGCGCCAGGCTGTCATATATGCGGGGGAGGGTACACGCGCACGTGGAGCATCGCGCAGCGCGAGATGACGTCGAACGCGGGCGGGAACGAGAGCGTTAGCGATGGTCTCGTGCGCGTAAAGGTTGGCGAAGAGATCAGGAGTATCCGCTCGTCGAAACTGAAGGAGCAGCTACCCGACATCGTAGAAGCGGTGCTCCAGATGCAGCTGTGGATGCAGACAGCGATCTTCGAAGAAGTCGACGAGCGCGCGAATTCGAGAGAGACATTCTCGCTGAAGCGCATGCCTGATTTCAAGTGGAAGACTGGCACAAATGAGATCTAGAGCCCGAGCACACATATTGAAAAACGAATTTAAATCCCTCCGCTTCGCGCTTCGCGCTTCGCTCCTGGATTTAAATTCGTTTTTCAATATGTGTTAATTTAATACTAAAATACATATTTATCGATTAATTTCTTTAACTTTTTATGCAAACTTTGTATAAATTAATGCAAACTTTGTATTAAAAATGATAAACGCGTTTAATTTAATGCATATTCACGATTGATTCAATCGATATTATATCGATAGATTATGTTCTTTGTCGATTACATATATAACTTCGATTGATTAACATTAAACTACTTAAAGAACGATATAATCGCGATTAATTCGCATAAATTCGCATAAATTCGCATAAACTCGATATATCTCATCGGTATTGAAGTAGACCACCGCCCATTTTGTATCGGAAAACGCAAAAACTGTCACAGAGTTGCATTATGTCCAATTAAACAATCGATGGAATTGCGGATTTACATTTTTGCACCGAAAAAGTGTCACAGAGTTGCATTATGTCCAATTAAACAATTGAGGAGATTGCGCGATTTTCTATTGGAATATCTCGGAACTGCATCATGTCCAATTAAACAATCGATGAGATTGCTGATGAACATTTTTGCATCGAAAAAGTGTCACAGAGTTGCATGGTCTCCAATTGATCAATCGATTAGATTGCAGATGTTCTATAAAACAGAACAAGCAGGGGGGCAAGCCCCCCCGCACCCCCCCATTTAATAATTCCAGCTGCAGGCTCTGTCTGTGCGTGAAATATGCATGCATATGAATTTGAAACGCGATACATACCCGTACGTGTACGGGGGTTTCGATCGCCCCATCGCAGTATCTCAGAAAAAATGCCAGATCTAGACTTCGAATTCAGGGCACTGCGGTCTTTCTTTGTCTTCAAATTTAAATAGCCTCGCTACTTCGAATTCATCATTAAAAATTAATAGGCGGGCGCCTCGAGCCTTAAGCTTCGAAATATTCGCTGCTTCCGCTAGCCGAGCGCTGCGTTGGCTTCGCCTGCTGATGTGCTCCTTCAAGACAAGCGCCTATGCTAGCGCTAGCCACGAACGTATGTACAGACGCTATCTATGCAGCAGGAGCAGTGCGTACACGGTTGCTGAGCGCAACGTTCATGACAGCTGCAGCTGCGCTGCTGCAGCCTGCCATGGCCAGGCTGCGCATGTCGTATACGTAGTGCGGGCTGTAGCTGCGTTAATTATTATAGAGCCTATAGCTAAGACTGCTTATAAAGCCTACATCAGCAGCAGTATACGTACTACTACGGTACTAGTCCAGCGCTAGCTGCATGCAGACTGCAGTCACGGTGTGTTTCCGTTACTTTCCGTTACTAGTATCCGCCATTTTCCGTTACTTTCAAAAAAGTTCCGTTATCCGCGGATAAGCCATGGCCACCACGTAGTTTCCGTTTGCAAACGATGTCAAGCTTGAAAATCTAGCGTTTTGGGGAACGACGTCATTTTGGGTAACTACGTTCGTCGATCGATATCCACGTACGCCGCGGCCCGCGGGACGAGTCGACGTCGACGTCGACATTAACTTAGTAAATCTAGCGTTTTGGGGAGATTCGAATTCGCGAGTCGCGAGTCGCGACGTCGACTCGCCGTGGTCTGTGGTCCGCGGCCGATTCGAACTTAGTATGCCACCTAGGCCTATCCGATGATCGCGTTCGCCTGCAGCTGGCAGCCTGCAGGCTGCAGCTGGCATGCAGCAGCTAGTGGCTGGCACTGGCTGCGGCAGCTGTCGGGGTGAGTCGGGTCTACGACTCTACGTATATGGTATACGCCGATATCGATGTCGACACTCGACGTGTTCGCACATGAGGGTTCATATTGGGTGCGACAAAACGGGGAACTGAATCGAAACTGCAAGCTCAGCCGGCCGTGTTAACCCGATTTTTTTCGCAAGTGTCCGCTTGCGTCTTAAGTAATAAGTTATAACTTAGTATAAATGAAATCAAGTGTGACAGATAGTATTCAAATGATATTCAGTAAGATATATTTCTATTTTTGAGAAGAGTAGTAAGGGGGGCAGAATGTCTGTGACGCCTGTGACGGCTGTGACGCCTGTTTTCAGAAGTCTGTCATTTTTGAAAATTTTAAAAAGTTTGAAAGTAGGCGTCACAGGCGTCACAGGCGTCACACTCAATTAAATTAGGTGTCACAGCGAAAATGCAGACCATTTCCAGTAAGACAACTTCGCATTTTCGAAAAGGTGGATTAATGAATAGTGTTTTGTAGGTGTCAGAGGTGTCACAAGACGGATTTCAGTAAGACAAGAATATATGTTTGAATATCTCAGTAAGAGAAAGAGATTCCATTTTTAATTGGGTGTGACGGCTGTGACGGCTGTGACGGCTGTTTTCAGAAGTCTGTCATTTTTGAAAATTTTAAAAAGTTTGAAAGTAGGCGTCACAGGCGTCACAGGCGTCACAGTCAATTAAAGAGGCGTCACAGTCAATTAAATAGGTGTCACACCCGATTATCTGACCATTTTCAGTAAGACCATCTGAAATTCTGAATTTCTCAGTGTCAACTAACTCGGAAATCGCAATACTCTATGTTTCTCCGATTTCTCCAACCCTGAAAACACACCTGTTATTCTCTCATCTATCTCATGAGATACTCTCGTGGTTTTTCTCTCTGCTTCTAATCCACAACTGAATATATCGATCGCCAGCATACCTTCATTTGAGTAACAATGAGCAGTGCAATGGCTCTCATCCAGCAGAAGAACCATTGCAAAACCAGGAGGAGAAATACCACCATCGAAAATCTCGCAATGCTTGTGAACTACTCGAATACCTTGCTCTTGAATAATAGTTTGCAAGAACTGCATTAACCACCTGGTTGTTGTCTCCAAGTTTTCCACTCCTACTGCTAATTGGGTTCTGAATTTGTAATCCAGCATCACATGGAAGCCTCGATGAGTATTCATTTATGAATAATTTAGAAAAATTAAAAACGCGATTGGTAGAATGCGAACCATCTTAGCAAGAGTGCTACCTTATGAGTTGGTGGATATCATTCTGTTGCACTACCACAAGACCTGTCCCAACTGCTTTGATACATGCATAATCACCAAGGGAAAATGGGGAAAGATTCTCATTTCTCTCTCAAAGATCTAATCGAAATATAATACTACTGGTTTATCATCTATCACAATTCCTGATGTTGTCTTTTTTCTGTAAGCATGAGAGGATTTCTTGTTGCACTCTCTGCAACCACTGCCCCTTACATGATTAAATGGGTAGGTTTGCAGGATCTTGTTGCATTTAAGGCATCTAACAGATACCTTCTCTTGTGCTTTCTTATAGACTGTCTCACTATAATCGAATTTAGCATCACCATGAACCATCATTGCAGATTCTATGAATTTCTTTGTTTTATCATCCATCCCTCTCTCTATATATACCTGAGATTTCTATGGAGCAGTATCCTGTCCGAAAATGGGGAAGTAGCGATTTGTGCCGTAATATTCTGCATATGTATTCTGTCTTGCAATAGCATCGGTTCTCTCAGCATAGAGAATGCATTTGTAGATACCAAATCTGGTGGCTCTCACCAAGAACTGGTAATCTTCAAGACCGAAATTCACACCATGATAAGCAATTCCAAAATTATCATATGGAGTGATCACAACTGCAATATTTGGAGTTCCACCCTCCACTTGACAGACAGCATAAACATCTGGTGGAATATCAACAACCACCTTGTAGTGGTCACCAATCTCAACAAGAGAATCAACTACTGATGTCTGCTCATTCACAACAATTGGGAAGATCTTTATAATGTATGGCGCATTCATACTGGGGACATAGGTGCGAATTCTGGTGTTGGGATCAATGGGATTGGGTTGATCATTTACGAAAAGAGGCGCACCAACAGCTCCACCAATCCGAAGACCATCACCAATATATGCTCCCCCCGATTTGCAGTTAATAGCTCCCGACCGAGATTCAAAAGAATAAGTAGAAAGAGGATCACCATAGCTGTCTGGGTCTCCATAATGGGCAGAAAAGTTTGCATTTGTGACAAGGAGTTTCGTTGTCTTAACTATACCATTATTTTTATCACACCTGAGTTCCTGCAATCTCAGTTTGTGGGTGGAACCAAAGGTATTCATTGTAGGTTGGACTTCTGTTGATTGGAGACCTTCTACATCATCAAAGGTAGCATGCTGCAAAACGTGATTTGCAGGTGCTGCTAATGATAGCTGGGGTGTAATAATTCGCTCTACTGGTGCTGGGGCAGCCATTTTACATTAAAGTGATATATAATTTATGGGGTTGGGTTATCAATCACATCTGGTTCCTGGTAAAACCCTGTTGTGAAGATATCTGCAATGTTTACCCCACGAAGTGCTGAAACAGCTGCTATATCTGTTCTCAGTCCCATAATCATAGTATTGTAAACTCCAACCTCAGTGACAAACAAATCATAAGTAAATGTCAGATTGTTATAAACACAATATCCCCGACCAAAATGGTTGGATGCTTGAACAAAGAATAGGTAATTGTGACCTTGTTGGTTATTATTTGCTCTGCACATTGAGAGCATTGCTGTGGGAAGAGGAATATTCCTTCTCACTCGATCAGTTCCTGTAATGGAAACCAATTCTGAATTTTCAAGAGTGACAGATGATGCAACATAGAAATGCAGAAAAGGTTGCTGTGCAACTGGTGTATAGAACCGAATTCGTTGTGGGTTCTCAGCATTCTGTTCAAGAGTATCTGGGACATCATTGTATGCAATTGATGAGGAGAGTTGACCTGAAACTCTGCAACCACCACCAATAAATGCTCCACCTGATCTCACAGTTACAGCAGCAGAATTCTTGTCAAAATCGAGGGCTTTCAGGTCTACACTGTAAGCATCAGGACCTCCATTGGTAGGTTGGAAGAAATTCGCATTTGAGACAAGGAGTCGAGTTGTTTTAACCACACCAGAATTCTTGTCTGCTCTCAGTTCTTTAACTCGAATAATCGAATTTTTATCAAAGGAGTTACCATTGGAATTGGGTCTCTCTGTGGATTCTAAACCACGAACCTCATCATTAACTTCATGCTGGCGAAAGTGCATAGCAGGGGATCCAAGGGAATATATTGGAAGTTGAACTCGATTATATTCACCCATTGCTTCTTTTACTAAGAAGGAAAGAAAAATAATGTTCACTACTCTTCTGTGACATTGTTATACTCAATGCCTTTCTTTACAGTTCCCCTTTGGAATGCCTGTAATACAATCGCTTCCTTTGAGGTTGGTATTTGGATACCACCTGAGATGCAAGATTGAATTTCTTTTTGAACAATATCATCGATTGCGATTCTTGCCCTGTTGTGAACAGCATTATCAATCCAATCTTGAACAGATAAAGCGCAATACTCCATTCCGAGATTTTCTGTATCTGTAAGAACCACTTGATATATATTCGACATTCTAAACTACTTGTAGAAATTAAATTATGCTCAGCAATTCGCCACTAAATGTTGTGAACTCTGAAATGGAAGTATCAATAGCATAAATAGAGACATTATCCCCGGCTCCAAGTCTAAGTATTGCGCTCAAATTGATTGTTTTGTTGGTTACTGTTTGAGAGTTGTTTACCCTGAAATTGAATTCTGTTGAAACATTCTGATCATTTACTTTCAGATCTACACTCACAGAGGATGTAACAATACTATAAGAAGTAAGAGAGAATCTATAATCTCCACTAATAGGCGCTGTAAATTTCCCTTCTACTACATTGAATGAGTTGGTATTATCAAAGAATTCATGCAACCAATTCGTAAGGCGCCCATATACTCCACTTCTTGTTGCTACACCAAACCCAACACAAAATCGAGGTTGGGTTTCTTGCTTCAAATAAAAGTTTGCTGCGATTGTAAGACCCCCTGCATCAATTCGTGCGACTTATGTGCTATTTCGTTTCAGAATCAGATCTACATTTGCTCCTGTATCTATTTCAGGTGTTTGTATCTTTGTGGTTGTGGTCATCACAGGGACTGTATAAGTAGGAACAAAAAGCCCACCATTTGCATTCACAACACCTGTAAATGTTGTTGTTCCTGAAATTGAAACATTTGTAGCTGAGAGTGTTCCATTCACAAAAGCTCCCGAACCTATCCATGCTCCACCTGATTTAACTACAAGTGCTGCATTATTTTCTGTCCCATCAAAAGTAACAATTTGTGGTGTGGTCACCCCACCTGCATCATCATAAATAGCTGCATCAGCAACTACACCACCTGTTAAAACCTGATTCTTGTTACTTACGATTAATTGTGTGGTTCTTATTTTTCCAGCATTTCTATCACATCGAATTTCCTTGCATCTGATAATCGAATTTTGAGTAAACGAATCTGCTCCTGTGGTTTCTGTGCAAATAAACCCGGGAATAGCATCTGTAACTGTGTGGTTCAGTTGATGCAATTTAGGTGCTGCATAACAGAAAACAGGAACTGCGATTTGGGTAGCCATCTATAAAGTCCCAACAAAAAGTTTATAATCTACTGATGAGATGCCCCCCAAAACAGGTAATACCTTGTATTGTAGCATCATATTGCATGGATGATGTCCAGGTTTGTATAACATTCACAAATTCGTTCGCATATACAGCAAAAGAAGCCTCCATATGAACACTCCGCCTTCCATTGTAAGTTGAAAATTCTTGAACCGTTTGAGGGGAAAGAGCCAAATCATTCTTTCTAAATGCAACTCTACACTCACCTGTGGATGATGCTGTTGACATTTGAACAGTAAAGAAGAATCTATAAATTCCTGAGACAGGTGCTGTAAAAGTGCCTGTGGACAATGTGATATTATTGCTTGCATCTACAAGAGTTCTATTAAAAGTGAATCTCCTTGCTGTTGATGTAGTTCCCACAGTAACTGCTGATGTTGAATAATTAACAATACAAAACCGAGGGTGAGGAGCTTTCAGATATTTAATAAGATTTATTGAAGGGGAGACATTGTTTATGGTTGCTGTAACCACTGCATTTCTCTTTATATTTAAAGCATCTGTTGTTTCAATTTCAGGTGTGTTTACCATTGTGGAAAAGACACCAACACCAACTGAAAAACTACTCGCATTATACCCACCCTCAAAATTTATTGGACTCTCAAATATTCCACTTCCAGCATTTAGTATGGATGCTGTTACTGTTCCATTCACCTTTAATGCCTCTCCAAAGTATGCTCCTCCACTCTTGACCACAAGAGCGGAACTATTGCTTGTGTTACCAAAAGTAACTATCTGTGCTGTGGTGAATCCACCTACATTATCATAAACTGCTGAATCGGGGACTACTTGACCTGCTTGAACCTGATTTTTATTCGAGATAATAATACCTGTGGTTCTTATCTTGCCTCCATTCCGATCACATCGAATTTCTTTCACTCTGAGTATATTATTCTCTGTAAAAGAGGTATTACTTGAAGTTTCAGTGCAAATATACCCAGGGGTTGAATCAACTACTCCATGAGAGGTGCTATGGAGTGATTTGGCTGCAAGTTCATAGTTTGGGATTTCTAATAGAGAGGTCATCTTTATAATTACGAAATAGTTAAATTGCAACAGCAATGTAGTGAATTGTTACAGTTTTGGATGTGTTTTCCATTGCATATGGATCAGTAAACAGTTCACAAGTGAAATAACTACTGTAAACATTTAACAGGTTCACAGTAAATATGACTGGTGTTGTAGCATTTGCCTGTCCTTCATGCCTTACTGTTGCTGTTACAACAGGAGGAGAAGCAAATGCACTGGTAAAATAGATGGTTAGATTGAACACATATAAGTTATTGTAATTCATAGCAGGAGTAGTGTAAACATACTTTCCTGCTTGAATTTTTCCATTGAAATATGCATTAAGTTGACTGGTAAGATCTGCTTCTGTAATACATCTACTAATAGTGGTGCTATCTGTGGGGTTCATAGCATAGAAATTCCTTGCATATGCATTTCCTCTGACAAGTAGAGTTTGATCATAATAGTTCTGCGAATTGTGGAAAAACCATGTTTCCTCAAACATAGGTCCTGCTGGCTCTACAATCTGACCTGATCCTACATACATTGTGCTGTTTGCTCTGATAGTGGTTGCTGTGAATGGATCCAGAGTAGGTCGATCTGTAATATCTCCCCAAAGGTGTGTGTGAGCAAAATCTGTTATTTGAGATTTAGTATGAGTATGAGCAAAGTCTGTTATCTCACTCTTGGTGTGAGTGTGTGCAAAATCTGTAATCTCTGCCTTTGTGTGATTGTGAGCAAAATCTGTAATCTCACTCTTTACATGAGTGTGTGCAAAATCTGTAATCTGTGACTTTGTGTGGGTGTGTGCGAAATCTGTGATTTCCGATTTAAAATGAGTGTGAGCGAAATTCGTAATGTCTGCCCTGGTGTGGGTGTGTGCAAAATCTGTTATTTGGGACTTAGTGTGAGTGTGTGCGAAATCTGTGATCTCTGCCTTTGTGTGGGTGTGTGCTCGATTATTAAGATCAAGGAAACTACCCGAATATGCAACAGGGTGTAAATTGGATGGTGTGGGTTTATTAATGAGATCATTATAGTCTCCTGTGAAAGATATGATTTTGAGTTCACCCCTTCCTACATAATCAGAAGGGAGATCAATCTTTATGGGCATAATAGCTGGATCATCAGGTATCTCATATTCACTTCCTGGATGGACAACAGGGAAGGTTTGATTGCTTTCAGTATGGACAAAGAAGTTGCATGCTGTCACTGTTCCATCAATAATCCCTCCTGTGAGAGGAAGGTAATCCCCTGTCACACCAATATTAATACCTGCAATAATTGTATTCAGTTCTGTTTCATCTATGTAGTTTTGGGCTTGAAGGTAATCCTCTGTTACCACTCTTGATATGGTCTCATTGTGAATATTCTTTGCTGCTGCCCTCTGATTGATTTCTAAAACTCCCTCACCAACTCCACCATTATAATTCGTTTTTATCCATGACATTTCGCATCTCTTGTAGTCATCTCGGTTTCCAATGAGAGCATTGGGTAACAATCTCTCTCTGCTGAATATTAATTTGGGTCTTGAACTATCTAAGTCACTAACATCAGTAACATTAATTTGGATTGCTGCATCTTTATCATCATAGTTTGCTGGATCAGATGGTAGAGAGAGCAATCCTCCTGTCATTGGGATGTCATCTGCATAGTAGCTGGTAAGATAGATACCTGGTTTGGTGTCCATCAAACCGAAATTCCCACCTGCTGCAATTATCTGCATTCTTGTAGGGGGTCTGATGTATAATTCACCTTCCATTGTGGTGCCTGCATCAATCCCTTTACGATTCACATAATATTCATCTAATCGTAATCTCTCTGGTATGGTGTTACTTTGGTAGAGAGTAACACCATGTAAGGTGTCGAAATCATCACCTGCTGATGCAAATTTCGGTTTCTCATCTATTTCGCTCCATGTATAGATCACCTCATCTCCCATCACAACTGTTAGAAAAACCGATTTTACCTCTCTCTTACTGCGGTTCTCATCAATTGGAACCGAATGACTATCCATTTTTACATAGCAGATAGTGGGAAGCCACACAGTTTTGCGAAGATGTTGAAGCCCAAATGCAATGTGACTTCCAGATTTTGGGCATTTACCTTTGCTCTCCCTCCAATCAATGCAGCGATTCGCTTCTATATGAACATCCAGCTTCTCCTGAGTTCTGAAACGAGACAGACAGGTCTCACAGTAATAGATGCGACCATCATGGGCTTTATCAAAGGTGGTTTTCAGAAGTCTACTCAGAGACATGATGGTGATATAATGCCCTCTATCATCCTCTTCGTTTTCGATTAATAAAAGGTTAATCTTGGTCTTTCTCCTGGGGTTGCTGGATTGATGGAGAGGATAGAAACACTGTGCTTGATTATCTGCACCATAAATGTTGATACTCAGTTCAGGGTTCTGCTCCTCAAATCGATCAATAACCTCTGCATCACAGGCAACTGGAAACTGGATGCCTTCGAAATTGAGTTCGTTTAACCATCTTCTATACTGGCTGGGTTCATTGCTCTTGTGTTTATTAATATCATTTCGGTGCAGGTAAGCCAAGATTGCATACTTGAAGCAATCTTGCCCATCAATATTCTTCACATTCACAGTTGCTCTCTTTGATCCAATCCACTCAGGTGTTGAGAAGAAGCAACCACCCACAGGAGCATAAGACATTATTACCACTCTCAGCATCTCAATGCGATCCAGTCTGTAACTGTCCACCTGCATCATCTGTTCCTGCATTGCTTGAAGTGCATTTCGCAGTTCAACATCAATGTTTCGAGATCTTGTGATGACAAGGTAATCACTGTAAATGAACTTGGTGATCCACACCCTTGGATCGCTTACTTTGGTGAACTTGCAGATGAATGTGAGACGAGTTTTAATTGCTCTCAGGTCTTGGAGTTTCTGTCTGAGTCTCTGAGGTAGAGTGGGTGCAATTCTCTCCAAGAATTCAATCCCATCTTGGATAACCTCCCCTCTGGCTCGATAGGTCAACCAAGAATATGCTTTGTTCATTGCTTCCCCATCTTCAATCTCGGGTTCAATTGTTCCCAGCCTTAAACCCTCATCCCTAAACTCCTCCATTCTCTCAAAGCGATCATAGAGGCGATTTGTAATTTCTGTGAGTTGAGATAATCTTGGTCTCCTATCCAAGATTGCTGCCTGGCGATCACATTCGAATTCTGTAATATCACCAGTAACTAAAAGGGTTCCTAAGAGACCAAGTATTTCGTTTTTCTTTTCTTTGATGATTCTATTGGATTGGCGGGGCATCTTTTACTTTAAGGGAACATATTATTTTTGGGCGTTTTAAACGCATTTCGCATTTTTTCAGGTTCTAATGATTCGCACATTCGTGCCTTTGGGGACATATACATTTACTGTGTCGAGTCTGCTTGCATAAACACGCTTCTTGTGATAGGTTCTACCATTGATTGATCTGATCTTTGCAATATATTCCGCCACCTCTGCAATATCATTATTTTCAACCAGCTGCTGCCGAATTTCATCGAAATAATCCATGTTCTGTCAAAGTCAAAGGGAAAACGCAATGATCCTTTAAATCGCCAGTCAATTTTTGTCAAAACACACCGATTTCCGATACGTTTTTATATTGTCCGATTAAGAATCGAAACAGTCATCGACCCACAGGGGGGAGTCTGTGGTTAATTGGGTGTGACGCCTGTGACGCCTGTGACACCTGTTTTCAGAGGTTTGTAGATTTTTGAAATTTTAAAAAGTTTGAAAGTAGGCGTCACAGCCGTCACAGGCGTCACACCCAATTAAAAAGGTGTCACAGCTGTCACACAAACCATTTACAGTAAGGGTTTTAAAAAATAAGAAATTCAATCAGTATTAGAATCGATTCAGTTTTGTTTACTCATCCCCACCTTCAACATCACTGTCATCCACCAACTTGCGACTATGCTTCTTTTTGATCCCAAAGTAACCACGGCAAAGAATACCATTCACTCGCTTTCTCTCAGCCTTCACATTAAAGACTTCGCGAAGTCTCTTCAAGATAGTGCATTCTGTGATTTTCTCATCAGATTTGCCCATGTGGTCTCTCTTGAAGTCACTCATGATGGACTCACTTGTAGTGAAATCGCCCTGACTCTTGGTGAGTTCATAATTCTCTCGAATCCACTCTCCAATCTTGTCATTCTCATTGAAATACTCCATTCCTTGATCAACAATGGACTGGGGAGGTTTGGTGACGAATTCATTGAGAGAATGGGTTCTCCACATTTCCAGGAGAATGGACATATGCGCCATTTTATAATCGTCATCATTCTTCATGAGACGCATTAGAGTGATGTCTGCCTTCTTCTCACCAGGCTGAGGATCCACTTTAAAGACATTTTCGAATCGATAGTAGATAATTCGCCTCTGAATGCCTGCATCTGGTTTACTGATTCCCAGGTTGTCATTTGTGGACAAGAACAACTGGAACATGGGAATGAATGTAACAAGATCTTTGAAAAGAGCTCGAACCTTCATCTCATTCCCACCAGTAACCTGTTTGATTTTGTTCAGTTGAAGCATATCACCATCTTCTGCTTCATTACTGAAAACAATTCGTTTACCAAGAATGCAGGCGAGTTCTGGGGAAGCCTCTGACGAACTCTTCTTGGGTTTAGTCCAATATGTCATGTCCAGTGACCCATAATACTCACCAAATGTGTCTTTCACCAACTCTTGGAGCAGTGATTTCCCATTTGCTCCAATTCCAGTCCAGCAAGTGTATCTCTGATTTTCTGTCAAACCACTCAGGGCATAGGCGATTAATCCCAGCATGAATTCGCGGTCTGTATCCGATTCAATAATGTCTGCATAGATGGATTTAATCTTTGCAACCTTCTCTTGGTCGATTTCTGTGGTATAATCGTAGCCAACGGTCTTGCTCACCATATCATCTGGGAGTCCCTTTCGAAAAGTCATGGAGTTCAAGTCAAATACACCATTTGTAAATCCAATGATGTTGGGAACAGTATCAAGTCTCTCGAAAAAGGTCCTGTCATCAAACAAGGGTTCGAGGAAACTAAGAAGCGATTTGATGTAGGAAGACTGTTTGAGACTCTTAGCAATTCCAAGCAAGATCTTTGCCTTATCTTCGAACGAATTACGATTTTCCTCATCACGAAGTGCTTTCTGTGAGAATTCAATTGCACGTTTCAGAAATACAGGACAAACTCTTGCACTCAGACATAGAAAGATTCGTTTACCTGTGTTATCCATATCCCAGACTCCACATGTCTCATTGAACTTGAACCAGGTCTTGTTGGAATACTTGTATCTGTCTTGC
Organism: Cyanophora paradoxa; assembly: GCA_004431415.1. Taxonomy (NCBI): domain Eukaryota; class Glaucocystophyceae; order Cyanophorales; family Cyanophoraceae; genus Cyanophora; species Cyanophora paradoxa. The sequence continues at coordinate 140,654 of QPMI01000588.1, read as the reverse complement.
AGAACAAGATAGGCAACCTGTGCAACATCATGATGGGCTCCATCAGATCCAGCAGCCCGATCAATTAGATTTTCGATATTCACATCTGTCTCTTCCTTCACACGAACAGTGATGCTTCGCTTCTTGCAGTTTGCACTGTAACTCGAAACAATATATTTGTCCTTCTCCTTCCCTTGAACAATATACCAATTGTTCGAGTCATGGCTTCCCTTGCAGCAGGGACAGACCAGACCTTTGTTCTCAGCAGTGAAATTGTATCCCATCTTGGTCTCATTGATGATTGTGGGCAAGATGAAACCGAATTCTTCGAGTTTAGAGAGAATATGTTTCTGCAAAGTCTCCTCAGCACACCTCTCAAAATAAGAATGTGCATATTTGGGGAATTCGTAGTTTTCAACAATCCACTTTTGCAACTCAGCACTGGGTTCATTCAACTCACACTCAGATGCCCATGGCTCTCTGATCCATGTTTTGTTGGGACTGGGGCAAACATTAATTACCCCAGCAGTCCCAGTGGATGCAATCGTTTTGCAGTCGATCTTAGGGTTTCCTTTGAATGCACCGGCTTTATCCCAAATCTTGCAACAATCAAACTCAACAGGTCGGGCAAAGAATGCATGATATCCTTTTTTGGTTTTAGCAAGAGGATTAACACCACCGAAATCATCAGGGAATTGCTCCTCGAATTTGGCGAAATCCTCCTCTTGGTCGAAGTCAATTACCAGGATATTACGAGCGAGAATGCCCCAAGCAGTATACTTACCGGATTTCAGGGCTTCATCGAATTTATCCCAATCCCAGGTTCCGTCTTTATGAGCGAAAAGCGGTCTTTTGGTATCAGGATCAACAGGAATTACGATATTCTCAGACAGGACATCGTCTTCACGAAGCCAATCAACAAGGCGTTTCAGGGATTTCTTGGCGGCAGCGTTCATTTCGAAAATCGGGGGCTTCTTATACTTAATGGAGAAATTAATTTCTCCGGATCCTTGTCATTTTTTGGCGCCTAACCTTTAAATACCTTTGGGTTCTCCGATTGGCGCTCGATACATGGTAATGATCCATCGAAAAGTCGATTGATCATGGTAACAAAAAGGATTCAGCGGATATTTGGGACTTTGGGGGCGGTTCAGTATTTTCTGGGACGACCTACTGGGCGTTTCACTGGATTATTGGGATCCATCTCAGCAGCTTTCCTGCGATAATATCGTTCCAGTGCCTTTTTACGATATAATTCTCGAAACTCCTCATCTTGATAGCGTTTCTGGAAATACAAGCGGTCATACAACCTTTTCTTTTCATTGGGATCCATTTCGCTCATTGCAAGTTCGAATTCGACCACAGATTCAGTTTCCATTTGATATGTTCCTTATATTGGGACGAGAAAATAATTTGTCCGGGTTCACCAATCAAACACACCTTACCCTTAAATCCCTTGTCATTTTTTGCAGATCGAGACCAGTTCCTGTCTACGCTTTTTTATTGCGGCTTCTGTTGCATATTCAGCGGATTTCCTGCCCAGGATAGCATAGATCTCAGAGAGACTGAGCATTCGATATTAATTGCCGAGATTTAATTTTGGATCTGTGAAAGATACAGAGCGTCGCCTCACAGTCTCTGTTTTAATATGCTCCTCGAAATCAACCGAGTCTGTGGATAATCGCCTACCGCCAGATCCATGACTTTCAGTGTCAGAGAATTCGATTTCGACTTTTGTATCACAGCAACCACTGTGACAATTGCTCACAATGTGGAGATTAAACATTTCAATGATTTTTCGCAAGAAATCCATGATGCTCTCTCTCTTAAAGCGAGATAATTATAGCCAAACTCGTCGTTTATATACTGTTGGGGCAACACCTTTATCGACCTCTGATTTGGTAGCACCAGGTTCAATGGTGCCCTTCTGGGTTTTGTTCTTCATCTCATCAACTGCCTGCTCATCAATTTGAGTCTCTTTCTTACCAATGAACTGCTTATCTGGGAGACCAGTGATTCCCATTCTATACACCTCCTTTCGCAGCATCTCCTTTAATTTCGCTCTCTCTTTCTTCTCAGAGACATACTGTTCAAGTGCACTCGATTTCGCTTCCAGATCTTTAAGTTTCGCAGTCATTTCGTCCCATTGGGCTTTGGGAATTCGGTGGATGTTTTGAGTTGGTGCTGTCTTGTAGGTCACCTCACCAGCCATGGATTGAATTACCTTGTCTGATTCCTTGGAGACACCTTCACCTTTGCGAGCAAGTGAGAGATCTTGCAGACCCAGTCCTTTGTCATCAGCAGCACCAATAATTCGACGAGCACCTTCACCAACTGCCTTCATCTTAGAGGTTTCGGGCGAAATATTCAACTGGTCACTTGTGGATGCTTGGGGCGCTTTATCATCTGGTGATTCTTCGTAAGCAGCATTGAGGGGATCTTCCTGTTGCTGTGATGCTTTCACTTCATTGACACCATTGAATTTCAGGGGCTCTGTGTTCATAGAACCGGTTCCAGAGGATGCAGAATATGACATAGCACCAGCAGGAACACCAACTTTGCGTTTGGAAGGCATTGTATATTTATAAGAAGCAGAGATTATTTTACAAACCTCTCTTATATCGCATCAGTTTATTCGAATGAACACCACTCTTGACCTCTTTGGGGGCTTCCTCTTTCTGTGGAGGTGGTAGTTCGTCCTCTTTCTTTTTGGGCTTCCTGTGGAACCGAGGAAATGGGAAATCTTTGACCAGATCCGCTTTATCAACATAATAGTTCACCGAGTAATTCGCAGAAGACCACACAATATATTGGTAAGAGTGCACATACTCCTCAAACATCTTATAGAAATCGTCTTTGTTTCGCATGATATTGTATTCCTCTTCAATTGCTTCGAGTTCTTTGCGATTTGCAGCACTCAGGAACACAGCATAATCCGAATTTACTCGAATTGTTGAAGAAACCTTCCTCAGCTTCTGTGTGATGCAGATAATCGAGATTTTCGAATGGCGACCTCTGGAATAAAGAGATCCCACGATTTTGTCTCGGGTCAAATCAATGATTTCGTTGTCTATTAGATCATCTAAGACCACACACAGGTGATTGACAGGTTCCCCTTTTTCGATTTTCTCCTGCCTTTCATCCAGTAATTTGGAAATGTAAGCAGCATCCCATTTCCCGAGTTGCAATGTTGCAACTGCATCCCAGAAATGATTGAAGGACGTCCCACTCACAACAAGAACAGTATCAATCTTTTTCGCATCATGCAGCTGCTTTAACCAATATTTCACACATTCTGACTTGCCTGCTGCAGACTTGCCTATGAAAAGTGCACGAAATGGTGGGTTAATCATTTCACCTGCATTAAACTCCTCTAAGTCGTTCATGGCTTTGTAGATCTTTCTTATTAAAGATAGATAAAAATAACGAAACGTTACTGATCATGGTTTTACAGATTAATTCGTCGGAGCCCATCTTTGTCAACAATAATGAAACTGTGCATGAGAGCACGAACATTAACAGTGATTGTCTGGTCAGAAGGCATGTATAGAGTGAGGAAAGAGGAGGAGGAGTTCGTGAGATCAACATAGCCAGACTGGGCAATGTTGCGAATCGCTTTCTCTCCATCAACACAGAATGGTAGACCACTGAGGACATATTCGTCTGCAACCTTGTCCATATTTGAGCACTTGAAGGCATCCGCAATTAATTCGGCACCTTTGAGGAGAGGGATGGGCTCAGTAGCATAGAGACGTTGACCATTAATTTCAACAGTGAAAGTAATGTCTTTTGAGTTAGCATGCGTTTTTAGGACACTGTGGGAACCATTGAAACCATCAATACCTGCGGCATCACGAACTGAAACAAGAAGACCATAGACAAGACCAGAGATCTGTGACAGGTTAATACGATTTGGTTGAGCATTGCCTTTTGCAGCAAAATTGACACTGTCAACAAAACCAATATCCAGAGCAGGAATAGCCATACCAGTGGTCTTCACCTTCTCAATGACAGTAGCAAACAGTTCATCAGAAACATTAATAGCATGCATGTAAAGACGAGGAGAAGTGACTTTAATTTCGGGGTTGTTGTTGCACCAATTCCAAAAGTGGTGATTTGTTGACCAACATGGGCAAGAGTAGCATTAGCAGTAGCACCAAGTCCATCATCCTCTGTCTTATCAGCAGCTGTTCCACCAACAACAGGAAGAGCACGACCACCATAAGAAGTCTCAACATAACCCTTTCCAGCATCCTTGAACCAGACAGTTACCACCATTTCTCCTGAGAGAGCACCAAGAGGTAGGTAGTGGTTTAGCCATGGGACTGGGATTTCAGTGAAAAATGACCCACCAAGTCGGTTGGTTCCATGGGCAGGGATACCATGAACCATTCCCATTGAACGCTTCTTCTTGGCGAGTTGATCCTCACTGTAATAGATAAGAGGGAAATGAGCAAGGAAATCAGAAGGCACATGGAATGTGTAAGATCCATAGGTGATTTCGAGTCGAGAGACAAGAGCACCAACTGGGCGAACGTATCCATTGCGAACAAGGTCGGTATCACCAGCAAAAGTGACAGCTGGAAGGTCAAACGCAAGTTCGAGTTTTCCACAGAAATTGTAGCGAGGGAGCTTGAAAGAAATGCGATTTCCAGCATTATTCTCGAAAGTGTTGCTTGGGTTCACAACAACAAGAACTGGCTTCGACTTGGATTCAAGACCAAGCATGAGAGAGTTGTCCAAGAAGAACGCCTTGGCTTCTTCCGGGGTTGTTAGAGCTTCTTTCAGAGAAAGACGTTGGAGGGTCGAAGTAATATTGTCGCATGCATGATTATCGTGCATGCGGAGCTAGATAGTGCAGCCTTCGTGCTGCTAGTTGCTAGTGCAGCCTACGTGCTGCTAGGGCCGACGTCGGCGTCAGTACGCCTCGGCCACCGCTTATTATAGCTACTACGGGTACGCCGGGCCTGTCCGGGTACAGATCACTCATAGGGATACACTGTTCTAGAGAATACTACAGAGCGATAGCGATCCCTCGCGATCCCAAGCGCCCCGCCGAGCCCAGGGTCGGCAGGTCGCATCCCCGCGTGCCTACACACTAATCCCGCACGCGATAGGCGCCATCCTGCCGGGAACTGAATCTTGAAGGGTCGCATCTTGCGACACCAGGTCCGATCGCTGCGCCCCCGGCCTCGCCGCGCGTGCGCCGCGCCGCCAGTAGTGCGTAGTGTGTGTCTGCATCAGCCCACAGTAAGCGGAACGCATAGTTCCGCCGAAAAGTGGGAGCCGCGTTCCGGTATACGGTTCTGCGTGCTGCACGGGGCGATCCGTCGTCCTGAGCCTGATCGAGCCGGCCTTGAGCCGTGCCGCCGGCCTCGCGCCGTGCCGCCGAAGTTCCCCCGCAAGGGCAACTTTGAGCCATCGCCGATCCTAAGCCCGAGGGCCTGGATTGTGCACCGGTGTGTTGCGTAAGCAGCATATCGTCGCCTGTGAAGTCGGAATCTCGCGGTTCGCGCGAGATCCGGCATCAAAAGAGCCTCCGATCCGCGCTCCAAAGAGCCTCGTGCTCAAATTTGATCTGTATTGAAAAGTGGTCTTTGAGTGCTCGCCATGTCGCGGCTCCCAATGACTGTCACTACGGACATGCGCGAGTACATGATCGCCTCCAATGCGATCACTCCGGACCCCGGCATGTCCATCCAGCAGCTCACTGCTGAGGCGCCGGCGCGCGACGAGAAAGGGCACCTTATTGTGTCCCTGCTTCCTGCGCGGCCCACGCTGCAGGAAGTAGACGCTTGGCTTGGCCAGATTGGCAACAGCGCGTCTCAGACGACAAAGTATGCCACTGAGCCCGAGCCGGGACCCCAGGGCCCGAACTTTGCTAAGGTTGAGGCTCTCGCGGGCCACATGCTCAGCAACATGAGCCGCGGGCCGATCTCGGACCAGATCGTGCGCCGCCGCGGGCACCTTGACTCGCTCAAGATCACGCTGGCTGAGAAGCGTGCTCGTGTGGCCGTGCTGGCAGCCCTCCCTGCGGAGGCGCGCACGAACGAGACCGACGGTGAACTGCTCCTCCTGGAGGACACGATCCGCCGCGTCGAGGCCGAGTTTAACGCCGGCCGGGACACGTACATGCGTGCACCGGGCCTCAAGGCTTTCATTTTGGCGGCCGCCGCAAAGGGCCTGCCATTTGAGTCCGAGAAGGCGATCATGGCCCCGTTCACCGGCGAGGACCCGCTGACGTGGCTTAACTGGATCAATCCGTACCTCTGGCACACGCTGCCGCAGGGGAAAACGTACGCAGAGCACCTGCTCCATGTGCTCGAGAACGCTCTCGTGCGGCGCAAGACGGGCAACGACCCGCAGTACCGGAACTTCGACGTCCGGTCCTCCACCGCTGCTGAGCGCAATCAGTACACGATGGAGCGCTTCCGCGACGAGCTGCAGGCTCAGATCGCGCGCCAGGGCGCCGCCCTCACTCCCCTTGGGGTTGAAGACGTGCTCGAGCGCATCTGCGAGCGGCACGGGCGCTATGACATCAGCCTGCAGGTGCCCGCGGCCCGTGGCCCGGAGCCTGAGGCGAAGCGCGCCCGGGGAGCCTCCGGCTATAAAGCCCCCTCATATGCTGACGATGGGGACGCTGTGCCAGTCAAAGCATTGGAGCCCGCCGCTGGGGCTGTCCCTCGGCCTGCCTCTCGGCCAGCAGCTGAGCGCCGGACTGGGCCTCTTGTCTCTGCACATGGGTCCTCTTGGGCCGTGCAGTCCCACTCGCCAGACGACCTTGCCGCTGTGATGCAGCGCATGGCCGAGCTTGGGTACCCTCAGTACCCTCCCTCTGAGTGCTGGAACTGCGCTGGCGACCCTAGCGTCCCAGCCTCGAAGCGCCTTCACTGGGCTTTCATTTGCCCAAAGCGCCCCCCGCATGCTCCCCGCAACCGTTGGGCGCGGAACGAACGGGCGGAGGCCGCGGCTGACTCATACGATGATGCGTATGAGTACGAAGACGGGGAGGATTATGTAGATGAGAGCGAGGTCTGCGGTCGCTGCGGCGAAACCGGGCACCACCACAGTGCCTGCCCCGACCCGCCGACTCGCGCTAAGGGCAAGGCTCCCGTTGCCCTGCCTGCCCCCGCGGCCGAGTAAAATGCATGTGGGGCCTGGCCGGCTTGGGCAGCCGCCAGAGCAAGGCCCTGCGAATTCTCGCGAAGCTCCGCGAAATTTTTCGCCAGCCCCCGGCCTTCAGTGCAAGTGCCGGCACGTCGCTGAAATATAGCGGCCAGTATACCTGCCTCGGCGGGCTGTACATTTGTACATGTGTACATAATTCTTGACGTCGGGGACGACGTCTTCCGAGAAGAGGAGTGGAGTGGGCAGACGAGCCAGGAGCTCGCCCTTCCTAGGCCTGAAGCCCGGCCTGGGCTGGCGGTACCCTTGCGGCGGGTACAACGCTTTCCGAGAGGAGGAGTCCCTAGGCCTCCTCCTGCAGCTGCTCGCGATCACGAGCGGGTCCCGGTGCGCACCACGCGCGGCCGCTGTGCACATGCACACGAGGAGCCCCTTGTAAATAGCCCCTTGTGAATTTGTAAATATTTGTAAATATTTGCATCCGGTTCGCCCTCCGCGCGAAACCGAGAGTCATGTACCCCTCCGGCCGGGTACAAGTCTTCCGAGAGGAGGAGTCCCTCCTCTCGCGAGAAGCAAGCCCCAGAGGACGCCGAAAAGAGCGGCTCGCCGCCCCGAAGCGCACCTGTGCACACGCACATGTACACCCCGCCATGCGCATGCAGCTCGGCTGCTGCCCCGGGTGTCTGTCTTCCGAGGGGAGGAGTCCCACCTGCGGACCCCTCCTTGAACGCCCTGATTGGCCTCAGAGCCGTCGGCCACGGCAGCTTGGGCAAGCTGCAGCTCTAGCTGCAGCCGCAGCTGAGCGTGAGTGGGAGGCCGGTGGCCCCGCTGCACGCCAGGCTAGCGCCGAACGCACAGAGCCCCCAGCCGCTGAGCGCACCGTACATCACGGCGTGCTCTGCAGAGCTTGGGCGTGGGGCCGGAGGCCTGCCCTCAGAAAGCCCCATGGCCCGCAAGGCCTGCGAACCTTGATCGCAGCCTGCGCCTGCGCAAGATCTGAAGCCCCCGCAAGGTTCCGGACCTGCGATTGGGAGCTGACCGCGAGCATGAAGAGCGAGCGGCCCCGTAGCCCTTGCGACGCGAGATGTGATCCTCGCGCGGACCCTGCGCCCAGGATGCACTCTCAAGGAAAGCTCGACGCCGGAGGCGAGATGCTTGGCCCGGCCGAGCCTCGGAGCGCCTGGCAGCGTGTTGCAATTGCGAGCATGACAGGCGGCCCCTGCGCCCCTGCAAAAGTCGTGAGCTTCCGAGCTCCGAAGGAGCACGAGTCTGGGATCACTGCGTCCCCAAGAGCTCGAGCCCTGAAGTGAAGTCCTGGCGTGTCCCCGAGGCGGCCAGGCGGCTGGCACTGGCCCCGAGCTGTGCCCAGTGGCGGCTTCATCGCGAGCCTAAGTCCTGTTGGCGCCTGCCAAGCCGGCGCCCAGGCCGCCCGTGTCGCGATCTGTCCCAGGAATCGGGCCGGACGTTAGCAGGGCGAAGGGCTCAGTGGCCCATCTGAAGACCTGGTAGAAAGCCCACCAAGTTGGCATCCAGGCGGCGCGCTGCGGCCCTGAGCCGAGCGTGCGACGGGCAACACTGCCCCGCCCATTGTGAGCGAAGAAAAGTCCTGGTGACGCCCGTTCAGTTGGCTACCAGGCGGCACGCTGCGGCTCCCGGCCGAGCGGTGCGGCGGGCTCTCAGCCCAGCTCACACGAGCTTCGAGACCGGACGGCTAGCCTGCGGGGCAGCGTCGGGCGGCTAGCTGGCTCCGAGCCAGGCGTAGCGACGGGGGCCTCGCCCTCTGAGGTGCGCGCACAATGAAGACCCAGCGGCAGCCATAGGGCGGCTGGGCGGTCGGCTGGCTACAGCGCCAAGTGCGACGACGGGGGTACCATCCCTCTGCATGAGAATCCACGTCAGGGACGCCTGACGCTGGCTCTTCTCCCATAGGCATACGGCACGGTGTTGGGCAGGCTGCTCAGCGTCCGTGCATGGGCGTTTGCAGCAGTTCTGTGGGCGTATCCGGGTCCTGATCCGGCTCTACACCCGTTGACATGGCACCCGCCCGTCAACCCGACGAGTTAGACCGCGCCGCACTTGCCGCGAGAGCCTAAGGGGCGCTCGCCTAGGCGTGGTCACGAGTACCAGCGTCTAGGTCACCCGCGCTAGCTTGCGTGGGGGGGCGCTCTGGAGAGGGTCGCTGCGCCGCCTCGCGCGCCATGGCCCTGCGTCGCTGTTCGCAATCGCTTTGCGACGTGCTCTCGCTGCGCAACGCGTGGCTCATGGGCGAAAGCCTGCTGCGGAAAGACATCCAATGCACCAGAATCCCCTCGTCCCCTTGGGCCGCCGGCCCGAAGCTTGACCTTGGCCCTCTGGGCCGGAGATGAACAATTACTTGCGGCATATATATATACTGCCGCCACCCCCCTCTTGACACGGTTTTGCATTTAGAAATTGAGAATCGATTTAGCTCTTGGTTTCGATTTATAAATTAGAGAGTTGATGGTTTTACGATGTACATAGCCCATACTGGCTAGAGGTCTTCTTCAATTCCCGGCAGTAGCCGGTCACTCGTCTATTTTCAATTCCCGGCAGTCGAGCTGCCGGAGTGCGCGAAATTCGCGATTCTGTAAATATGGCTTTCAGTCTTTTATTCCCGGCAGTCCCCTGCCGCGAAACTTTGTAAATATGCTTGCTTGTAGATATTTCCGTGGTACTTAGACCACGCGGACGTGGTCTTCCGAGTGGAGGAGTTGTCGCATGCATGATTATCGTGCATGCGGAGCTAGATAGTGCAGCCTTCCGAGTTCGTGCTGCTAGTTGCTAGTGCAGCCTACGTGCTGCTAGGGCCGACGTCGGCGTCAGTACGCCTCGGCCACCGCTTATTATAGCTACTACGGGTACGCCGGGCCTGTCCGGGTACAGATCACTCATAGGGATACACTGTTCTAGAGAATACTACAGAGCGATAGCGATCCCTCGCGATCCCAAGCGCCCCGCCGAGCCCAGGGTCGGCAGGTCGCATCCCCGCGTGCCTACACACTAATCCCGCACGCGACAAATATCCATGATTATCTCTTTTATTATACTGCAACATAAAAAATTCACCAATGATCCTTGATTTTACGCAAAATTCGCAATAACCGGATAAGATGGATGTGTTTCCGCCATCCTCCTCTTGAAATATTCATACACAGGATCCCCAGCAGGTTCATCACCATATCGAATTTCGAAGGTGAGGTGGACAGGTTGACCCTCGAAATCAATTGGTTCATTAACTGCATTCACAATATCAACCGAAAATGTGGAGAGTCCCAGATTCTTGTTATAGTATTTATAGATCGGATGGGCTTCTGTTGAATTATAAACGACATGCTCACCATAATCTTTATCAGGAACCACGATTTTGTGGAAATATCCAGTGAGGAGACCATCACCACATTGCACAAGATCACCCAGCTCCTTTACTCTCACAAATAGGACACTATCCCTGGTCTTCTCGGGTTCAAATGAAGATATAATACCATGCACCATCGACCCAGTAAAGATACCATCAGTCAGAGTATTATAAACTTGTGATTGGATTGGTGTGTTACCATATCTCCCAGGATCAAGACCAAGCAGTCGAGCAGAACTCAAAAACCTCTGAATCTGCGCCTGGGTTGGGTTAATTGCGGTTGAGAAAGCCAGGTAAAACGGTATGGTGGAATGGAATATTACTCGTTTCAGTGTATCATCCCATTTACAGCGAATTGCTACTGGTGGCTCTCTCAATGCAAGTTTGGAGTTAATTACATTCACCAGTTGTTGGTGGTTTTGAATGGGTGTGCTGCGACTTATCACAATGTGTTTCCATGATTCATAATCAGCAGCAGGTCGATCAGTTGGAATACCAGTGCTTCCTGCACCTTGGTAATATTCAGACCAATAAAGGTAGAATGCATTATCTATTGTCACATCTCCTGGTTTGGTTTCACCACTCACCATGGGAATGCTGTTATAGAATTCTGCTGAAACCAGTCTTACTGCTCTCACAAATTCATAGGTGCTTGGGAGGCGAGCAATAAAACTCGAAGTAGGTCCATCTCCCGAAATTGTATTGAAAGAGCTCACTTCGATGTAATCCACAGGCATCTTCTTTTATCTATAAACATATATTAAAATGATTCGGCTGGTCAATATAGATAGCAGAGACCGATCAGATGGACAAATAGAAAACTCCTACAAGGTTTCACTCACAACCCCAGTGACCAAACCAAGAGAATGTCGAGTTTTGTATGCAGAGATCCCCAACAGCATCTATAATTCCATTGGAACAGACCACCTTCTTGTCAGATTTTACTACCAAGGCATCTCTGAAACCAAGCAGGTCTTCCTTCTCCCAAGTGGTTATATTAATCAAGGGCATTTCGGGGTCACCAGTCCATATAATTATGGTCTGAATTTCACATTTACTGGGAGCAACAATCTCACATATGCATTCAAGGTCTACTACAACCCTACCTCCTACAAATTGGAGTTTTACAGTAATGTTCAATTCGAGATGGTAGCATCTACACAGAGATTGGGTAAACTTCTTGGGGTTAGTTCTGTGGAGTGGGTCGCTTCAATTGAGCAAACCTACGATTTCCCAGAGTCTGCAAGGTCTTTATATGCCCCCGAGAATTTCCTCTATTTTGCAGGAATCCCAATCACCCCAAACCATCCACAATGGGGAATCACATTCACAGGATATGAATTCGAGGCATCTCGCTTAAACTACAAGTTAGAAGCATCCAAGATGACAGACATGAATGCGGAACAGTATTTATACATGCACATTAAAGAACTCTCCCCATTTGCTACAAACCACAATATTGTCCCACAATCTCAACCACAGAATCAAGGGGCGATTCTCAGATTGCAATTAAGTAAAGATATTGGACAGTATGTTTATCACAGTGGAGAGCACAGTGAATACATAAAAATAACCGATCGCAATTTGGTCATTAGAGAGTTAACAGTTGAGTTTCGCGATTATTATGGTGATCTTGTAGATATGAATGGGATTGACAACTCATTCCAGTTAGAGTTCTTGGCTATTGGAAATGATTAAACCGATCCAAATTCACTGTTTCGAAAACATCCAGAAGGGGACTCTTGGGATCTTCTGTATACCATTTGCGAATTGTCTTATCCCATTTAGCACCATTCTTTTTCAAGAAACTACAAAGGGTTGATCTCCTTGTAATTCGCAATCCCATCTCTTGGAAGATCTCATAATGCTCTTGGAGTTTCTTGACAATCAAGAAGTAATGCCCATAATAATTGTAATACTGCTGGTTAATCGGCATGTTTCCTTTACAGCATGATGGGAAATCGTTTGTCATTTTTTGGCGAAACGAGAGTATCTCATGAGATAAATGAGAGAATAACAGGTGTGTTTTCAGGGTTGGAGAAATCGGAGAAACATAGAGTATTGCGATTTCCGAGTTAGTTGACACTGAGAAATTCAGAATTTCACATGGTCTTACTGAAAATGGTCAGATAATCGGGTGTGACACCTATTTAATTGACTGTGACGCCTCTTTAATTGACTGTGACGCCTGTGACGCCTGTGACGCCTACTTTCAAACTTTTTAAAATTTTCAAAAATGACAGACTTCTGAAAACAGCCGTCACAGCCGTCACAGCCGTCACACCCAATTAAAAATGGAATCTCTTTCTCTTACTGAGATATTCAAAAATATATTCTTGTCTTACTGAAATCCGTCTTGTGACACCTCTGACACCTACAAAACACTATTCATTAATCCACCTTTTCGAAAATGCGAAGTTGTCTTACTGGAAATGGTCTGCATTTTCGCTGTGACACCTAATTTAATTGAGTGTGACGCCTGTGACGCCTGTGACGCCTACTTTCAAACTTTTTAAAATTTTCAAAAATGACAGACTTCTGAAAACAGGCGTCACAGCCGTCACAGGCGTCACAGACATTCTGCCCCCCTTACTACTCTTCTCAAAAATAGAAATATATCTTACTGAATATCATTTGAATACTATCTGTCACACTTGATTTCATTTATTCTGTTTTATAGAACATCTGCAATCTAATCGATTGATCAATTGGAGACCATGCAACTCTGTGACACTTTTTCGATGCAAAAATGTTCATCAGCAATCTCATCGATTGTTTAATTGGACATGATGCAGTTCCGAGATATTCCAATAGAAAATCGCGCAATCTCCTCAATTGTTTAATTGGACATAATGCAACTCTGTGACACTTTTTCGGTGCAAAAATGTAAATCCGCAATTCCATCGATTGTTTAATTGGACATAATGCAACTCTGTGACAGTTTTTGCGTTTTCCGATACAAAATGGGCGGTGGTCTACTTCAATACCGATGAGATATATCGAGTTTATGCGAATTTATGCGAATTTATGCGAATTAATCGCGATTATATCGTTCTTTAAGTAGTTTAATGTTAATCAATCGAAGTTATATATGTAATCGACAAAGAACATAATCTATCGATATAATATCGATTGAATCAATCGTGAATATGCATTAAATTAAACGCGTTTATCATTTTTAATACAAAGTTTGCATTAATTTATACAAAGTTTGCATAAAAAGTTAAAGAAATTAATCGATAAATATGTATTTTAGTATTAAATTAACACATATTGAAAAACGAATTTAAATCCAGGAGCGAAGCGCGAAGCGCGAAGCGGAGGGATTTAAATTCGTTTTTCAATATGTGTCCGAGCAAAATCTACTACGCCATCGTCAGCTGCGGAAGTGCGACGCGTTTTCAATGCTTTTCGATCAATCGCGAACGCAGTCTGAAGCGCGAGCGCAGAGCCGGAGCAGGGGAGCGCGTCGCAGACAGCTGCTGGCGGGGCGAATGCACATGCCTCGCCGCCACCTTCAGCTGCGGCCGCGGCCGCTGCAGCTGGCCATGGGGCATCCGGCGTTACGCCCGAACTTCTGGACATGCTCAAAAACTTGCACACTCCCGCCGGGTCAGGCAAGTTGCACCAAGTGACTGCCGAAAGCTTAAGCGCTGCACATCTTTGTCCGCCCGCAGACATTAACAAAGTGCGATGGCGTGGACATCGCGACGGATGTTTTTGAGACGCCAATCAGCGTGCATCGATAGTTTTTTTATTTATAAACCCTATCTACTAATTAATTATGCATGCACAGGTTGCATTCACGTACCGTAGTACGGTGCCAAACCCGAGCTGGTCTACAAGGAGCACGGCCCGCAGGCCGTTACAGCCGCCGATCGACGCCTTGCCGTCCTCGTCCACGTGCTTCAGAATACTGGCAAAGACAAAGTACGGATCATGCTGGAGAAGGACGGGGTTCGTTGTGCCTGTCATCTCCCATTAATATAATTTGTGGTTTGTGATAATTCATTTCGGCCTCGAGCAGGCTCGCTTCCTGTACATGTATCCAAATGCAGTCGATCCCGCGGTGCGGAGCGGGATTGAACGTTTCATCGAAGATCCTAGCAAGATCGACGGCCTCCTATCCAAGTACTATCAGGATTCCTGCGGTGCGTATAGTACGACGCTTATTGAACGCATGCCCAACGCTAAGTGCAACGCATGCGCAACGCATGCGCAACGCATGCGTAACAATTGCGTAACACATGCGTTCCTGCAGGGCCTGAGAAGGTGGACTGCGTCTCGTGTGGCTACATCCGGGAGCTGCGCCCAGAGGAGCTTGCGCAGTGCAAGAGCTCGGTTGCAAGCTCTACGTTCACATTCATCACACACTCACACTTCACATGCACTAGACCACATTCATCGCTTCTGAGGTGCCCCCGTCGCCCCGCTATGCGCAGACACAAGGCACATGCATATCATATACTTCTGGCGCTATAGAACTCTCTAGTTAGCGGCCTGTCTACCCCCTCGCACCCGGGGGACGCGTACGGGCGCAGCTGCGAGCTGCATGGACCCGGCGGCCCGGCGGGAGCTGGCCCAGTGGACCGGAGACCGTCGGACGCTAGCTGCTGTCCGAGTGTCAGCCTGACACGGGCACTGACGGCCGCGGCCGGGCGTCACGCCGTGACGCGGGGCGCGTCACAAGTTCCGGACTCCCCCCGGACTCCGGGAGGCCGGGGGAGCCTTGAGCTCGGAACGTACGCGTGCCGCGGAGCCGGCAGCCGGCGGCAGGCCGGGCCGTCGCCGGCCCGCGGCCGCGGGGGCGCCCCGGCCGGGCCCCACGCGGCCGCGCCCCGGGCCCTGGCATGGACTGCCCGGCCAGGCTGGCCATGGGCTGGGCGCAGTGCGCCGCGGCGCATACTGCAGCTGCGCGGCAGCTCACGCGTACGCGGGTGCGCCCACGTGCACAACTTGGCAAGCTGCAGAGCCCACCACAAGATCATCGAACCCGGTCGCCTTTGCGTACAAACAACGGCAAACTCGACGGACGAATTCGAACTGCTGAAGCTTAAGATTCTGAGCATCGGAAAGCGACATCGAAAGAGGAAGCCCCCCTCAATTGCAAACTCACTGTACAGAAATCGAGGCCGAGAGATTGGCCTTTTCTCGATCTTGTTCGAGGGCCACCACCTAGGCCTGCGCTCGCTCCTGGGGCGGCTGCCGGCGCTCGAGGCCCTCGCGCTGCGGACGCAGCCGGACGACGCGCTGGACGCGGGGCGGCGGGGGCGCTGGCGGAGGCGGCGCCGGGGCTGCGGGGCCTGTGCGCGGGGGTCGTGGAGGGCGGGCTGGGACCGCTGGGCGCCCTGGGGGCCCTGGAGGGGCTCGAGGTGCCGTTCTTCCAGGCCCCGCCGCCGACTTCGCGCGGCTCGCCGCCGGCCCCGCCGCCGGCCGCCTCGCCCGCCTCGAGCTGGCGGGGAGCGAGGCCCCGAGCAGCTCGAGCCGGCCGCCCTCGCCGCCGCCGCCCGCCTCCCCGCCCTCCGCTCCCTCGCCTTCCCCTCGACTGCGACGCCGAGGCCCCGTCTTCCGCGTCCAGGTACCCCCCCCTTTCCCCGTACCCCCCGTACCCCAACCCGCCCTCGCGCGGCAGGAGGCGGTGCGGGCGCTGGAGGCTCTGGGGGCGGCGGCGGAGCTGCGGGAGCTCTCAGTGGCCGTCCACCTGCGCCGCTACGGGCCCGACGGGGCCCGCCCCGAGCGGCCCCTCCTCGCCGCCCTCGCCTCCGCCGCCCGCCCCGCCCCGCGCCTCTCCGCCCTCTCCCTCCGCCTCGCGATCGGACGTCGAAAACGCAAAGTAGCACCCGCCATATTCACGCCAGGGCTAACAAGAGTTGACTTCTCAATACTAGATTTGACTCCAACAACTTCGAGAATTCGATATTTACACTCTCATTCCGGGGACCCACTATGCTGCTGAGGACGCCCCGGCACCGCCATGTTCTTGCAATTGCTCTGCACCGTCTCCCTCTTAGTCGAGCCCGGGCGAGCAGAGGCGCCCGGGGCTCCAGATCTGGGGCGGGCGGCGGTGCTAGACCACGCGCACGTCCACCCCGCGCGCCGCGAGCACCCGCCGCAGGCGCGGCCCCGCCGCCCCCGCATCGCCCCCGCCCGCCAGGAACCTGCCCCCGCGCTGATGATCAGGACGGGCGGAGGCGGGAGGAAAAGCGTGCAGAGGGAGTACGAGAGGGCGCACTCATTGAGCTGATCGTCACCGCGAGGGCGCCACGACGCGTCAGCGGAAGTCTCTCGAAAAGGGGCGCGGGGGCGGTCGCGGGCTGCACCCCGGGACACTGGCAGACGCCGAGCTCCTGCAGGGCGGGGCAGGCGGCGAGGAGGCCGGCGAGGCGCGGGGCGTCGCGCGCGCCGAAGTAGCAATCGGTGAGGCGGAGGGCGCGGAGGGCGGGGGGCAGGCCCGAGGCGCCGATCGCCTCCAGCACGCGCCCCGCAACTCGGACGTCGGTCAACGAGAGCTGCCGCGGGCCGCGAGGGTTACGGCGCTGAGCTGAGCGCCGGGGCTGGCAGGGGCACGCACGCTCTTGAGGCGGGCGCCGGTGGGAGAGGCAAGGAGGGCGGCCCAGCAGTCGAGGCACACTGTTGATCGGCCCCCGAGCTCTAGGACGCGCAGGGAGGGGAAGGGGTGGGGGGGTAGAGGCAGTTCCATGGCGCTGCGGCATGCCTAAGGACGGGGCGGGCAGGACAAGGGGAGCCAGGCGCGCACTCGAGCTCGTCCGCATCCTGCCGGCCCCGCCCGTCTCAGGTTGCAGATCCGATAGGCGCGGGGGGGTACAGCGGCACCGCGCGATCGACGCAGCTGCACATGACGAGCTTCTCGAGGGCGGGGAGGCGGGCCAAGACGATCACCAGGCTGGCGGCCTCCGTCTTCTTGAGGAACTGCTCGAGCTGCTCGGCGGGAGCAGAGGAAGGAGGGGAAGAGGAGGTGGGGGGGAGGGGAGGGTAGGGAGGGGGAGGAAGGTAGGGAGAGGTTGAAAGGGAGGGGTAGAGAGGGTTGGGGAGGCGAGGAAAGGGATGAGGGTGGTGGGAGGGGTTTTGGGTGGGGAGGGGCCGGGGGAGGCGGGGGGGGGGGGGGGGGGGCAGGGGGGGGAGGCGGGGTGGGGAGGCGGGGGGGGGGGGGAGGGGGGGAGGGGGGGGGCACCTCGTCGCAGCTCGCGATGTCGAGCTCACGGAGGGCGGGGCAGGCGGCGAGGAGGCCTTCGAGGCGCGGGGCGGCCCCACCGCCGAAGCTGCAATCCTCCAGAGAGAGCGCGCGCAGAGCGAGGGGCGGGCCCGGGGCGCCAAGGGCCGCCAGGATGCGCCCCGTGCTACCCGTCCAACGCAGCGAAAGCTGCAGGGCCCGTGAGGGCGTCGCGGTGAGAAGAGAGCTCGAGGGTGGGACAAGCACGCACACTCTTGAGGCGGGCCCCCACGGGGGAGGCGAGGACGGCGGCCCACCAGTCCGAGCGCGTGAAGCGGCCGGATAGGGCGAGAGAGCGAAGGGCGGGGAAGGAGCCGGCGGGGGGCGGCGGGAGCAAGAGGGAGCAAAGGGACTCGTCGACGTCGACACCGATTTTCAGGCTGGAGAGGGCGGGGAGGGCGGCGAGGGCGCGGGCCGCATCCGGTCCCCCCGGCCCCGAGAGTGGGTCGCCGGCATCGATGTCGAGGGTCTCGAGGGTGGCGGCCGCCCCGCTCCGCTCCAGACCGCCGAGAGCGACGGGGCGGGGCGGGTACAAGAGGCGAAAATCGCGCAGTCCCGGCGAGGGAAGCAGGTCCTCCCAGCGCCCTGCGCGTGCCAGCCAGCGTGAGGACACTGATCATGAGGAGCTCGAGGTGGTCGGGGCAAAAAGGGGTTACCTTCGACGGCGATTCCATGTAATTTGAGGCTGCGGAGCGAGGAGGCGCAGCGGCGGACGATCGCCCAGACCAAAGACGAGGCCTCCTTGCTATCCTCGTTTTTCGCGTTGATGTTGACGTCGACCTGCGGCGGAAGCATCCTCAGGCCTAACGGCGCATGCAGCCCAAACGGGCAGCCAAGCGGGTATCCTCGGGCCTCACGACGAACCATGAGAAGGCTGAGACTCCGCTTGGCGGCCGGGACGGCGGCGAGGGCGTCGAGGCAGGCCCGGAGCTCGCTCGTGGCGGCGGGGGGAAGGGAGAGGAGGCGGAGAGACAGAAGGGAGGGCCAGCAGGGGAGGGCGGCGAGGAAGCGGGCCCCGTGCTTGCAATCGCCGTCGACAGTCACCTCGCGCAGACCGGTGAGGCGTGGAGTGTGCTCCGCGAGGAACGCCTCGACGCCGCCAGGGCACCCCTCCAGCCAGCGCTCGACTTTTACGTCCCAGGCGGCAGACTCGAACAGCGCGAGCGGCCCGCCCGCTGCGTCGATCTCCGCCTTGAATCGCTTGCAGACGGCGCGAAGCGCGTGCGCCTCGCGCAGCGCCGAGGGCCACCGGCAGTTGTTTAATTCGGATTCTAATTCCAAATTGCGATCAGCATATGCATCGGAGTTAAAAAAATCCGCGTTCGAGGGCAGCTGTCGAGTAAATCAGGGCCGCGTGCGCAGCAGCGGGCGCGCGCCGACCTCTTTCGCCGCGACCCGCAGGATCTTCACGAGCAGCTCGTCGGGGAGCGATGCAATCGGCGCCGGCGCCATCTTCTGCACGCGCCGATCATCAGCTACAGCGAAGTAATCAATGAATTACCTGCGCCTCGAGCTCATTACCGATTCCGCACTTCGAGTGCTCGCTCGAGCTCAAGGCCCTTGAAGGCCTCCCGCTCAAGGTGCTCGCCGATCGCGATGGCCCGCTTGCTGTCGCCCGTCATTGCACGCGAAACCGCGAAACTTGCGCAAACATCTATGCGCACGTGGCGGAGTTCACGAGAGAACGGAGGGCGCGGGGCGTCGTCGTGCGCAGGGCCGGCGCCGGCCGGGGCCGGGTCTGCGAACGAAGCAGCAGGGGTACGGAGACATCCCACACACTCGACGGCCGACGGCCGGGCCGCAGCTCATTGATATCATGCAGCGAAGCGTCGTAAATAGCAATGATATCAATGAGCGCCGCAACGCCGCAACGCTGCCGACCACGGACGAGCAGGTTCAAAGCGGCCAAGCCAGCGAGACGCTATCAATGGTGATGAGCTTTTCATTGATTGATATCCGTACCGTAGTACGAGCCTCTCTACGGTATGGGCCTCTCTACGTATACGAAGCGCACGAGAAGCGGAGTGCACGAGAGCGCACGAGAATCAGACGCCCACCGCCAACGGGGCCCAATAAGCACAATAAGAAGACATGTACGCAAACAGAGCCGCGAGCCTTCTCAGTTTGCGAACTTGCCAGTCAGCGAACGAAGCGACGGGGGTACGGTGACATCTCACGCGTCCCTGGTTGGCCGCCAGCTGCATGCAGCTCATCGATACCCTCCAGCTGCAGCGAAGCGCCGCGAACCGAAAGCGCAACGATATTGATAGCGTTTCGTGGGCTTGGCCGCCTTTAGCGGCCAACTCGTCCGTGGTCGGCAACTTTGCGGCTTTGCGCCTGGTCGCTCGCGTTGCGGCTGGTCGCAACCGACCGCTCGATGGTGGCCGAGGAGCCACTCTGCGCCTTCGACCAGCTGGACGACGCGGTGCTGGGCCAGATCTTCGAGGCCGTGGGCCTGGCCAGCGCGTACGGGCACGCGCAGCTATGGTCGCTGTGTAGGCGGTTCCGGCGCGTGCTGCTGGAGGTGCGGTGGGCTGCGCTCGACCTCGGCCCAGCCGCGCTCGCGGAGCTCGCAGGCGCCAGCGCCGAAGCGCACGTCGCGCTCACGCGGCGGATCTGCACGCTCGTGTCCCGGCACGCGTGCGGCCCGAACGAGACCGGCGCCGCGCCGCGGACGTCGCCGCGGGCGTGGCCCTTCTCGGGCCTCGCGAGCGCGCGCTGGCCGCGCCTGGTGGACCTGGTGGAGCTGCGGCGCCTCTCCGTGTCGCTGGAGCTGCCCCCGCGCTCCTCCGGCACCTCCGAGCGTGCGCCGCCCCCCTCCCGCCGCCCCGCAGGCGCCAAGCCGCGCCCGCCGTCGTTCGCAGGGACGCACGCGCTCCTGCGGCTGGCGCAGCCGGCGTGGGCGCGGATCTGCTGGCGTGCGCCCTGGGGCCCTGCGCTGCCCCGTCGCGGAGCTCGCCATCGCCGCCGACGAGCTGCCCGCCGATGAGGACCTCGACGCGGCGCGCCCCGTACCCCCCGCGCCCCCGGCGCAACCCGTACCCCGCCTTGACCACCGCGGCAGATCGGGGTGCAGCCGCTGCACGAGGCGCGGCGGACGCGCTCCTCTCGGTGCTGGGCGAGGGCCCGCACCCCAGCGTCTCGCGCCTCGAGCTGACGGCGCGGCGGTTCCTGGGGTACGAGGGCCACCACCTGCGCTCGCTCCTGGGGCGGCTGCCGGCGCTCGCGGCGCTCGCGCTGCGGACGCAGCCGGACGACGCGCTGGACGCGGGGCGGCGGGGGCGCTGGCGGAGGCGGCGCCGGGCTGCGGGGCCTGTGCGCGGGGTCGTGGAGGGCGGGCTGGGGCCGCTGGGCGCCCTGGGGCCCTGGAGGGGCTCGAGGTGCCGTTCGTCCAGGCCCCGCCGCCGACTTCGCGCGGCTCGCCGCCGGCCGCGCCGCCGGCCGCCTCGCCCGCCTCGAGCTGGCGGGGAGCGACGCCCCGAGCAGCTCGAGCCGGCCGCCCTCGCCGCCGCCGCCCGCCTCCCCGCCCTCCGCTCCCTCGCCTTCCCCTCGACTGCGACGCCGAGGCCCCCGTCTTCCCGTCCAGGTACCCCCGCCCCGCTTCCCCGTATCGATATCCCCGTACCCCGACCCTCGCTCGCGGACAGGAGGCTGCGCGGGCGCTGGAGGCGCTGGGGGCGGCGGCGGAGCTGCGGGAGCTCTCAGTGGCCGTCCACCTGCGCCGCTACGGGCCCGACGGGGCCCGCCCCGAGCGGCCCCTCCTCGCCGCCCTCGCCTCCGCCGCCCGCCGCGCCCCGCGCCTCTCCGCCCTCTCCCTCCGCCTCGTCCGCGCCGCCCGGCGCCTCGCCCTGCAGGAGCACTGAGACATGGCGGCTCGCGAGGCGGCCGTGCGGCGGCTCGCGGCGCGGCGGCGGCCGGCGCGGCGCCGCCCGCCACGGTTCCACTTCCTCTTCCTCTGCAACGGCGGCCGCTTCGAGGTCGGCCGCCTGTGATTGCGGCCGAGTCGGCAAGGCTTCGATTTCCTTCTCGGTTGTATCCATGTTAATTATAATTATAACGCAAGGTTATATATTTATTACATGTATTTCTCTATAGCGCCCCTCTCTTCTAGCTATATATAGATCTAGCGCTAGCTACAGGGGTCCTCGCGGGTCGGGGATCCAACCCGCTGACAGCCTCGCCGCTGACAAACACAATTGCAACCCCTGAGCTAGCCGGCCCCCGCCCCCCTCCTCGCCTCGGGCCGTGCGCATGCCGTGCCTCCCCCCTGCCTTGTACAAACTGGCAAGTATTGCTATTTACACCCAGGACCCCCATGTTGCCTACGACGGCCCGGCCCCGCCGCGTTCTCACTCCGCACCGCCGCCTGCGCTGCTGGTGTACCCGGACTCGATGTCCTCGTTGTCCTCGGAGCCGATGTCCGCGTTGTCGGGGCTCGGGGGCGGGGAGCTTCGCCAGAACACGTGCACCCCGCGCGCCTCCAGCTTCCGCAGCAGGCGCGGCCCCGACGCCTCTGCATCGCCCCCGCCCGCCAGGAACCTGCCGCCGCGCTCAGACCGGGCGGAGGGGGGAGGGGGGGCGAGGGGGGGGGGGAAGGGGAGAGGGGGGCGCACTCGGATATCTGATCGTCGCCGCGAGGGCGCCGCGCCGCGTCAGCGGAAGGCTCTCGGATGAAACGCGGGGGCGGGCTGCACCTCTGGGCAATCGCGGACGACAAAGATCCTCACGGCAGGGCAGGCGGCGAGCAGGCCGGCGAGGCGCGGGGCCTCCTCCGCCCTGAAGCGGCACTTCTCAACGGAGAGCGAGCGGAGAGCGAGGGCCGGGCCTGAGGCGCCGAGGGCCCCCAGGATGCGCCACGCCTCCGGAACCTTCTCCAGCGAGAGCTGCGGCGGGTCGCGTGGGTCAAGGCGCCGAGCTAAGCATCGAGGCTGGCGGGGGCACGCACGCTCTGAAGGCGGGCGCCGACGGGGGGGGCGAGGGCGGCGGTCCACCAGTCGACGCGCACTCTTGAGCGGCTCCCGAGCTCGAGGACGCGCAGGGCGGGGAAGGAACCCGCGGGGGGCGAAGGGAGCTCCGGATCCGTGGCGCCGGCGCTGCAGCTCGTGCACGCCTAAGGGCCGGGCGGGCGGGGCGAGGGCAGGCAGGCGCGCACTCGTCCGCATCCTGCCGGCCCCCACACCGTCTCAGATGGCAGATCCGATAGGCGCGCGGGGGGTACAGCGGCACCTCGCGGTGGACGCTGTCGCGCATGGTGAGCCTCTCGAGGGCGGGGAGGCGAGCGAGGAGCATCAGCATGCTGGCGGCCTCCGTCCTCTTCAAGAGCTGCTCGAGCTGTTCGGCAGGAGCAAAGAAAGGAGAGGGGGGGGATAGGGGGGGGGCAGGCGAGGGAGGCGAGGGGGGGAGGGGGGAGAAGGGAGGGGGGAAGGCGGGGGGAGGGGGGGGGGTGCACCTCGTCGAAGCTCGAGATGTCGAGCTCACGGAGGGCGGGGCAGGCGGCGAGGAGGCCTTCGAGGCGCGGGGCGGCCCCACCGCCGAAGCTGCAGCCGAACAGATCTAGAGAGAGAGCACGCAGAGCGAGGGGCGGGCCCGAGGCGTCGAGGGTCGCCAGGATGCCTCCTGCGCCACCCACTCGACGCAACGAGAGCTGCGGGGCCCGTGAGGGCGGCGCGGTGAGAAGCGAGGGTGGGAAGGGCACGCACGCTCTCGAGGCGGGCCCCCGCGGGGGAGGCGAGGACGGCGGCCCACCAGTCCGAGCGCGTGAAGCGGCCGGATAGGGAGAGAGAGCGCAGGGCGGGGAAGGAGCCGGCGGGGGGCGGGGGGGGCGCGGGGGAGCAAAGGGACGCGTCGACGTCGACACCGATTGTCAGGCTGGAGAGGGCGGGGAGGGCGGCAAGGGCGAGGGCCGAGTCCCGCCCGCCCCGCCCCGCGAACAGGTCGCCGCCATAGACGTCGACAGTCTCGAGGGTGGCGGCCGCCCCGCCCCGCTCCAGGCCGCCGAGGGCGACGGGGCGGGGCGGATAGGTGAGGCGCAGCTCGCGCAGGCCCGCCGTGGGAAGCAGGTCCTCCCACCGGCCTGCGCATGCCAGCCAGCGTGAGGACACTGAAGAGCTCGAGGTGAGGTCGGGCAAAAGGGGTTACCTTCGACGGCGATTCTATGCAGCCTGAGGGCGCGGAGCGAGGGGGTGCAGCGGCGAACGATGGCCCCGAGCAGAGCCGAGGCCTCCTCGCTGTACTCGTCGTCGTCGTAGTCGTCGACGACGTAGACCTGCGGCGCCGGCGGCGGGATCCTCAGACCTAACGGCGCGGGCAGCCCAAGCGGGCAGCGCGGCGCAGGCCGCGCTAGCGAAGGCGGGCCTCGAGGAGGTTGAGGCTCAGCTTGCCGGCCGGGACGGCGGCGAGGGCGTCGAGGCAGGCCCGGAGCTCGCCCGTGGCCCCCGGTTGAAGGGATCAGAGGCGGAGAGACAGAAGGGAGGGCCAGCAGGGGAGGGCGGCGAGGAAGCGGGCCCCGTGCTTGCAATCGCCTTCGACCGAAACCTCGCGAAGACCGGTAAGGAGCGGCGCGCGCTTCGCGAGGAACGCGTCGACGCCGCCGCCGCGCCCCGCCAGCCAGCGCTCGACGCCCTCTTCCCAATTGGCTTCCTCAAAGAGCGCGAGCGGCCCGCCCGCCGCGTCGATCTCCGCCTTGAACCGCCTGCAGACGGCGCGGAGCGCGTGCGCCTCGCGCAGCGCCGCCGGCCACTGGCAGTTGTTTATTTCGGATTCTAATTCCAAATCGTCATCGGGGTTCCAAAAGTCCGCGTTCGAGGGCAGCTATCGAGGAAGCAGAGGTAGGTAGAGTCAGCGCTAGCTTTAGCTATATAGCTCTCAAGAGATCATGATCCGGGCCGCGTGCGCAGCAGCTGCAGCGGGCGTGCGCTGACCTCTTTCGCCACGATCCGCAGGATCTTCATGAGCAGCTCGTCCGGAAGCGATGCAATCGGCTCTTCTTCTTCCTCGGCGAGGCCGGCGGCCGCGGGCGCCGCGGGCGCCATCGACATGTCCTGCACGCGACGATCATCAGCGACAGCGACATTATGCGTTCGAATATGAATAGTACTTCCGCACTTCGGGTTGCTCGAGGCCACGCGCGCGCTTCGAGTCCTCGAGCTCGCTTGAGGCTTCAATGGCTCGCTTGCCGTCGCCCGTCATCGATGCGCACGAGAAGCGGAGTGCAAGAGAGTGCACGATCGAGAGAGAGAGCCGAAGCTCACGCGTATGCGAGCTCCGAGCGGCGCGAGCGTCGCCGAGCGACGCCGGGCGAGCGGCAGTGGGGGTATGGGAACATCCAACGCGTCCCTGGCCGGCGGCCCAGCTGCACGAACCTAAAGCGATATCCTGCACGAACCTAAAGCGCCGTGAATTGAAAGCTTATCGATATTGATAGCACTTCGTGGGCTTGGCCGCCTTGAACCTGCTCGTCCGTGGTCAGCAGCGCTGCTTCTTAGCGGCTGGTCGCTCGCGCTGCGGGAAGTTGCGGCTGATCGCAACCGACGGCTCGATGGACGCCGAGGACCCTCCCTGCGCCTTCGACCAGCTGGACGACGCGGTGCTGGGCCAGATCTTCGAGGCCGTGGGCCTGGCCAGCGCGTACGGGCACGCGCAGCTCTGGTCGCTGTGTCGGCGGTTCCGGCGCGTGCTGCTGGAGGTCCGCTGGGCTGCGCTCGACCTCGGCCCGGCCGCGCTCGGGGAGCTCGCGGGCGCCAGCGCCGAAGCGCACGTCGCGCTCACGCGGCGGATCTGCACGCTCGTGTCCCGGCACGCGTGCGGGCCGAACGAGACCGGCGCGGCGCCTCGGACGTCGCCGCGGGCGTGGCCCTTCTCGGGCCTCGCGAGCGCGCGCTGGCCGCGCCTGGTGAACCTGGCGGAGCTGCGGCGCCTCTCCGTGTCGCTGGAGCTGCCCCCGCGCTCCTCCGGCACCTCCGAGCGTGCGCCGCCCCCCTCCCGCCGCCCCGCAGGCGCCAAGCCGCGCCCGCCGTCGTTCGCAGGGACGCACGCGCTCCTGCGGCTGGCGCAGCCGGCGTGGGCGCGGGATCTGCTGGCGTGCGCCCTGGGGGCCCTGCGCTGCCCCGTCGCGGAGCTCGCCATCGCCGCCGACGAGCTGCCCGCCGATGAGGACCTCGACGCGGCGCGCCCCCGTACCCCCCGCGCCCCCGGCGCAACCCGTACCCCGCCTTGACCACCGCGGCAGATCGGGGTGCAGCCGCTGCACGAGGGCGCGGCGGACGCGCTCCTCTCGGTGCTGGGCGAGGGCCCGCACCCCAGCGTCTCGCGCCTCGAGCTGACGGCGCGGCGGTTCCTGGGGTACGAGGGCCACCACCTGCGCTCGCTGCTGGGGCGGCTGCCGGCGCTCGCGGCGCTCGCGCTGCGGACGCAGCCGGACGACGCGCTGGACGCGGGGCGGCGGGGCGCTGGCGGAGGCGGCGCCGGGGCTGCGGGCCTGTGCGCGGGGTCGTGGAGGGCGGGCTGGGGCCGCTGGGCGCCCTGGGGGCCCTGGAGGGGCTCGAGGTGCCGTTCGTCCAGGCCCCCGCCGCCGACTTCGCGCGGCTCGCCGCCGGCCGCGCCGCCGGCCGCCTCGCCCGCCTCGAGCTGGCGGGGAGCGACGCCCCCGAGCAGCTCGAGCCGGCCGCCCTCGCCGCCGCCGCCCGCCTCCCCGCCCTCCGCTCCCCCGCCTTCCCCTCGACTGCGACGCCGAGGCCCCCGTCTTCCCCGTCCAGGTACCCCCGCCCCGCTTCCCCGTATCGATATCCCCCGTACCCCGACCCTCGCTCGCGGGACAGGAGGCTGCGCGGGCGCTGGAGGCGCTGGGGCGGCGGCGGAGCTGCGGGAGCTCTCAGTGGCCGTCCACCTGCGCCGCTACGGGCCCGACGGGGCCCGCCCCGAGCGGCCCCTCCTCGCCGCCCTCGCCTCCGCCGCCCGCCGCGCCCCGCGCCTCTCCGCCCTCTCCCTCCGCCTCGTCCGCGCCGCCCCGGCGCCTCGCCCTGCAGGAGCACTGAGACATGGCGGCTCGCGAGGCGGCCGTGCGGCGGCTCGCGGCGCGGCGGCGGCCGGCGCGGCGCCGCCCGCCACGGCTCCACTTCCTCTTCCTCTGCAACGGCGGCCGCTTCGAGGTCGGCCGCCTGTGATTGCGGCCGAGTCGGCAAGGCTTCGATTTCCTTCTCGGTTGTATCCATGTTAATTATAATTATAACGCAAGGTTATATATTTATTACATGTATTTCTCTATAGCGCCCCTCTCTTCTAGCTATATATAGATCTAGCGCTAGCTACAGGGGTCCTCGCGGGTCGGGGATCCAACCCGCTGACAGCCTCGCCGCTGACAAACACAATTGCAACCCCTGAGCTAGCCGGCCCCCGCCCCCCTCCTCGCCTCGGGCCGTGCGCATGCCGTGCCTCCCCCCTGCCTTGTACAAACTGGCAAGTATTGCTATTTACACCCAGGACCCCCATGTTGCCTACGACGGCCCGGCCCCGCCGCGTTCTCACTCCGCACCGCCGCCTGCGCTGCTGGTGTACCCGGACTCGATGTCCTCGTTGTCCTCGGAGCCGATGTCCGCGTTGTCGGGCTCGGGGCGGGAGCTTCGCCAGAACACGTGCACCCCGCGCGCCTCCAGCTTCCGCAGCAGGCGCGGCCCCGACGCCTCTGCATCGCCCCGCCCGCCAGGAACCTGCCGCCGCGCTCAGACCGGGCGGAGGGGGAGGGGGGCGAGGGGGGGGGGGAAGGGAGAGGGGGGCGCACTCGGATATCTGATCGTCGCCGCGAGGCGCCGCGCCGCGTCAGCGGAAGGCTCTCGGATGAAACGCGGGGCGGGCTGCACCTCTGGGCAATCGCGGACGACAAAGATCCTCACGGCAGGGCAGGCGGCGAGCAGGCCGGCGAGGCGCGGGGCCTCCTCCGCCCTGAAGCGGCACTTCTCAACGGAGAGCGAGCGGAGAGCGAGGGCCGGGCCTGAGGCGCCGAGGGCCCCAGGATGCGCCACGCCTCCGGAACCTTCTCCAGCGAGAGCTGCGGCGGGTCGCGTGGGTCAAGGCGCCGAGCTAAGCATCGAGGCTGGCGGGGCACGCACGCTCTGAAGGCGGGCGCCGACGGGGGGCGAGGGCGGCGGTCCACCAGTCGACGCGCACTCTTGAGCGGCTCCCGAGCTCGAGGACGCGCAGGGCGGGAAGGAACCCGCGGGGGCGAAGGGAGCTCCGGATCCGTGGCGCCGGCGCTGCAGCTCGTGCACGCCTAAGGGCCGGGCGGGCGGGCGAGGGCAGGCAGGCGCGCACTCGTCCGCATCCTGCCGGCCCCCACACCGTCTCAGATGGCAGATCCGATAGGCGCGCGGGGGTACAGCGGCACCTCGCGGTGGACGCTGTCGCGCATGGTGAGCCTCTCGAGGGCGGGGAGGCGAGCGAGGAGCATCAGCATGCTGGCGGCCTCCGTCCTCTTCAAGAGCTGCTCGAGCTGTTCGCAGGAGCAAAGAAAGGAGAGGGGGGGGATAGGGGGGGGGCAGGCGAGGGGAGGCGAGGGGGGGAGGGGGGAGAAGGGAGGGGGGAAGGCGGGGGGAGGGGGGGGGGTGCACCTCGTCGAAGCTCGAGATGTCGAGCTCACGGAGGGCGGGGCAGGCGGCGAGGAGGCCTTCGAGGCGCGGGGCGGCCCCACCGCCGAAGCTGCAGCCGAACAGATCTAGAGAGAGAGCACGCAGAGCGAGGGGCGGGCCCGAGGCGTCGAGGGTCGCCAGGATGCCTCCTGCGCCACCCACTCGACGCAACGAGAGCTGCGGGGCCCGTGAGGGCGGCGCGGTGAGAAGCGAGGGTGGGAAGGGCACGCACGCTCTCGAGGCGGGCCCCCGCGGGGGAGGCGAGGACGGCGGCCCACCAGTCCGAGCGCGTGAAGCGGCCGGATAGGGAGAGAGAGCGCAGGGCGGGGAAGGAGCCGGCGGGGGGCGGGGGGGGCGCGGGGGAGCAAAGGGACGCGTCGACGTCGACACCGATTGTCAGGCTGGAGAGGGCGGGGAGGGCGGCAAGGGCGAGGGCCGAGTCCCGCCCGCCCCGCCCCGCGAACAGGTCGCCGCCATAGACGTCGACAGTCTCGAGGGTGGCGGCCGCCCCGCCCCGCTCCAGGCCGCCGAGGGCGACGGGCGGGCGGATAGGTGAGGCGCAGCTCGCGCAGGCCCGCCGTGGGAAGCAGGTCCTCCCACCGGCCTGCGCATGCCAGCCAGCGTGAGGACACTGAAGAGCTCGAGGTGAGGTCGGGCAAAAGGGTTACCTTCGACGGCGATTCTATGCAGCCTGAGGGCGCGGAGCGAGGGGTGCAGCGGCGAACGATGGCCCCGAGCAGAGCCGAGGCCTCCTCGCTGTACTCGTCGTCGTCGTAGTCGTCGACGACGTAGACCTGCGGCGCCGGCGGCGGGATCCTCAGACCTAACGGCGCGGGCAGCCCAAGCGGGCAGCGCGGCGCAGGCCGCGCTAGCGAAGGCGGCCTCGAGGAGGTTGAGGCTCAGCTTGCCGGCCGGGACGGCGGCGAGGCGTCGAGGCAGGCCCGGAGCTCGCCCGTGGCCCCGGTTGAAGGGATCAGAGGCGGAGAGACAGAAGGGAGGGCCAGCAGGGGAGGCGGCGAGGAAGCGGCCCCGTGCTTGCAATCGCCTTCGACCGAAACCTCGCGAAGACCGGTAAGGAGCGGCGCGCGCTTCGCGAGGAACGCGTCGACGCCGCCGCCGCGCCCCGCCAGCCAGCGCTCGACGCCCTCTTCCCAATTGGCTTCCTCAAAGAGCGCGAGCGGCCCGCCCGCCGCGTCGATCTCCGCCTTGAACCGCCTGCAGACGGCGCGGAGCGCGTGCGCCTCGCGCAGCGCCGCCGGCCACTGGCAGTTGTTTATTCGGATTCTAATTCCAAATCGTCATCGGGGTTCCAAAAGTCCGCGTTCGAGGGCAGCTATCGAGGAAGCAGAGGTAGGTAGAGTCAGCGCTAGCTTTAGCTATATAGCTCTCAAGAGATCATGATCCGGCCGCGTGCGCAGCAGCTGCAGCGGGCGTGCGCTGACCTCTTTCGCCACGATCCGCAGGATCTTCATGAGCAGCTCGTCCGGAAGCGATGCAATCGGCTCTTCTTCTTCCTCGGCGAGGCCGGCGGCCGCGGGCGCCGCGGGCGCCATCGACATGTCCTGCACGCGACGATCATCAGCGACAGCGACATTATGCGTTCGAATATGAATAGTACTTCCGCACTTCGGGTTGCTCGAGGCCACGCGCGCGCTTCGAGTCCTCGAGCTCGCTTGAGGCTTCAATGGCTCGCTTGCCGTCGCCCGTCATCGATGCGCACGAGAAGCGGAGTGCAAGAGAGTGCACGATCGAGAGAGAGAGCCGAAGCTCACGCGTATGCGAGCTCCGAGCGGCGCGAGCGTCGCCGAGCGACGCCGGCGAGCGGCAGTGGGGTATGGGAACATCCAACGCGTCCCTGGCGGCGGCCCAGCTGCACGAACCTAAAGCGATATCCTGCACGAACCTAAAGCGCCGTGAATTGAAAGCTTATCGATATTGATAGCACTTCGTGGGCTTGGCCGCCTTGAACCTGCTCGTCCGTGGTCAGCAGCGCTGCTTCTTAGCGGCTGGTCGCTCGCGCTGCGGGAAGTTGCGGCTGATCGCAACCGACGGCTCGATGGACGCCGAGGACCCTCCTGCGCCTTCGACCAGCTGGACGACGCGGTGCTGGGCCAGATCTTCGAGGCCGTGGGCCTGGCCAGCGCGTACGGGCACGCGCAGCTCTGGTCGCTGTGTCGGCGGTTCCGGCGCGTGCTGCTGGAGGTCCGCTGGGCTGCGCTCGACCTCGGCCCGGCCGCGCTCGGGAGCTCGCGGGCGCCAGCGCCGAAGCGCACGTCGCGCTCACGCGGCGGATCTGCACGCTCGTGTCCCGGCACGCGTGCGGGCCGAACGAGACCGGCGCGGCGCCTCGGACGTCGCCGCGGGCGTGGCCCTTCTCGGGCCTCGCGAGCGCGCGCTGGCCGCGCCTGGTGAACCTGGCGGAGCTGCGGCGCCTCTCCGTGTCGCTGGAGCTGCCCCCGCGCTCCTCCGGCACCTCCGAGCGTGCGCCGCCCCCTCCCGCCGCCCCGGAGGCCCGAGCCGCGCCCGCCGTCGTTCGCAGGGACGCACACGCTCCTGCGGCTGGCGCAGCCGGCGTGGGCGCGGGATCTGCTGGCGTGCGCCCTGGGGGCCCTGCGCTGCCCCGTCGCGGAGCTCGCCATCGCCGCCGACGAGCTCCCCGCCGACGAGGACCTCGACGCGGCGCGCCCCCGTACCCCCCGCGCCCCCGGCGCAACCCGTACCCCGCCTGAACGCCGCGGCAGATCGGGGTGCAGCCGCTGCACGAGGGCGCGGCGGACGCGCTCCTCTCGGTGCTGGGCGAGGGCCCGCACCCCAGCGTCTCGCGCCTCGAGCTGACGGCGCGGCGGTTCCTGGGTACGAGGGCCACCACCTGCGCTCGCTGCTGGGGCGGCTGCCGGCGCTCGCGGCCCTCGCGCTGCGGACGCAGCCGGACGACGCGCTGGACGCGGGGCGGCGGGGCGCTGGCGGAGGCGGCGCCGGGCTGCGGGCCTGTGCGCGGGGTCGTGGAGGGCGGGCTGGGCCCTGGGGCCCTGGGGGCCCTGGAGGGGCTCGAGGTGCCGTTCTTCCAGGCCCCCGCCGCCGACTTCGCGCGGCTCGCCGCCGGCCCCGCCGCCG
This sequence comes from Cyanophora paradoxa, assembly GCA_004431415.1. Classification (NCBI taxonomy): domain Eukaryota; class Glaucocystophyceae; order Cyanophorales; family Cyanophoraceae; genus Cyanophora; species Cyanophora paradoxa. Next base: position 109,210 of record QPMI01000588.1, on the reverse strand, counting down.
GCCGCCTCGCCCGCCTCGAGCTGGCGGGAGCGAGGCCCCCGAGCAGCTCGAGCCGGCGGCCCTCGCCGCCGCCGCCCGCCTCCCCGCCCTCCGCTCCCTCGCCTTCCCCCTCGACTGCGACGCCGAGGCCCCCGTCTTCCGCGTCCAGGTACCCCCGCCCCGCTTCCCCGTACCCCCCCGTGCCCCGACCCGCCCTCGCGGGGCAGGAGGCGGCGCGGGCGCTGGAGGCTCTGGGGTCGGCCCCCGAGCTGCGGGAGCTCTCAGTGGCCGTCCACCTGCGCCGCTACGGGCCCGACGGGCCCGCCCCGAGCGCCCCTCCTCGCCGCCCTCGCCTCCGCCGCCCGCCGCGCCCCGCGCCTCGCCGCCCTCTCCCTCCGCCTCGTCCGCCGCGCCGGCGAGCCTGGCGGGGCGCCGCCCCGGCCCGGACCCCGAGGCGCTGCGGGGCTCCTGGCGGCGGCGGGGGCGCGCGGCGTGCTGCGGCTGTGGTCGGCGTACGTGTACGACGGGGCGCTGGATGCCGGCGTGGCGGAGCAGCTGGCGGCGCTCCCGCCCTCGGTGCGCCGCGTCGAGCTGCTCCACCGCGTGCGCAGCGAGGCGGACCTCGCCGCCTACGCCGCCCTCCGCGGCTGCCCCGCCGGCCGCCTTCTCATCGGCGTCCTCGCCCCCGCCGGAGACGCCGCGCTGCTCCGCGCCTGCCGCGAGCGCCTCGCCGAGTGGTTCGGCCCGCACGCCGGCGAAGCGGGACACCCCTCGGGGCGCGCCTTCGTGCACGTGCAGGCCTCCAGCCTGTTCGGCCCGGGCCACGAGCACTAGCTCGCATTGTCTAGTTGAGAAGCGAGGGCGATCTGAGCACACCAGGCTGTCACCAGCGATCGCGGGTTCGAATCATTGCGAACGCAGGGCGGGGTACAGAATCCCAACTCGCAACACCTCGCTCTCTCAAGAGACACAACCCGCAACATGGAAGCGTACCTTTCCACCCTCGTCTGCATCTCCGGCCGTATCTCCTCCGGCCCGCAGCGCGGCGCGGCCGCCTGCTCGTGCGCGCCGGCGGCGACCGGCCGGCCGACCTCCAGCGTCGCCTCGCACAAGCGCCGCATTGGAGTGAACTGGAATGCTTCTCATAGCGTCTCGAATCGGTTCTTCGGCACTCGGATGCCTCAGCCGCTCAGCACGGCCCCCACGTGCGCACGAGCGCCTGTGCGGGCGACCGCAGCCGCGGCAGAGGATGCTCAAAAGCCTACCAGCGACCAGCTGCTCGAGGAAGAATTCGGTGCGCAGTCTCCCCTGGCCCGCCGATCGCGCTCGCGGCTAACGGTGGGCCCCAGAGCGGATCCCGTCTCCGTTCGGCATGGTCTTGCGCCCCCGCGTCGAGAACACGTTCGCCAACTACACCGAAGAGCAGCTGCAGGTGTGGCGCCCCGGCAGCTAAGCCCCGGCTGCCCGTCCCGACGCGTGGGCCGCGGCCGTGCAGGAGCACGCGGACGGCGTGCGCGTGCTGCTCTCCAAGCGGGAGGCTGCCCCTGCGATGAACGCGCTCTCCGAGCTGCGCTTCTTCCCCGCCTCCATTGGCATCCCCCTCATCGAGGACGCGCTCCACGCGAGCCGCGACGAGCTCGTCAAGTCCCACGCCTGTGCGCTCCCGCCCCGCCCCGCCCCGCGCCCTGCCTCCGCTCACGGCGGACGGCAGGCTTCGCGCTGGTGCCGCTGGCGAAGGAGGAGCCGGCGAAGTGCATCGCGCTGCTCAAGGTCGTGCTGGAGACGGAGGAGGACTACAACGTGCGGGCGGCGGCGGCCGGGGCGCTCGGCTACATCGAGAACCCGTCGGCGGTGGAGGCGCTGGTGCGGGCGGTGATGGAGGAGACGAACTGGCTGGTGCAGTACAGCGCGATCGTGGCGCTCGGCAACTGCAAGAGCGACAAGGCCGTCGACTTCCTCGTCCGCGCCCTCCGCAAGCAGAAGGACCTGCCCCGCGACGAGGCCGAGGGCCTCTACACCCAGGCCCTCATCGGCGCCCTCGCCGAGATCGGTGCGGGCGTACCCCCCTTCCCCCCGCTCCGCCCCCCTTCTGAGGGCTCGGGGGGCGGCAGGGGACGCGCGGGAGGACGTGGTGGACGCGGTGCTGGACTACGTGGGGGCGTCGGACGCCGTGATGCGGGCGCGCGTGGCGTACGCGCTCTCGAGCCTCCCCGGCGAGGCGGCCCGCTCCGCCCTGCGCTACCTCGAGCTCGACCCCGAGGACTTCGTCGCCCAGCAGGCCATCTCCTCCCTCCGCGCCGTCGACGCCGCCCTCGCCAAGGCCTCGTAGTAGCCGGCCTCGAAGGGCGATTGCGTACACATGATTACTCGAGGCGCTCAGGGCTGCGTGGGGGGCGGCTGGGAGGGGGGAACGCCCTCGTCGTCGTCCTCGTCCTCGTCGTCGTCCCCGTCGGGGAGGGGCTCGGGCACGCCGGGGAACGGGGGCGCGAGGCGCCAGCCGCCGGCTTTGGCGGCTTCGCGGGCGCCTTTGTGCGCGTAGTTGCGGATGGGCAGCAGGGAGCCGCGGCCCACGCTGTCCACCAAGTACATGTCGGTCAGAACGGCCACCTGCCCCCCGCCGGTCACGTCGAGGCGGGCGGGCGGGCGGGCGCCCGGGCGGCGCACGGGGCGGTAGCTGGCGGCGGCGGCGGCGGCCCTCTCGTCGGGCCAGTTGCGGGGACAGACGAGGATCTCCGAGGGGCCGAAGGCCGCCCCCGGGCGCGTCCCGCAGCGGACGCGGCCGCCGCCGAGGAGGACGAGGCAGGCGGCCTCGGCGAGGTGGAGGGGGTTCTTGTGGGGCCCGCCCGGGCTGTACTCCCGCCTCGCCCCCAGGAAGTGCACCGTGACGCCCCGGAAGATCCCCCGCATCGCCTCCCGCTGCGGCGCCCGTCAGCGGCGGCCGCGCGGGCGGGGCGGGCGGGCGGGGCGGGGCGGGGCGCGCGGCGAGGCGGGAGCGGCGGGGGGCGCCCTCGGCGCCGTCGTCGACGAGGATCTCGTGGGCCTCCTCGTCCGCCCACGCCCCCGCCTCCTCGCTCGCCCGCAGCCCTGCCCCGCGCTCAGCGGGGGGGAGGGGAGGGGGCCGGGGCGCGGGCGAAGAGGGGGAGGGGCCGCACAGCCGTCGCCGACGATCCATGCGCCGAGGGCGAGGCCGATGGAGTACTTGCTGGTCCGGAAGCGCGGGCGGCGCGGGTCGCTCGGGTGCGATCCCACGACGAGGTGCGTCGCGGTCGCCGCGGCCGCCGCGACGGCCTCGCCATCGTCCCGGATGGGGTTGATCTCGAGGAGGCGCGCCCCGCCCAGCCGCTCGACGAGGCCCGCCAGGAGCGCCTTGTCCGGCCCCTCGAGGTTCGAGGCGAGGATGACCCGCTCCCGCGCCGGCTCGGGCTCCGGCTCGCGCTCCTGCTCGGGCTGGGCGAGCTCGAGGGTCGGGGGCGGGGCCGGCGGCGGCGGCAGCGGGCTGCGTGGCGAGGGCCGCTGCGCGGGGTTCAGGCTGAGGATTGTCTCCGGCACGATGTTCAAGGACGAGGAGGAGTGGCCCCCGGCCCCGGCCCCGGCCCCGAGCCCCGGCGGCGCCAGGCCGCCCGCCCCCTCGTCGAACTCGTCATAGGGGTACTCCTCCGCGCCCTCCGCCGCGCCCTCCTCCGGCCCTCCCTCCGCCGGCTCCCCCTGCCCCTCCTCCACCGCCTCCTCGCGCGACGTCTCGGCCTCCGCCTCGCCGGGCCCCTGCGGGGCGGCAGTCAGCGGCGGCGCAGCGCACGCTTCAGAGGGCGCACCTCCCCGTCGCGCATGTCGTCCACGTCCCAGCCGGGCGCCCCCTCCCACGCCCCGCCCCCCGGCGCCCCCGCGGAAGCCGGGGCCGGGGCCGCCGCCGCCTGCTGCTCGCGCTCGCGCTCGCGCTTGGCGGCGATCTCGGCCTCGAGGCGCCGGATGGCCTCCTCCTCCTCCCGTATCCTCGCGCTCAGGCTGTCCTCGCTGCCGCCCGCCGAGCTGCTGCCCCCCGGGCTCCCCTCCGCCCCCCCGGGCCCGGGCCCGGGCCCCTCCGGCTCGGCCCCGTCCGGCATCGCCGCGTCCCCTTCCGCGTCCCGGTTCGGTCCTGCCGGCGGCCCGTCAGCGCCTGGCGCAGGGGCGGCGGCCCGCGCACGAGCGTCTCGTCGGCGGCTGTCCCGGGGGCCGCCGCCGCCGGCTGCTCGCCCGGGGCGGCGTGTCGAGGGCCGGCTCGGCGGGGCGGGCCGGCCGCGGGCCCCGCGCGAACGCCAGCACCTCGCTCCGCAGTCGCTGGCGCCCGGCGTCGTGTCTCCGCTGTGCCTCGCCTCCGAGGAGCTCGAGGGCCCGGCGCGCGGCGGGGGCGCCGCGGGGGCCGGCGTGGCGGGAGGGGCGGGGGCGCGGGGAAGGTGGGAGGATGGTGCGGGGGCAGGGGCCGCTGGAGGCGCCGCAGGGGGAGGCGGCGCGCCTGCGCTGCCCGCAGCAGAAGAGGCCGCGGCGGCGCTCGGGGAGGTTCGTGGCTGAATGCCTGCGCTCCGTCATTCGCTTGGTGAGCGGCGGGCCTGGCCGACGGGCCGCACCGGTTGCATAAGGATTTCGTCGTCATCGTCGTCCTCGTCCATGGGCGCCGGGGCCGGCTCGGGCGGCGGCTCCCGCGGCGGCGACACGATGATCAGGCTCGGCTCGTCGGCCAGCCCTCCTCCCGCCGCGGGCTCCGGCGCGGGCTGGCGAGCCGGCGGGACCCACTGCCTGCGGTTCGGCTCCGACTGCCTGGTCGGTGCGGGCTGCCTGGACGAGGACGCCTCCCCCGCCGCGCTGTGGCCGCGCTTTCGCGGCGCGAAGAAGTCGAGCGACGGGCGCGCGGCCTGCTGCTCGCCGTCCGATGGGCCCGAGAGCTTCGCGTCCGCTGACTTCCGCCCCGATTTGCCGCTCCGGGCGCTCCCTGCAGGCGCTCGTTTGGGCAATGCGGCGCGAGGGGAACGAGCAACGCGCGCGCACCGGAGCGGCTTACGGGTGCGGCAAATAGCGCGGCCTCAATCTTGACGAACGCCTCCACCATCGAGGCGAGCGGCTGATTCGGGACGACCTCCACATGCTTCTCAATCGGCGTTGAGCACTCTGGGCAGACCGGCGCCCGGGCCTCCAATTGTGGCTTGATGCAGCGGGAGCAGAACTGGTGCCCGCACGGCAGGCTGTGAGGGTTCTCAAACCGGTCCTTGCTGCAGCGGCGGCGGTCAGCTCGGATCATGTGGGGTGGTGCGGGCCGTGCACGAACCACAGCGGGCACTCTAGCAGCGCCCTGAGCGCGTCGGCGGCGTGCCGCACCGCCTGCGTGAAGGGCGCCGGCATTTCAAACAGCCGGGTACAGCACCCGCGGACGGGTACGGCGAGGAAAGGACGGACAAAGCAAAAGCGGGCACGCAGTAGCGAGACACTCAGCAATCTATAACATTGGCGTGCGCGCCGAGCTCGCCAATCCGCCACAATGGTGCGCGAGAGCAGCTGGTCGCCGTGCCCGACGCGAGGGGCGGTTGCCGACCGCCCGCGTCGCAGGTGTTAGCGGAGCTCGGCGGAAAGATCACGAAGGCGCTCCGAAAGTTGCAGGAGACGACCCTGATCGATGAAAAGGTCCGTGCCGCCGCTGCGGGCCCCCTTGCGACGTGCCAGGCGCATCCGTGTGCATAGTGCCACATTCTCGACGGGCCTGCGCCGATCCGCCGGGCGCGGGGGCGCACGAGCGTTGGCGCCGTGAGCCCCCACCGACCCATTGGCCTCAGGTCTTCGAGGATCTGCTCAAAGAGATCGCAAAGGCGCTTCTGGAGAGCGATGTCAACGTGCAGCTCGTGAAGAAGCTCCGCGAGAACATCAAGAAGACCATCAACTTCGAGGAGCTGGCGGCTGGCGTGAACAAGCGCAAGCTGATCCAGAAGGCGCGCGGGCGGGCCCGCCCCGCGCTTCGCCGCGGCTAAGCCGAGCGCGCAGGCGGTCTTCGATGAGCTCTGCGCCATGCTGGACCCCGGGAAGAAGCCGTACCAGCCGAAGAAGGGCCGCCCCAACATCGTTGTGTTCGTCGGGCTGCAGGGTGCCGGCAAGACGACGACGGTGACCAAGTACGCGTACCACTACCAGAAGAAGGGCTGGAAGACTGCGCTCGTCTGCGCGGACACGTTCCGTGCCGGCGCCTTCGACCAGCTCAAGCAGAACGCCACCAAGTGCAAGATCCCGTTCTACGGCAGGCGCGCCCGCGCCCGCGCCCCGCAGCGCGCCCCGCAGCGCGCCGGTCGCCGCTGACGCGCGGGCGTGCCGCGCAGCCACCTGGAGACGGATGCGGCGAAGATCGCGGAAGACGGTGTGGAGCAGTTCAAGAAGGAGAACTTCGAGGCGCGCCGCGCCGCTTCCCCGCGCCCTGCTGCGCCGCGCCGCAGCGATGCTGACGGGCGGTGCGCAGCTGATCATCGTGGACACGTCGGGGCGGCACAAGCAGGAGAGCGCGCTGTTCGAGGAGATGGAGCAGGTCGTCAGGGCGACGGTCAGTCGGCCGGCGGCGGGGCGGGGCCCTCGCCCCGCGCGCCCGCACGCGCCGCCCCCCGCGCGCCTGACGCCGGCCCGGACCCGCAGACGCCCGACGACATCGTGTTCGTCATGGACAGCTCGATAGGGCAGGCCGCGTACGACCAGGCGCGTCCCCCCCGCCGCCGCGCCCCCGCCGCCGCGCGGCGCGGCGGCTGAGGCTGAGGCGGCGGGGCAGGCGCTGGCGTTCCACAACGCGGTGGACGTCGGGTCGGTGATCCTGACGAAGATGGACGGGCACGCCAAGGGAGGCGGCGCGCTCTCCGCGGTGGCGGCGACGCAGTCGCCCATCGTGTTCATCGGCACGGGAGAGCACGTGGACGAGTTCGAGCTCTTCAACGTGCAGGCCTTCGTGAACCGGCTGCTGGGCATGGGCGACGTGGCCGGCCTCTTCAACACGATCAAGGACGCGGGGCTGGACAAGCAGCCGGAGCTCATCTCGAAGCTCACGCAGGGCGTCTTCACCCTCCGCGACATGTACGAGCAGTTCCAGAACATCCTCAAGCTCGGGCCCCTCTCCAAAGTCATGTCCATGATCCCCGGGTGCGCTTTTGCGTGCTCCCCCGCCCGCCAGCCAGCCCGCCCGGGGCAGGGCGGCGGCGCTGACGGGGCGGGGCACGGCGGCAGGTTCGGGCAGGAGCTGATCACGAAGGGGAAGGAGAAGGAGAGCGTGCAGCGGATCAAGAACTTCATGACGATCATGGACTCGATGACGGACGAGGAGCTGGACGGGCAGAAGCAGCTCGTCGCGGGCCGCGTCCAGCGCATCGCCCGCGGCTCCGGCCGCTCCATCCGCGAGGTCGAGGAGCTCATGGGCGAGTACAAGCGCTTCTCCAAGGCCCGCCCCGCCCCGCCCCGCCCCGCCACGCCCCGCCCCGCCCCGCCCCGGCGGCGGCTGACGCGCGGGGGCGCGCAGGTGGTGGAGAAGATGAAGCACCTGAAGCTGGGCAAGGGCGGGGACCTGAAGAACATGGCCCGCAACCCGGCGAACATGATGCGGCAGATGCAGGGCATGCTCGACCCCCGCATGCTCAAGCAGATGGGCGGTGCCGCCGGCCTCCAGAACATGATGAAGCAGGCGCGCCCCGCCCTCCCTCCCCCGCGCCGGGCCCCTCCCCCGCCCTGACCCGCCCCCGCCCGCGCCCCCGCAGATGGGCAACATGGATCTCTCCTCCCTCATGGGCGGCGGCGGCGGCGGCTGAGCGGCCGGCCCCGCGCCCTAGGCAGGCCCGCCCCCTCCCACGCCCCTCGCCCACCACCCCGACCGCGCCCCTTCCCCTCTACCCACCGTCTACCGCCCCTCGTCGCCCCACGCACTTGATTTGTACCAAGCTCATGATCAGCGTCTGACCAACTTCGAACATGGTGCCTCGACCAATCGCGCGAGCTCGAGGCGCCGGCGGGCGGAAGGGCCACTGGCCAGCGCGTACATACGCACATGCGGTCATGCGCAGACCGGAAAGCACGGCCGGGAAGGCCATCACACATGCATATGATCGAATTAGACGCTCATACGCGACATGAATGAACTGCAGCATTCGGGAGGAACTGTAGCATCCGCTAGCCTGCAACTACCTGTACACATGCATAGGGGGATCTAGGGCTAGGAAATGGGGGGCGGCGCGCGCGCTCACGCGGCCTTGGGGGCCGGGGGGAAGGGCGTGAACTTGATGTTCTTGATCTTCTCGACGGCGCCCTTGAGCTCGGCGTCCTCGAAGGGGTTCCCGCCGTCCGCCTGCGGCCGCGCCTCCATCGCCACGGTCGCCGTCGTGAAGCCGCCGTGCACCTTGACCGTCGACGTCCGGTCTGCCGGCGCGCTCAGCGAGAGCCGAGGGGCGCGGGAGAGGCGAGGGGCGCACAGCGGCGGTCCTCGCCGTCGAAGAAGAGGCGCTCGTGGACGCTCATGACGTCGTACTCGGTGATGAGGATCATCGAGCCGTCCTCCTCGAGCATGAAGTCGCCCATCACGGGGATCTTCTCCGCGTAGCCGCGGTCGCGCAGCAGCTTCCCCACGCGCGGGTTGTCCGGCCGCGGCACCACCGCGAACAGCGTCTCGCCTGCCGCCGGCGCCCCGTGAGCGAGGCGGACGTGCAGAAGGAAGAGAAACAAAAGGAACGGAGGGGCGCCGCACCGTCGTGGGACTCGCCCTCCGAGTCCCAGGACATGTTCGCGTGCCAGGAGACGTACGCGCCGCCGACGGTCATGGACGGGTCCACGCCGTGCGCCTTGCACAGCTCCACGATGCGCTCGTCCTCCGGGCCCATGACCTCAACCTGCCGCCGCCGTCGCTTCGTGGATCGAATCCCACAATCAAGAATCTGGCCCACCTTGATGTCCGAGCCGCCGGTCTCGATGCGGCGGAAGGCCAGGTGGTGCGTGCAGCGGAAGCTGCTCCAGTTGCCGGCGCTCTTCGCGAAGAACTCCATCGGGTCCTTCGACAGGACGGGCGTTTTGATCTGCCGGCACGCGTGACGCACGAGCGAGGGGGCGCGCGGGCGGACAGCTAGCTATAGCTAGCGCAGGCACGCATTTGCATGCTACGCGCGGCCGGCGAACCTCGACGGCCTCCATCATCTTGCCGCGGATGTGCGGGCCGAGGCGGTTCTCGAGCTCCTCGCGGCGCGCGACTTCCTCCTCCGGCATGTCAGCCTTCGGCTTAGCATCGAAGATGGAGGTTGCCGCGGACGCCTGGCACGAGAAGACAAAGCGCCGGCCGCTCGACGCCGCAAAGCGGGTCGACTGCAGCTGGGAGCCCAGGAAACGCGAGGCCTTAGCGCTCACGGCCGACGCCTCCTGCCTGCGGTCGCCGTAGCGTCAGCTTGTGCGCGTACGTAACGGGGCCCCGGCTCGAGCACCGGTGCGCGGGGGCCAGGGCGGCCGTCGAGGCGCGCAGAGCGACATCAGCACGGCTAGCCGCCTGAACGGGAACGACGGTGGAGAACGCCATGCTTTGATGCGCGAGTCGAGGCTCGGTATCTTCTGCCCCTGTACCCACACACCTCCGGGTACAGGCCTCGCTGCGAAACGCCAGACTCTGCTGCTGCTGCTGCGCACGCCAGCTCACTCGTTTATCGCTGCGCACGTCTGCGGCGCTCGCAGAGGACTGATTTAGCGCAGGACGACTAGGAGGCAGGCGTGTTCTAGGACGCACGCAGGCAGACAGGCGAGAGATCGAGGCGCACCGAAGGGCCAGCATGGAGTCGCCGCAGCAGGCGGAGGGGTCGAAGATGCCCGTGCACGAGGGCCGCGTACGGCTGCCCGTCCTCCAGCTGCGGCCGGCCGCCACGCCCTCCAGCAGCGCCGCAGCCACGGTCCGCACGTCGCGCACGGCGCGCACAGCACGCAGCGGCGGCCTCCGGACGGCCCGCACGGCCCGCAGCAGGAGGCCGCCGCCGGCGCCAGGCGAGGAGCCCTGCGCCATCTGCGGGGAGATGATCGTGGCCGGCGAGGAGCGGACGCACTGCCTGGAGTGCTTCAGCAAGCCGGTCTGCGCGGACTGCTGCGAGCTGGACGACGACAGCTTCAAATCGGTGCATGGGGAGTGCGTGGGCGCGGGCGGGGGCGGGGGCTTTCGGGCGCGCGACCGGCTGCCGCTGGAGGCCGTGCGCGGCTCCATCTCCGGCGAGACGATGCGGGACTGGGTCGACTGGTGCGTCTCCGCCCGGCCCGCGCCCCGCACGCCCCCGTCCCCCGCCTCCGCCCCGGCCCGAGCGAGCGGCGGCGCGCAGCATGCTGGCGACGTACAGCGGGCGGCCCATGTTCGGCCGCCTCCACGAGGTGCGCGCCCGCCTGCCCCGCCGCCCCGCCGCGTCGCCGCCTCGCCCGGGCTCAAGCTCGAGCTCGGGGGCAGGGGGCGTGGCGGTGGGCGAGCTTCGGGGAGGTGCGGGGGCGGGCGCGGGAGCTGGGGGAGGCTCTCGCCCGCCTGCTCCCGCCCCGCGCCGTCGCCGGCCTCATCACCTCCCGCAACACACCCGAGTTCTTCGTCGGCCAGGCCCGCCCGATCTGATCTGATCCCGTCGGGGCCGCGTCTGATCTGGTCTGATCGGGGCCGGGCCGCAGATCGCGTGCCTGTACGCGGGGCTGGTCTCGGCGGGGCTCTTCGCGAGCGCGGGGGACGAGGAGCTCGAGGCGCAGCTGCGCGCGGCCGGCGCCGCCGCCGTCCTCTGCGGCGCCGACCTCGCGCCCCGCCTCGCCCGCCTCGCCCCGCGCTGCCCCGCCCTCCGCTACCTCGTCGCCCTGCGCGAGTCGCTGGCCCCGCCCGCCCCGGAGCCCGAGGCGCCGACGGCGCGGGGCGGGCCCGCCCGGTGCGCGCTGCTGCGGGAGGGGCAGCTCCCCGAGGCGGCGCCCGTGCCCCCCGCCGAGATCCCCGTCGACCCCGCCCTCTCCGACCCCTCCGAGGACATCGGCCGCATCGTCCGCCCCCGCCCGCCTCCCCTGTACCCCTCGCCGCCGTTCACCCTCCCCCCCCCCCCCAGATCTTCACGAGCGGCTCGACGGGGGCGCCGAAGGCGGTACCCCTCTCCAACGCCCTCTTCCGCGTCATGACCGCCACGAACACATTCTACTGCGCGTACCCCCTCCTCCTCCCCCCCCTCGCCTTACCCCCGCGCAGCGACGCACCGGGTGAGCGCGAGCTTCGTGCCGGCGCCGTTCGTGGCGGTGCAGCAGGCGGTGTGGGCGGCGGTCGGGGCCGGCGGGCGGGTCGGCCTGCTGGACCTGGGCCCCCGCCTCGTGGAGGAGCTCGCCTCGCTGCGCCCCACGGGCTTCTTCGCCCCGCCCGCCTTCTTTGAGATGGTCCAGAAGCAGGCCCTGGGCCGCGCCCGCGCCGCCGGGCGCCCGATGGACGCCGAGGACCCGCCGCGGGTGCCCTGCCCCTTCGGGGACCGGTGCGAGCGGCTGTACGCGGGGGGCGCCCTGGTGGCCCCCGCCGTGCGCGAGTTCTTCGCCCGCGCCTTCGGGGTCCGCGTCGCCGACGGCTACGGCTGCTCCGAGACCCAGGCGCGATCCCACCCTCCTTCTTCACCCCTCCTCGCCCAGTCTAAGCTTAGCTTCGCGGTCGCAGGGCGGGGTGATGGTGGACGGGGAGCTCTGCTTCGGCTTCCGCGCGCGGCTGCGGGCCGTGCCCTCCCTCGGGATCGACGAGGCCGCCGTCGAGCGGGAGCAGCGGGGCGAGCTGCTCCTCCACCACCCGCTCCTCGTCCCCCGCTACCACAACGACCCCGACGAGTCCCTCGGCGAGCCACAGCCGCGGCCATCCACGGCTCCCCTCCCGCTCTTCCTCTTCTTCTCTGACTTGGTCTCTTCTAGAGGCGTGGGAGATGGAGGGCCCGTGGTACCGCACGGGGGACGTCTGCGCGCGTACCCCGGAGGGTGGCTTCCGCCTCGTCGACCGCCTCCGGTGCCCCCCGCCCCCCCCCCCCCCTTGTCCGTTTCGTATCCAGTACCCCCTGACCCCCGACCCCTCCCCCGGCCCACCCCCAGGAACTTTTCGAAGCTGGCGGACGGCAAGTTCGTCTCCTGCGCCAAGCTCGAGGCCCTCTACGCCTCGGTACCCCCCTTCCGACCATCAGTGATCTGTACCCCCTGACTCCCTCACCCTCTCAGTCCCCGCTGGTCTCGCGGATCTTCGTGCACGCGGCCCCCGGGGCGCCCTTCACAGTCGCCGTCTGCGTACCCGCCCCGCTCGCCCTCCAGGTGCCTTGTACCCCCTCCCTCCCCCTCCCTCATCCAGCGCGCTTCGCGTTGGGCTCACGGGCCGCAGGGGGACGGCCCCCGCGCGGCGGCCGCCTTTGCCGACCGTGTGAAAGGTACCCCTCCAGCCCGTCCCGCCCCGACCGCGTACCCCCTTCCCTCACTTTCGCCGCAGCGGAGTTCGAGGAGCTTGCGCGGCGGGCGGGGCTCGCCCCGCGGGAGGTCCCCCAGCGGTGCGTACCCCTCCCGCCCGCCCCGCCCCATCCCTGTACCCACCTCCGGGTTAGGATTGTGGTGGACGAGACGGTGTGGACGCCAGGGAACGGGTGCCTGACGAGCAGCGGGAAGCCGGCGCGGGCCGGCCTCCTCCGGCACTACAGGGCCCGCATCGAGGCCGCCCTCCGGGGCGAGGACGAGGCCGCCCCGCCCGCCCCGGGCCCGAACCCGCAGGAGAAGAAGGAGAGCGGGGTCGTAGGGAGCGAGGAGGAGCCGCGCGCTCCGGCCGCCGGTGCCGTCTCGCCGGCGGCGCTGGCGCAGGAGGAGGAGGACAAGGCGGCGGCGGGGGCCCCGCCCCCACCGGAGCCGGAGCCGGAGCCGGGGGCGGAGGCGCTGCGGGGGCTGGTGGAGGAGCTGACGGGGCGGCGGCTGGCGGAGGGCGACGAGGGGCGCACATTCGCCGAGCTCGGGGCCGACTCGCTCCTCGCCGCCGAGCTCGCCGCCCGCCTCGCCGAGCGCGCGCCCCGCGCCCCGCCGGCCGCCCTCCTCACCGCCGTCCTCCGCCTCCCGCTCCGCCGCCTCGCCGCCGCCGCCGCCGCGGGGACAGAGGCGGGCGTGCGGGGCGAGCTGGAGGGCCACGCGGCGGAGCAGACGGCGCGGGCGCTGGCGGAGGACGCGCAGCTGCCGGCGGCGGTCATCGGCGCCTCGCGGCTCCTCCCGCTGCGCCCCGCCGGCGGCGGCGCGCGCGGGGGCGGCGGCGTGCACGTGCTCCTCACGGGGGCCACGGGCTTCCTCGGCTCCCACATCCTCGCCGAGCTCCTCGCCAACAAGTACGAGCCTTCCCACGGCGAAGAACGCTCCGCTCCGCTTCGCCCTCGTTCTCACGCGGGCGGGCCAGGCGGGTGGCGGCGGTGACGTGCCTGGTGCGGGGCGCGGCGCCGGAGGAGTGCGCGCGGCGCGTGGCGGACGCCCTCCGCCGCTTCGGGCTCCCCGAGGGGTCCGCCTCGGCGGCGGCGGCGGCGGGGCGCCTCCGCTGCCTCCCCGCCGCCCTCGAGAAGCCCCGCCTCGGCCTCCCCGAGTTCGCCTACGACGAGGCGCGCCCGTACCCCCCTTTCCTTCCCCCTTCGACCTTCTCTTCTCATTTCGTCCGCAGCTGTGCGGGAGCGTGCACAGCGTGGTGCACGCGGCGGCCGCCGTCGACTGGCTCCGCCCCTACCCCGACCTTCGGTGCCCTCCCCCGCTCCTGGCCCCCGCCCCCCTCCCTTCGGCCCCTCTGAGTGGGGCCGCCCGGCCGGGCAGGGCGGCCAACGTGGCGGCCACCGTCGAGATCCTCTCGTTCGCCGCCCACTCCCTCCCCTTCAAGGCCCGCCCCGCGCCCCGCCTTTAGGCCTCTCGAGCGCACCTGAGCGCCGGGGGCGCAGCGGCTGCACTTCGTCTCGTCGGTGGCGGCGCTCATGCCCTTCCTCGCCCCCGCCAAGGACGCCGACGAGGTCCGCTTGAAGGCCGCCTTTCCCCCTGTGACCGGACACGCCCCCGACGGCCCCCAGGTTGCGCGGCGGCACGCGGCGTGCGCGCACGCGGCGCGGCCGCTCGCGGACGGGCGGACGGCGGTGCCGCCGGAGCTGCTGCAGGCCTCCGGGTACGGGCAGAGCAAGTGGGTGGGGGAGGCGCTGGTGGCCCGCGCCTGCCGCGCCGGCCTCCGCGCCGACGTCTACCGCGCGGGGTACCTCTCCTGGTCCCGCCGCGCCGGCGCCTCGAACCCCGCCGACTTCCTCACCCGCCTCCTCGCCTCCGCCGCCCGCCTCGGGGCCTGGCCCGAGGCGGCCTTCGGAGCCCGCCTCAACGCCGCCCCCGTCGACTGCGCCGCCGCCTTCATCGCCGCGCGCGCCGCCGCGGGGCCGCCCGGCCCGGCGGCCGCGCCGGCGCCGGGGCGGCTCGCCCTCCACCACCTCGTCAACGCGGAGGCGGCGCCCCTCGCCGACCTCGGCGCATGGCTCGCCTCCGCCGGCTACCCCGCCGCCCCCTCCCCTCGACGACTTCGCCGCCGCCGCCGCCGCCGCCGCCGCCGCTCCGGCCTCGCCCGGCGCCGCCCCGCTGCCCCTCCGGCCCCTCGCACCCTACCTCCGCGCCCTCCTCTCCAGTGCGTGCCCCTCCCGCGCTCCCCCTCCCGCTCCGCGCTCCCGACGCGGCCGGCAGCCGACGGGGACCCCTCGAGCGTCCTCTCCGGCCACTGGCACATGTCCCCCCTCTGGGGCCGGCGCGTGTACCCACCCCCCCGCCCGCTCCTTCCCCCTGCTGACCCCGCCCGCAGGGTGGCCTCGTGCGTGGACCGGGCGTGGCTGCGCTCCGTGCCCCCCATCACGGAGGGGAGCGTTCACCTGCACCTCCGCTGGCTCGCCGCCGCGGGGCTCGTCCCCCGCCCCCGCCCCGCCCGCCCGCCGCCCCGCCCGCAGGCTTCCTCGCTCGTGCGCCCCGCCCCGCCCCTCCCGCGCCCCTCTCGCCTTCCCGCCCCTCTGAGCGCCCCCACCCGCGCCGCGGCGCAGAGCTGCTGGCGGCGCTCTCGCCGCGCCGAGTGCACGCCGGGGCCGGCGGGGGCGGGGGCGGGCGGGCGGCCCTGTACGCCCTCCCCGCCGTCCAGGGGCCCGGTTGCGAGGCCGACGCCCCCGCAGGCAAGGGCCCCGAGCCCAAGGAGGGTCTCGGGGGCCCCCTCCCCCTCCCCGTCCACGCCTAGCCGTTCCGCCGCGGCACCATGCATGTGATCGATATCGATACGTGATCGGATATCCGATGATCATGATCCGCGATGCATGTGTGCAATTGCATGTTAATAAACTCCATTTTGCACATTAATGCTCGCCGGCGCCGCCCCCACGCCGGCGCCGCCGTCGACGTCGGGCCGGCGCCGCCCGGCGGGGCGCAGCGGCGTCACGCCGGCGTGCGCCGGCGGCGCCCGGCGGCCGAAGTGCGGCCGCACGGCGCAGTGCCGCGGCGAATTTAAGATTGCAGAAGGCGCCGGAAAAGACGAAATTGTCGAATGCGGTTCGCGTAGTACGAGACTGTACGACGCGTACGCGTACGCGCGCGTAGAGCGAAGCGACCGCGCGAAAAAAACATGGGTCACATGGACTTGCCAGGCTTGGTCCGCGACTCGGACCGCGAGTCCCGGCCCCCGACTCCCGGGACTTCAGCTTGCAACTTGCAAGCGTTACCCCTTCAAGGCTTGCAAGGGCCCAAGGGGTAGCGGGCCAGTAGTAGCGGCGTAGCGCGGGCCCGCCGGCCGGCCGCGCGGCCCGCGCCAGTCACTGAGTGCACGTGGCGGCGCCACCCCGCGGGCCGCAGCTGCAGGCCGCGCCGCCCCGCGGGCCGGCGATCGCGAATTGCCGACTTCGGAAGGCCGGAAAAGTCGAATGCGGTTCGCGTACGCGTTGAGCGAAGCGACCACACGAAAAAAACAGGGGTCACATGGACTTGCTCCGGGCCTCCGGCTCCGCAAGTCCAAACTTGCAAGCGTTACTCAGGGGGTACGCTGATCTCGTGAGTGGGTCTTCTGCAAGCCAGCCTTCATGAGCTTCTACTAGGCTAGCAGCTCCGCCGGGAAGCTGCCAGAGGCCCAGAGCAGCTGTGATAGCCCGCGGGCGGATCACAGCGGGGTTGACGAATTTGAGGAGCCGACCTTATAAGCTTGGATCGCGGCCTCGTTGTAGCGACGCAATTGGCAGCCGCCTTTAGTAGCATGCGGAGACGTCGCTAGAAGCTGCTAGCGAGGTCCCGCCGGTGCCACGGTGGGATGGGTCTCCTCGAAAGGAGGCTCTCAAGACGGGAGTCGGCGGGCGGCGCTCCTGCCGGCGGTGATCCTCCTTCTTCCGGAGGTGTTGATTCTTCCCGGCGAGGCAGCCTCTTGGGCGCCTTGCGGACCGAATCCCGGTCCGATGGCACCCGCAAGAGCAAAGTTAGCATCGGCCTCGGCGCCGGCTCAGAAGAGCGCATGCCGAGCGTTGCGGCGTTAGTTGCATCTCCGGCGGTGCGGCGAGCAACGGGGAAGAAGGCACCGCTCTCGGACGACATCGCCGCCCGGTCCAGCTCCAAGACTCCCGATCCGTCAACGGGGCGGCCAGCCTCAAGGCCGCGCTCAAGTCGCTCCGGGAAGAACCAGCGCATGCGTTTCTCCGAGGCAGACGGCGACGGCGACGGCGACGAGGAGGCGGGCGAGAAGCAGGCGGCGCGGGCGGAGTCCCCCGCGACGGCCGGCAGCGAGCGGCGAGCGGGCGGCGGCTCGAAGAAGCGCTTCGTGGGCCTCAGCGTCTCGGTCGGCAAGCACAGCGACGAGGAGGCGGCGCCCGCGGCGGCGGCCGCCTCGCTGCCCTCCAAGAGCACGTCGCCGCCGCAGAGCCCGCCCAGCGTGTCAGCGGCGGCCGGCCGCTCGCCCGGCGGCATCCCGAGCTCGCCGGCGATGGCCAGCGCCCCGTCCTCCCGCCCCACCTTCAAGCGTATGGCCACCTTCTCCACCGGTGCGCCCCGCCCCCGCCCGCGCGGCACCTCGCGAGCGCGCGGGCGAGCGGGCGGGCGGCGGGGCGCAGGGAAGCGGCAGATGACGGACTACGAGAGCGCGCTGGCGACGGCGCAGGCGCGGCGCGAGTCGATGTGGACCACGGGGGCGACGGCGCCCACCTCGGCCGCCCTCAGCCCCGCTGGCTCCCTCCCCGGCAGGTGCCTTGCTCTCTCTCGCGCGCCCCGCCCCGCCCCGCACCGCCGCCGACACGCGCCGGGCAGCCCGCGGGGGCAGCGCAGCGCGACGGCGACGCAGCGGGAGCGGGGCACGTCGATCGCCGGCACGTCGGTGGCGCCGCACCGCGCCGGCATCCCCTCCGGGGCGCACATCCCGTCCACTTCGGCGCACATGGGCCACCGGCGCGGCGACCTCGACGCCAACGCGGCGGCGGCGGCGGCGGCGACCGCGGCGGCGGCCAACGCCGGGGGCGGCATGACCTTCCGGCACCTGCCGGCGGCCCTCACGGCGCGGGGCGGGCAGCAGGACAACAACCAGGGCGCGCCGCACCCCCCGCCCGGCCCCTCGCGCCCGCCCGCCGGCGCGAGCTGACGGGCGGCCGCGCAGTGGTCTTCGAGTTCATGGACAGCGTACTGTCGCAGGACACGGGCGGGGCGGCGGCGGCGCTGCTGGAGAAGGGCCGCGCGAGCGCCGCGACGCTCTTCTTCGGGGACGCCGGCTTCGAGCGCGAGTTCCGGCGCGACTACGCCGGCGAGGGCATCGTCCGCTCCCGCCTCTGCGCCGTCGGGGCCCTCCTCATCTGCGCCCTCCTCGCCGGCTACGCCCTCCTCCTCTCCGACCGGCCCCGCCAGTCCGCCCTCGGCTACGCGGGGGCCGCCATCTCCGCCGCCCTGGCGCTCGCCGTGTACGCGAGCCCGCTGGCGCGGCGGCACCCGATCGTGAGCCACAACCTGGTGACGGCGCTCTTCTGCCTCGCCCTCGTCGCGGGGACCTCCTACACCCGCCTCGCCACCACCGACACGGACGCCCCCATGGTCGCCCCCGTCGCAATCGGTGACCCCGGCCCCGCCTTCTTTGCCCCCAGGCGCCCCGCTGAGGAGCTGACCTCGGGCGCGCAGTGGCGCTGACGGTGATCTGCCGCGTGCTTGTCTCCTTCTCCTTCTTCGCGAACCTGGCGATGGCGGGGATCCTCCTCGGGACGACGGCCGGCTACGTCTCGCCCCTGCAGGCCCTCTTCCACACCGTGCCCCCGCTCGAGGTCATCGTGCTCGTCCTCGTCATCGGGCGGGCGCTGGAGGCCGTCTCTCGCCGCAACTTCCTCCTGGGGCGCCTCTCCCGCGAGACCCAGGCCATGGCCTCCGCCGAGAAGGCCAAGGTGCCCCCCCCGCTCGCCTCCCCCGCCCCTTCCCTCCCGCCCGCCTCACCCCCGTTCCGCCAGGGCGACAAGATCCTGCAGTCCGTGCTGCCGGAGAGCGTGATCGCCGCGTGGAAGGCGGGGCGCGAGCAGACCGTCAACCGCGCCTTCGAGGAGGGTCCGCACGCCCCGCCCCGCCCCGCCCCCGTCTGCCCCGCCCCGCCGCCGACGCCGCGGCAGTGACGATCCTGTTCGTGGCGCTGAGCAACCCGCCCCGCACCACCGCCCAGAACCTCGCGGCGTGCGCCCCTGACGCCGCCCGCCCGCCTCCGCCCCCGCCCCGCCCCCCGCCGAGGCCGGGCGGGGCGGGGCAGGGTGATGCCGCGGATCAACCGCTACATGAGCCGCCTGGAGGACATCTGCGACCGCCACGGCGTGCGCCCCGCCCCGCCCCGCCGCTCCGCTGTGCCTTGGCCTCGGCCTTGGCCTTGGCCCACGGAAGGCGCCGGCGCAGGTGTTCCGGATCAAGACGATCGGGTTCCTGTTCATGGCGGCGTGCGGGCTCCCCGAGGAGCGCCCCGAGGACCACGCGCTCGCCGCCGCCCGCTTCGCGCGGGACGCCCTCGCCATGGCCCGCGACTCCGGCTTCTCCATCAAGGTGCCCCCGCCCGCCCCCGCCGCCGGGCCCGGCAGGCCCCTTTTCCGTGCCGACGCCGCCGTCCCCCTCTCTCGCTCTCTTCAGGTCGGGCTGCACTGCGGGCCGATCGTGGCCGGCCTCATCGGCTGCCGCGTCTTCTACGACGTCTTGTGCGCCCGCGCCCGGCCCCACCCTCCCACCCCTCTCACTCGCGCCGCTCGCAGCGGGGACACGGTCAACGTCGCGCAGCGCATGTGCTACTACGGTGCCCCCGCTTGCTTGCTCCGCGTCGCTACGCTTTGCTTTGTCTTGCAGCCGACGCGGGCGGGGGCGCGCAGCGGCGCCGGACTCGGCGCGGTTCAGCGCGCGGATGCACGAGCGGGTGCGGGCGCAGGCGGCGGCGGGGGGCGCCAAGGGGGAGGCCTTCGACTTCGGCCCCGCCGAGGAGATGACGATCAAGGGCAAGGGCGCGATGGTCACGTACCCGCTCCGCGTCCCCGACTCGGACGACGACGAGGAGGACGAGGAGGAGGGGACCTCCGGCGAGAGCGCCGCCGAGAGCGGCAGCGAGGTCCCCTCGTCGGGCAGCGAGGCCGCCGCCGCGCCCGTCGCGGCGGAGGCCGGCCCCGCGGAGGCCAAGCGGGCGGAGGCGGTCGCAGGGGAGGGCAAGGTCGCCAGCCCCGCAAGCGTCCCCGCACTCCCGCTCGGGGCCGGCCCGTGGCAGACCTCGCCGTCCCCGCGGCGCCCGCGCCGGCCGCGGCCGCGGCGCCCGCGGCGGTGGGCACGGGACGGCGCGGCGGCGGGCTGCGAGCCTGCCCGTGCCGGCGCTGAACCTGACGGCCCTGCTGGGCCCGCGGCGGCGGCGGCGGCGGCGGCGGCGCAGCCGACGGCGGCGCAGCCGGCGGGGCACAGCCGGCGGGGCGCAGCTGGGGCGGCGAGCCGGCGCTCGAGCGCGGCGAAGAGCCGGCGGACATCGCAGCCGGAGCACAGCCGGCGCGGCTCGCAGCCGGAGCACAGCCGGCGCGGCTCGCAGCCGGAGCACGGGAGGAGCGTGCGGGCCTCGCGGCGGCGCGGCTCGATCATGGACGCCCCCGCCGAGCTCCTCTTCGGGCCGGGCGGGGCGCCCCACGTCGAGCCGGCCGAGCTCCGCGGCGAGGAGGCCGCCGCCGCCGCCGCCGCCGCCGTTGCGCCGCCGGCTGCCGGGCCGCTCCTCCTCCCGGGCCCGAGGAGGCGGTCCCCGCCGTCCGGTCGGGGCCTCCCTCTCCGGGGCCGAGAAGGAGGAGGGGGCGGCCCCCGCGCCGGCCCAGCCCGAGCTCCTCCCGCCACCGCCACCGAGACCGAGCCCGACGCCCCCAAGGCCGAGGCGCGCCCCGCCCCGGCCCGCAGGCGCCGCCGCAGGCGCGCGCCAGCCGCCGCCGTCGCCCCGCGCCTGTGCCGCCGGCCGCGTCGGCGGCGGCGGTTGCGGCGCCGCCGCCGGTGGAGCTGCCTTCCTCCATATCCGATCGCATCAAGCGCGCCGCGACGTGCGCGCCGCCTCGCCCCGCCCCGCCCCGCCGCCCTCCGCCGGCCCGAGCCGCCCTGCGCGCGCAGGGCGACGGTGCGGTCGGTGATGGCGCTGGCACGCATGCCCCGCGTCCACAGCAGCCTGCCCCTCAGGCACGCCCCACCCTCCTCTTCGCTTCCCGGCCGGCCCGCCGCCCCCGTCTGACTTGCGCGCCCTCCGCAGCCCCGTGCAGCTGCGGGGCGTCCTGGGCGTCCTCTCGCGCCGCCCGGGCAGGCGGCGCCGCCGCCGCTGCGGGCCGTGCCCGAGGGCAAGGTGGCCCCGGGGAGGTCGTCGTCTTCTGCGACCCGCGCGAGGCCCCCGCCGGGGCCGCGGCGAGCGGGAGCGAGGGGAGCTGGACAGACGCCACCGCCTCCTCCGACTCGGAGGCCTCCCCGGCCCCGGGCCGCCCCGGCGCCTCCGCTCCCGTCTGGCCCGCCCCGCGCGCAGCGGCCGCCGCCGAGGGCGGCGCCGGGCGGTGGCGGCGGGGGCGGCGCCCGCCAAGGTAGGGCCGACCTCGCCGCTGGCGAGCTCGAGCTCGGGGCGGAGCGAGGGCGCCGGGGCGGCCGCGCCGGCCAAGGGCGAGGAGAGCGGGGGGAGGGCGAGGCGAGCCCCGGCGGGGCGGCCGCCGACGGAGCCGGCGGGCGGCGCGTCTCGGCGGCGGCCCGCGAGGCGGCGGTGGCGCTGCTGGCGGCGGCCCTGTCCCGCCGGCCGCCCCCGCGCCGGCGCTCTACTCGCCCCTGCCGGCCCCGCGCCGCGCCAGCGCGCCGGACCCCTCGGACCCCGCCTGGTCCCGCATCGTCGCCGCGGGGCCCGGCGGCGCCCGCGCGCACCGGCGGCGCGCCTCGCTGCCGCACGCGCTGCCGCTGGCCGGCGGCGGGCCCTACCTCCTGGGCGCCTCGCGCTCGTTCGGGGGCACGGGGACGGCGCGGGCGGCGGCGGAGGGGGCGCGCCGGCGCAGCGACGCTCCGAAGAGCGCGGGCGGCTCGAAGATTCCCTCCATCGACATCGTGCGCTCAGGCCTCGACCCCGTGCGGCTGCGCGGCGGCGAGTGGCGCCGCCGCCGCTCCCTCAGCATGGAAGAGCGCCGCCGCGCCGCCGCCGGGGCCGCCGCCTCGGGCAACGCCTCGGGACGAGCGGCGCCGCCTCGCCCGTGCACGCGCGGGCGCGCGGACCGCGGCCCGCGCCTTCCGCTCGCGCTCGGTGCTGGTGGGGCAGGCGGCGCGCAAGGCGCCGACGCTGGGGGCGAGCGCGAGCCCCGCCGCCCGCGCCGGCGACGACTCCCTCGCCGCCTTCCTCCACGTCGCCGGCGCCCCGCGGGCCCTCGCCGGCAGTCCCGCGCGCGGCGCCTCGCCGGCCCCGGGGCCCCTCAACGCCGCCCCTGGGCGCGGCTCGGCCGTGGCGTCCCTCCCGATCCTGCGGCCGCTGTCGAGCGGCGAGGTCGCCCCGCTCTCGCCCCCGTTCACGGTCCCCGCCTCGCCCCCTTCCCACGTCCCTTCCCCGCCCCTCGCGCTGGCTGCCGCGCCCGCCGCCCCTCCCCGTCGGCGGCGGCGGCGGCGGCGGCCCGGCCGCACACGCCGCTCAACCTCGGCAAGATCGACCGCGGCAACGAGGCGAGCAGGGCCCCGCCCCCCCCGCGCCCCCTTCCGCTCCCGCGCCCCGCCTGACGCCGCCGCGCAGGACGACGACGCGCTGCAGACGCTGCGGCGGGTGCTGGGCCCTCGGGCGGCGCCGCCACGGCGCGCGGCACCGCCGGCGGCGCCGCCACGGCGCGCGGCACCGCCGGCGGGGCCGCCACGGCGCGCGGCACGACCGGCGGGGGCACGACGCGGCGGCAGAGCACGACGCGCACGAACCGCGGCAACGCGACGGCGCGGGGCGGGCCGCTGACGGCCCGCGGGGCGGCGCCGCTGACGGCGCGGGGGCCGCGGAGCTCAACCCTCTCGCCGCCGCCGAACGACGGGGCGACGGGGACGGAGGCATCGGGCCCGCGGCAGTCGTACCAGTCGGATCGCTCCCGGCCCTCCCACGTATCCCTCCGCTCCCTCTCCAGCGCCCGCCTCTCCAGCCCCGAGGGGCCCCCGCCGGCCCCCGCCGTCCCCGCCACGCCCCTCAACGCCCCCTCCTCCGTCGTCTCCGGCCTCGGCCTCGGCACCGTCGGCGCCTTGGGCACGGGCGGCACGGCCGGCCTGGCGACGCTCGTCGTGGGCCCGATGGCCAACGGGAAGCCCCGCTCGACCTCCTCGGACCTCACGCTGGGCGCCAACGGCGGGAGCGCGCGCAGCCGGCCCGGCGCCGCGCCCCGCAGCGCCGCCGGCACGAGCGGGCGGCACGTGACGCTCTCGGACGGCGGCCTCTCCACCGCGCGCCTCTCCTCCCGCTTCAAGCCGCCCAGCGTGGCCGGCTCGCTGGGCGCCGGCGTCAGGCCCGGCAGCGTCCCCTCGCTCAAGGCCCTCGCCGCGCCCAGCCCGCAGCTGCAGCCGGCGCGCGCGGCCCCGCCCGCCCGAGCTGCCCGTCACCCCGCGAGCCCCGCCCGGGCCGCCCCGGTCGCCCCGGCGCCCGCCGAAGTGGCTGCCCCGGCGCCGGCGCCGCACGCCGCGGAGCCGGCCTTGGCCACGGGGCGCAAGCGGCCCTCGGTCGGCTTCTCTCCGGCCTCACTTCAGGCGGCCGCCGCCGCCGCCGCCACGTCGGACCCGGAGGCGGGCACGCCGGGGCGGGGCGGCGGGGGCGGGGCGGGGCCCGGCGGGGACGCGCTGGGGCCGGGCGCTGGCGGCGCTGGGCGTGCAGCCGCGGCACCTCGCCGCCATGCGCGGGGCCGTCCACTGCCGCTTCGTGGACGGCGCCCTCGAGGCCGAGTTCTGGGACCGCGTGCCCCGCGCCTCGCTGCCGGACACGCGCACCGTCCTCGCCCTCGTCTTCGCCCACACGCTCCTCTGGCCCGCCGTCCAGTACGGCTCGGGCGTCCCCGGCGACCTCCCCGCCCGCCTCCTCGTCCGCTACGCCCTCCAGGGCACCTGCGTCGCCGCCGCCCTCGCCCTCGCCCTCTTCGCGCGGGCGCCCTTCACGCGGCACGCCCGCTGGGTCGTCAACGCCCTCTCCGCCGTCCTCGTCGCCAACGCCGCCATCTCGGTGCTGCTCTTCGACCGGCGCGAGGCCGGCGCGGCGGCGGAGCTGGCGGCCTCCTTCTCCTACGCCGACCTCTTCATCGTCCTCTTCATCATACACACCTTCCCGGGGCCCGTGGCGCCCTGGCTCGACACCCTCGTCTTCGACCTCGCCCTCATCGGGGTCTCGCTGGCGAGCTCGGGGCTGGCGCGGGCGCGGCCGGGGCGGGCGCTGCTGAACCTGCTGCTGGTGGAGGCGATCTGCGTCTCGGCGGCGTGGTTCAAGGAGCTCGAGGCCCGCGTCGAGTTCCTCCTCGACCGCGAGCTCAAGGCCCGCCCCGCCGGCCCCGCCCGATATCCTCCGTTCGCTCCGCTGACGCTGCCGCTGCCGCTTCGCAGGCGGAGACGGAGGAGCTGGCGTTCGAGTGCGGGGAGACGGAGCGGCTCCTGCAGCTCTGCCTCCCGGCCCCCGTCGCCCTCGGCGTCAAGGACTCCTCCAACGGCGCCAAGCCGACCTTCTACGAGCGCGTCGGCGTCCTCACCGCCGACATCGTCGGGTCCGCTACACTCTCTAATTACGATGGCGCTCGCTCCGCGGGGGCTGACGGCGGCGGCGGGCGTGGCGCAGGTTCACGCCGCTGAGCAGCTCGCTGAGCGCGGGGGAGCTGGTGGACATGCTGGACACGATCTACCGCAAGCTCGACATGCTCGCCGCCGAGCGCAACATCCACGTCCTCAAGGTCCGCCCGCCCGCCCCGGCTGTGAAAAGGCCCGGGGCGCCCGCCCACCGCCGGCCGCGCGCGCGCCGCAGACGATCGGGGACGCGTGGATCGCGGTGGCGGGGCTGGACGAGCCGGTCTCGGAGGAGGCGATGGTGGAGATGGTGGACCTGGGCGCCGCCGTCGTGCAGACCTTCAAGCAGTACGCCGCCAACTCGGGCCGCCCCGTCTCCGTCCGCGTCGGCATCGCCCTCGCGTCCGCCTCGGGCGGCATCATCGGCAACAAGAAGTGGTTCTGGGACCTCTTCGGGTCCGCCCCCCGCCCAGGCCTCGGCCCCGGCCCCCGGCCCCCGCTCACGTTCGGCGGCTCCGCCCGTGCAGGGAGGCGATGGAGGCGGCGCAGCGGCTGGAGTCGTCGTCGCTGCCGCTGCGGGTGCACATCTCGCGGGACGTCGCGGACTGCATCGCCGACGTCTTCGCCGTGGAGCCGCGCTACGCCGACCCCGCCGCCGCCCCGCCCGCCCTCGCCGACCTCGGCGACACCTTCTTCGTCGCCACCTCCTCCGCCTCCTAGCCCCGCCCGCCCCTCACCGGGCCCCCCTTCTCTCCCATTTGATTTCCGCGTGTGCTTGCGGCTTCTCAGCCGCCCTCGAATCGTGCTGTTTGCCTAAGAATTTAATTATTTAATGATGAATCATTTCTTTGAGCCGCATTCGCAAGGCAATTGCAATGTGGGGCTTCGTCTCCTCGGCTTCGTGCACGTGGCGGACCGCTGGGGCCCCGTCCCCGTCCTCCCCGTCCTCCCGGAGTCCGCCTGGGCATACTCGTCAATCCCGCCGCCCTGATTTCTAGATCTGCACCCCGGGCCCCGCCTCCGGCCCTTGCCGCGTTCTGCGCCCTCTACGGCTTAAGCTTAATCATTGAATAATACGCCCAGACCCAGGCCCGAGCCTGCTTAGGACGGCAGCTAGGGCGGATCATCGGATTGCAAACATATTTATTTATATTATATTATGTAATTATAGTTACAGGTCGATGTTCGAATTCACGCGGGGCCCTGATGATCTGCTTCCGACTTGGCGCCTACTGCTGCTCGGAGGCGGCCTCGAGCTCGCCCTCGGCGCTGGCGCCGCTGTTCAGCTCGAAGAGGTCCGCCTCCTCCAGCTCGAAGCCCTCCCCCTCCTCGACGTCTGCGGCGGCGGCCGCGGGAGGGACGTTCAGCTTTATCGCGGGCGGCCCGGGAATCACTCCGAGGCTCGATCAACGCTCTTAGCTTCTTCGCACCTTGAATGTTGACGGGCTCGTCCAGGCGTCCGGATCCGCAGGACGGGTCGTGCGGGTTATATATGTACTGCAAACAGAGTGAGCAGGGGGCGCTGGGCGTTACAGAACAAGTACGTATACAAACCCCGTTGGTACAAGTCACAGTCTCCTGCGAACGAGCGCGCCGACCGTCGGACGGTCGTTTGCAGCACAGATTACAAGTGGAATCAGCTCAAGTTACGAACATCCCAACACTCCCAGCAGTTCAGGTTTTTGGCGTCCGAGGCCGCCTTCGTCGTGCACATGTCGTTTTCCAGCGACTTGCCGCCCAAACCGATGCACGAGTCGTAGCTGCCGTTTCCTTTCGAGAGCACGCTCCCCTTGCACTTGTAGTCCGACCTGCACGCGTTCCCGGCCCGGGCGTCGGCAGACGGTCCCGGGTTGGGGGCGTGCGGAAGCCTGGCGGGGAGGCCCGGGGGCCGGGAGCGCGACGCGCGTGCGGACCAGCAGAAAAAGCCCCTCGGCTGGTAGGTCGTCGTCGACATCTTCTTCTTGTCGGAGACGAACTAGGTCGGCGCGGCTGCGGCGTCGCTCAGCCACCCGAGGCCGATCCGCGAACTTTTAAAGATCTAGAGCAGCGACGTGCGGGCCGGGCGGACAGCCGCGGACCTGGTGAGGGCACCCGGCACAGCGACAAGTCGCCGATGACAGAGATGATCTGCTGGCAGAGTCGACTGCTGCTGACAGTCTCACTCCTGCTGGCAGCCTGGCACAAGCTCGCAGAAAAAAGTGAAAAAGAGACCCAGGCTCCCAGAAAGCTCCCAGAAGGCTCGCGGAACCTCACAAAAAAAAGAGTCTCGCTCCAAAGAGTCCAAGCGTTACTATGGCGTACCCCCCCCGTACGGGGATTAAGTTAGACGAATGGGTGAACTCGTCTATCCGCGCCTAACTTTGTCGTCGCCTAACTTTGTGGATTGACAGTACAACGCCTCGGGCACGAGCGGCGGCTGCGGCGCCGCCTCGCCCGTGTACGCGCGGGGCGCGCGGACCGCCGCCCGCGCCTTCCGCTCGCGCTCGGTGCTGGTGGGGCAGGCGGCGCGCAAAGCGCCGACGCTGGGCGCAAGCGCGAGCCCCGCGGCCCGCGCCGGCGACGACTCGCTCGCCGCCTTCCTGAACGTCGCCGGCGCCCCGCGGGCCGCGGGCCCTCGCCGGCAGCCCCGCGCGCGGCGCCTCGCCGGCCCAGGGGCCCCTCAACGCGGCCCTGGGGCGCGGCTCGGCCGTGGCCTCGCTCCCGATCCTGCGGCCGCCGTCGAGCGGGAGATCGCCCCCCTCTCGCCCCCGTTCGCCGTCCCCGCCTCGCCCCCTTCGAATTCCCAGGCCCCCTGGCCCCCTCCGCGATCCCCGCCCCTCCACCCGGCCCCCGCGCCTAGCACGTCCGTGTTCGAATGGTTTAATGGCATTCTACGTATACCGTACTGATTCATGATCAATGATTGCATCCTGCTAAGCATAGTCGTACGCGTGCACAGAGCGCTGGCTGGTCTTCAGCACGGTCTTCAGCTTGCGACGTCTTCCGCGTCGCCCTATCTAGGTTCAGAGCCAGGATTCGAATTCGTGCTCGTCGACCTGGGACTCCTGCCGGCGGCGCTTGCCGGGTTTGGCCCAGAGGGCGTGCCGCCCCCGCAGGCACTCGTTCGCCTTGGGCCACGTTCCCCTCCTCGTCCAGGTCCGAGTCGTCCGAGGCGACCGTGCCACGGAAACCGTCGCCATCCCGCCCCTGCCCCGCGTACCTGAGACAGAATCAATACCGCGGATTTTTCTCGAATCAAAAACCGATCGAGGCAGCAGCATTGAATTCCGGATTTTCTTAAATCAAAAACCGATCGAGCCGCGCACTTCCCCCAGCGCGGGCCTTCCCCCCCGACGCAGGCGACCTTCAGGCGCTTGGGCGGCACAGTCGTCCGCTCCACAGACAGCACGCGGACGGACACCTGCGAACAGCACAGGACGCGGATCCAGAATCAGAATTGCAGCAATAACTCTAGATCTTTAAAATAAATTCCACGTGCACGATATTGCATGCGCACCGCCCAGCCCGTCCGGCTCGCCTTCGGCTTCAGGTGGATCGCGAACTCTCCGCCCGCGCCGATCGGGAAGTCGCAGAGGCGGAAGGGGGTTCTCTCGTGCGAGAACTTGGGGAGGGAGACTCCGTTGAAACGGAAGCGGAAGATCCGCCCCTCTACGGATATCGATCAAGGTGAATTGTTGCAAGATCTAGATCAAATTTCGAAATCAATTACGAAAACTAAATGCAGCGCAAACCGGAGCTTGTGTCGATGCCGAGGACGTTCACAATGGCCCGCTTCAGATTCGTCAACGTCTCCGAGCCTGCGCTGGCGAATTCGAACGAGAAACTGCAACGTCGAGATCCCGAATAGCGGTACATGTTCGCGCACCGTGGACTTCGATCTCGCGCGTGAAGTTGAATTCATTGCCGCTCGGATCCTGGCGCTTGGACTCCGTTCCGGTGCAGTACTCGTCGAAGCCCGTGACGAGCAGGCGGAGCTTCGAGTTCGACATTCCCTGCGCTGCACACGGAAATGAAGCTTTAGACCAATCGTTATCGCCATCGTTATCTCCCGCAAAACATTTCACCTGCGGCCGCGCGCTTCGTGGTAAGCAGGTGATCCAAGCTCGCCGCTGGGCACCCCAGCTGCCTCAAATTCGAGACGAGAGCAACCAGACGATACTGAGAGATGTAGCTCACGATCAGCGAAATCAAAAGCGCTCCGCGTCATCGACGTCGCTTATATAATTATAATTATACATACAAGCTTGATGTTGCCAAAGAAAGTTCGCTGCACCACCGCCACGGATCCGGATTCACCTGTAGCTAGGCCTGCGCCCCAAATGGGATTCGATGCCTGCGCACGCACTCAAGATCAAGTTCGCTCAAATTCGATCGACCGCGGGCCGGCGTGCGCGAACCTCCGGATCCATTCGCAGCACGATGGCACTTCCAGCAAGCCGCTGGACCTGCCCGGACAGGCGCAAATTCGTTCCACTTTCCCAGACAGGATTCATGGATCCCCAGCGCGCTTCCGGGTCCATGCAGACTCCCAGTAAGATCTGTACGGGCGCCCGCGATTTTTGGCGCGAAGTTGCGATCGATGGCGAAATTTTCACATTCGCGCGCGCGGGCGTGCGCCCCGCGCACCTCATCGCCTGGCCGCAGGCCGCCGTGCTCGATGTCGTCGTCGTCTGTCATAGACGACGTCCTCGAAAGCAGGACGCCCCAGCGAACCGACGGCGGGAGCGCCCCGCGAATCGTGAGGTGCGCATCGTCCAGCGCGAAAGAGGAAGCTCCGGCTGCCATCGCGGTCGCGGTTGCTGCGAAATGCCGTGATACAGCCGCGGTTGCTGCGAAATGACGCAATCACGAGATGAGCCTCGCAGATCGAGCGCGATCCCGATCAAGCTCGAGCTCGAGGAGGCCAACATATATGCATGCTTATCCCCCCTCCCCCCCCCCCTTTAATTCTCAAGATCGATTTAAATTCCCTTTCCAGCATGCGCGCACAAGATCAGCACTGGGGGCTCCGAGGCTCGCCCCTCGACGGCCTCTTCGATGCCACCGCCGGGCCGGCTCCTACACCCCCGCCATCCTCGCCTTCTCTGGTGCCCTCCCCGGCTCCTCGCACCGCGGGGCGGAGAAGCTCCGCTGACCGAGGCGCCCCCGCAGCGTGCACGTTCGCCTCCGTCGGCTTCGTCCTCTTCGTCCGCGTCGAGCGCCCCGCCGGCGCCGCCGTCGCCCCGGCCCCCGCCTCCCCCACGCCGTCCGCCGGCGAGGGCGCCCTCCTCTCCTCCTTCTCCTCCTCCCCTCCGGATCCGCCCTCAATCTCGAGCCTGAGGCCAAGGCCGGTTTCGTTCAACGGTTCAGGCAGCAAACGGCCATATGCTTAGTCAACGCCCCGCCCCGGCCCGGCCCATGCCTTCTGAGGGCAGCAGTTATGTAAATTGAAGTTCGCGGTTGCGCGCACATGTAGTTATTTAATTTACAGGCTGATGCTTACGTAGGGCGCAATGCTAGCTCAGCGGCTGCAGTCGGGATGTATTAGTCGGGGTTGCATTCGCGCTCAGCCGGGGATGTAGTCGGGATTCCCCTGGTAGGCCTCGGGGCGCCTGAGCGCGTCGAGGTTCCCCTTCGGCTCCGCGCGCCCGCCGCCGCCCTGAAATGGCGTCTCCGCCGCAGCGTCCATCGCCTGCCCGCCGCCGGACGTCGGCACCAGCCGCTGCGGCGCGTTCTGCGCGGAGAATCGATATCGCGCGCGGCGTCGGACAGGGCGGCAGATTTCGCGGGACCGGGAAATTTTCGCGGCACCTCCTGATCAGCGCTGAGAGGCTTAGCGCGCGTGCCGGAGAAGCGCGCGTTCTCGTTTGCTCCGTATCCCTCGCGGTCGGGATTCTGCACATGCGCGCGGCGGCGCGCGTGGCTGAGATCGCGCGTAGCTGAGAGCGGCGCGCACGGACCATTTCAAGTTCGATCTGGCTCCTACTGTGCTTGATGTAGATCTGGCCGGCTCTTCTCCGGCCGATTTTCTGTACTCGATTTTCCTCCAATTGCTCATCCTAGCTCCACCAATATAATAATTGTTCCTCCAATTTCCTCAAGCCTATATTATCAGAGAAGTGCTACGTACGCGCGCCCAGCGCTTGCCGCGAAAACTGCAAAAACTAAATGAACACGCTCGGCAGAATTTCTCGCTCTAGCTAGGCTCTAGCTAGCTACAACCATATGGCTTGCTAGGTCTTCAATTTAATTGCTAGGGCTAGCTAGCTAGAGGTGCTTCAATTTGGCTAGAGAAAACGTGCACGTGCATCCGACGGTTGAAGTGACTACAGCTAGCTAGACGCGCGCGCCTGCCAGCGCGCCAGCCCCCGCTGATCTGCGAAACTCTGCGAAAATCGATATCGCACTAGCTGCATCGCAGCTGCAGCGTGCATGAGCAATCGGTATTAATATCTTGATCATGAAGCTGAGCAGTGAATCAAGGTCGATCGCAAAATATCTTTGCATAGTTCGAATTCTCATTTTCAGACTCTGCTGGCCAGCGCTCACTCCTCCGCCATCGCCATTCGATCGCCATGTACAGCGACGCTGGCCGGAGGGAACGCTCGCGCAGCGCTAGCTGCAAGCGATTCAGCTGCAGGCGGGCCGCCTGCGAGTTCGACGGGCTGTCCGGGGGCGCCTAGCTCCAGGCCTAAGGGTCCGGCTGCAGCTGCCGGCACGACGAGGATCCCCGGGGGTTGCGGCCGGTCAGCTAAGATCTGCTCCGGACGCGGGGGCGACCCCAGCAGCCGCCGCTTGCACGCCTGCGCGGAGCACGAACTCAGCCCGGTCTGAAAGCGCGCGTTTCATTTCGCGCCCTGCAAGATTAAGCTCGAGTACTAGTCACCTTGTATGCCTCGCTGAAGAGGACGAGGAAGCCGACGGAGGCTCCGATGAGGGCCCACTCCCACGAGATGGGGGCCAGCCCGAACACCTGCGCACGCGGCCACATCGGATCCCGTCCAGCGCTGGCGCGCGAAAGCGGCTGGCCTCGTCGTTGATGACGGGGATGTAGAAGAGGGCGGCGGTGAGGGCGGCCGGGACCAGCACGGCGATGAAGAGGGGTCTGCAGGGCGAGCTCGAGGAGAGCTCGAGGTGGGGGGCGGTGGGGCGGGGCGGACTTGGCGGGGCGCCAGGCGAGGCGGGTGACGGAGAGGCGGCGGTGGCGGATGAGGAAGGCCAGCACCAGGAGCCTGCTCCCGCCGCGGCCGGCGCGTCATGCATGATCAGCTGTGCCGCTCAGACTCTGAGAATGCCAAGGGGCGGGGCGGTGTGGCGCGCGTGAAGGTGAGGGACCCGAACGCGGCGCTGCGCGCCCGCGGGACGTGCCCGCAGCCCTCGCCCTGCGCCCCGCCGAGGGGTCAATATTCAATCGCCACGTGAGACCCCGGGCGCAAAATCTCCACCAAGCGGACGCACATCCGCAAACGAGCCGCACTCGACCCCGTAGTCGCCATCGTAGCGCCAGAAAATCACCTAATTATATAATTCGAACAAGCACTCGCACGCAAAGCAAAGCGGGCGGGGGAGCTCGATCTCGAGCCCCGTGCGGCGCGAGCGCACGACGCAGAAGGAGGCGAGGGAGAAGGCGCCCATGACGATCCCGTAGACGAACGTGTCGCTGATGAGCTGCGGCCGGCGGGGGCGTTGGATGCCGCGGTCACAAGGAGGAGACGGGGGCCGGGTGCGCGCTGGCCGATCGCGAGGGCGGGGCGGACTTCCGGCGTGAAGAGCCCCTCCACGGCGGACTGGGGCGGCCTGCGCTCGGAAAATCGAATTCAAGGCCGCGTTGAACCAGGAGAGGCGGGATCGGATCGGGCGGCTGGGGCCTGCAGCGCGCATGAGCATGAGGTCCGGTGAGGCGGCCTCGGCCCCGAGGGCGATGTCCGCCGGCGTCCCCGTCACCTGCGCCCCCGCGCCCGATGGCGGCGCAGCTGCTGCAGGACCCTTTGGGGGCGCGCGCGCGCACGAGGTTGAGGTAGAGGACTTGGATGGCGGTCATGGGGAAGACGTAGCCCTCCCTGTGGGCGCCCTCGGCGCTCGAGATCGCGATCGAGCGCGAGGGGGCGGGGGCGGGGGCGGGCGGGGAGGGCGGGGCGGGGGCGGGGCACGTGGAGGGGTCGTCCTGCTTGGGGAAGGTCCCGAAGACGAGGCCCACGACGAGCACGATCACCTGCCCGGGCGCCGGCCGTCAGGATCCGAGGCTCCGGGGGAGGGGACGGGGGATGTGGAGGCGGGCGGGCGGGCCTCGGCGACGTTGCTGGAGAGGAGGTGCACGAGGAACTTGCCGATGTTCGCGAAGATGCGCCGCCCGTCCTGCGCGGGCGAGGGCGAGGGCGAGGGCGCGGTCGACGGCCCGTGTCTAAAACTCGGCTTGGGAGAGGAGGCCTAGGGCTGCGCGGGGACCTCGACGGCGTGGACGATGGAGGCAAAGTTGTCGTCCGTGAGGACCTGCAGCGGGATCACCGCAGGAACGGCGCGCATGTACGTGTACATGACATCGATTATAGTTTAATCCCGCACGATGTCGGCGGCCTCCTTGGTGACGTCGGAGCCGGAGAGGCCCATCGCGATGCCGACGTCCGCCTGCACGATCGACGGCGCGTCGTTCACCTGCCCCCGCGGCCCGTCCACTTGCACGTTAATTATAAGGGCGGCCCTGAGGGGATGAATCTGCGCGATCTCCGCTCGCACCCCGTCCCCCGTCATCGCGACTGCGAGCCGGGAGGCCATATTCATCAGGATCCGAATGGGTCTTAATTTTGATGGGCCTTCCGCGCACCAAAGGCCTTCCGCCTCTTGAGGGCGTGAACAAGCTTCACCTTCACCAAGTCGTTAGATTTCTACCAAGTTAGCGAAGGGAAGAAATTGAAGGACCTTGGACTCCGGAGAGCAGCGGGCGAGCACGAGCGGCAGCTGCGGCATGCCGTCCTCCTGCGATCCGTCAGAGCGCGTGCGCATGCGCTCGTACTGCTCGAAAAGCTGGCGCCTGCTCCGTCGTCAGGGCGTCAAACTCCTGCGGCGGAGTCGGGCTTCAAAGATCTGCATCTAGAGGAGGGCGGGCTCTGTATGTATCTGTATCCGAAGTCAAAAGCGCACGGGGGCGGTCATGACGAGTCCGGCGCGGCGGGCCTCCGCGGGGTCGAGGCCGGCCGGCACAATCCCCACCTGCCGCGCGATCGCTCCCGCCTGCAGCGCGGATAGTCACGTCGACGTCGACTCCCGCAAGAACCTTAATATAAGATGAACATATTTAATCGAGGCCCGTCCAGGATCCCCGGACGCGCCGTTGAGGCGTGGTCGCCAGTGAGCATGTGGACGGTGATTCCAGCGCGCTGGCAGGTGGCCACCGACTCGGCCGTCTCGGGGCGGGGCGGGTCGTAGATCCCAACCTGCGCGCGAACGTTGACCTAGAAATCCGCGAAGACGCTGTCGGATCAAATTACAGTGGGCGGACCAGGGCGAGGAAGGTCAGGTCGTCCTCGACGGCTGCGCGGTCCGGCGGCTCGCCTCCGGCGGGGCAAGCGGCGAGGGCGGCGCCCAGCGGCGCCGAGGCTGCGATTTCGCGACGAGCGAGAGCCAGCACCCGCAGGCCCCGACCCGCCATCTTCGCCGTCGTCAGTACGACGTTTGCTTCAGAACGAAGAGACGAGCACGCACGGCCTCTGCGCGAGCTAGCGTGCGCTCCGTAAAGCCAGGGTCGCTCGCGACTGGTACAGCCTAAGGCGGATACACGTCAGTTCTAGGAAATTCGCAAGCACGAGCGCGAAATTCGCTCGCGTTGGCGTCGCGATCGGGACCGTATCCGGAGGCGCGGGCTGTGCAGAGGCGGAGAACGACCTCGGCCGCCCCCTTGACGTGCGCCACCAGGGGCTCCCCCTGTCGCGGCGTCAGGCCGCGGGCGCAGCATACGGCGCGACGAAATCGTCGCACGGGGGCAGGACCGGCGACCGCGACGGCCATCCTCTGCGAAAGGGCGCTCGAATCCAACGCAGCCGTAGATAGAGCTCGGGGCTGCTACTTTCAAGGTCGAGTCGAAATCGTACTGGTGAGCGACGCGAATCCCGCCTTCCTTGAGACCATCCCGCTGGACGCCCCCTTTGGCCGCCAGCACCAGCAGCGCGACCTCCGTCCTGCGTTGTTCGAGGCCCCTGAGCTTCCGCGGGACCGGAGAAGCAAAAAGAGCGTTTGAAGCGGCGCACGGGTCGCCCGTCGTGGCCCAGCGCCCCTCCGGCGATTCCTCGACGTAGTGCAGTGTCGCCTTCGAATCCGTGCCGAGGCGCGCGTTAGAGTGCTTGCGATTGCAACGGATTGTATCGTGGCTGTACATGTCTTTGACGCTCATTAATATTGGGGTTCTAGATGTGGAGGACGGTCACGTTGTTGCAGAGGGCCGCGCATTCCAGGGCGAGACGGAGCGGGGAATCGATGTGCACTCCGGCGGCCGCGGGCGGCGCGCCGGCCCCTTCGCTAGCAGTGTTCGGCGCGCCGCCCTCTGCAAATTCTCCGACGGGTGTCGTCCCCTCGCCAGTCACTGGAGTTTCGAAAAGATCACCGGGTCAGTCACGACCGCGCCTTCAATGGGAAAACAGGCAAATGCGCGCCGTGCAGTGCCCGCTCCCCCGCCACGTCGATCTCCACCGCCACCATCTTCCCCTGCGTCTGCGCCAGCGTCACGTGGCGGCTGCCGGGGCCGACTTCAATTTGCAAATTGTGCGGATGCAGCCGCACCAGCGTCCCCGTCTTGTCCTGCGCGAGAGGTCATGGACGATCAGACACAGCAGACAGAGACCAGAATTTCGGGGATTCTCGAAAAAGCTCACGGAGCAGATGTCGGTTACGGAGCCGAGGGCCTCGAGCGAGTTCAGCTTCCGCACAACCGCCCGCTGCGAGCGAGGAAAAACTGGAATGAGATTGATATGGATGCTGCATTCGCAACTCGTGGTCGCTTCGAATTCAGCAATCAAGTGAGCACCTTCTGGGCCATGCGCCTAACGCCAGTCGCCTTGCCGAAAATTTGCGGATATGAGTGACTGCAAGTTCAATCGCAAGGCCGCTTACAGCTTTTCGCTCACCATCGTGACAGTTAAAACGGCCACAAGGCCCTCAGGGATAATCTGTTGTGCGGCGGGGGCAATAATCAGGAAACATTGCAGGTACCCACCCCGCGGCCGTTTTTGCGCACGGCAATGGCCACGCTGATCGCATAGAGTGCAACCTCGTGCATGTCCCCTTGAAACTGCGCAGGCTTGAAACTGCCAAAGGCCTTTATTAAATTGAAGGTTCGCACCCCGTAGCGGGCAAAAACGATAAGCACAATGATGCCATCGACAAGAAAGAGGCCTACTCCCAGGTAGTTCATGCGCCGCTTCGAAAGAAGCCATCGATATCATTTCCCTGCGGCAAAAGGTATGCTTGCGCACCTGGAGCGGCGTGGCTTCGTGCTTGGGCTGCAGCTTCTCCGCAATGCGTCCGAGCTCGGTCCCCATTCCCGTGGCCGTCGCGACGCCCTTGGCGCGCCCCCGCGTTACGATCGTGTTTTTGAAGGCCATCTGAGAAATCCGATTAACGCCGCCTAAAGTTCAAGCGATCGCGCGCGGAGTGCCGGCCGCGGGCGGACGTTTGTGCGGTCGCCGACAGGCGGCTGCAGCCCGGTGTTGGGTAGTGGCGCCAGTGTCTTCCTGTATCGATATTAACTCTCACTTCGGAAATTATGTTCGCTCGCGCTTGTATTCAGTTTATGTTTTCGCGCACCGCACGGGGCTCGCCTCGCCCGTGAGGAGCGCCTCGTCGGCCTCCACTCCCGCCACCGCCGCCAGGCGCATGTCGCAGGGCACCTACGGTACGACGATTCAATCATTTGGAAACAGGGGGCGCACTCTAGGATTTTCAGGCTGCTGTGCTCTACCCCGCTTTACCTTGCTAATTACATAATCGTACGCTGAAGTAATAACTGTACGCACCTGATCCCCCTCCTCAAGTATCACAATGTCACCGGGAACGACCTAAAACAGCTTAGAAATGATTCTATAGATCGCGCGCGAGCGCGAGATGATGGATATGCCGACGTCGTCTGTGCTGATGTCCTGCGCCCGGCCGCCTCTCAGCACCCGCGCCACAGCTGCAAGCAATTCGTGAACAAACTCGAGTTGAAGCGCCGAGCTCGAGCATGAGCATGAACGTCAACTGGAGCGCACGGGCCGTGGATTTCTTCAACGCTGCGAGCGTCTTCTCCGAGCGAAACTCTTGAGCAAAGCTGCGTAGGCGAGATTAAATATTAAGCTGCGGGTATAAAATGGAAGCCAGGCTGGTGGCGTCGCGTACCCGATGGAGACGTTCAGAAAGATGACAGCTGCGATGACCGCGGAGTCGATGACTTCTTGAAACGCGATCGTCACAGCAAGCGCCGCGTAGAGGATGAGAATGATCGGAGCGGTCATGTGCTCGACTGCCGATCCAGGATCGCCGGCAGGGTCAGCATCGAATGCATATGTGTGCAATGCATATGGCGAGGGAAATTCAGAAATACTTTGGCGCACGGAGGAGCCGAAGAGCAGAGAAGCTGTGCGCGCCGCGCAGGCGATTCGGCCCGTTCTCCTCCAGTCGGCGCGCCGCCTCCGCTTCGTCGAGGCCGTCGGCCAGCGAGACACCGAATTTCGCGGCTGCGAATGAACATCGTTTCGTACCTCTGCCCGCGAGATTGCATCTCCGACAAATGTGCGCATGCGCGACTGACCGACAAGTTCGACTGTCTGCAAGTAGGGCGCGTCCTCTTCCGCTGCCGCTTCGGCGCCGCTAGCGCTCACTTTTCGCCGGACCCGCGCACGAAGCTGAAGGCCCATTCCGTGTGCGTGCACGTGCTGCAAAATATATATGCTGCAGTCGAGGTCTAGCTGCGTGCTTAAGCGTGCTGTGCAAAATGCGTTTCTTCTTTCGAGGATCTTACCCCGAGCGTATTTCTCCCCTCCCCATATAGCTGTCACGAAGCTGCATGTACGTCGAGGACATTTTAGAGGAGACATTTTAGAGAGTAAGCGAATATATACGTAAGTGAATTCAAAGAGGAGAATTTAATCCCACATTAATATTTAGACTGGAAGAGCTAGATAGACTCAAACTTGCTTCAACTCGAGCCTGCACGCTCGAATTCGTCAGCTGCAGGTGCGCTCAGGCCACGCCATCGCGAGCGCCGATCAATCTGCGAAACTCCGCGAATTGTGCACCCGCGATTTCGCAGATCGAGAAAATGTCGGCTTTCCGGATCGGCACCGGGGACCCCGCCCTCGAAATCGCGACGGATCTGGACCGGCGGCTGGTGGCGCTCATGAGCGAAATCGTCAAGAAAGGCATTCCCTGCGGGTGCCTTCCTCGTGCACCCGACTGGGACGACACATTCGCGCGCTGGGGCGTCCGCCCCGCAGAGGATTCTTTCGATGCGTTCATGACCGTCATTAGCCTCGCGAGCGGCGGCAATTTGGACGCGGCGCTCGCTTCCATCGAGGTTCGCGCCAGCGTTGCAATTTCCTCGAGATATCGATAAATCGATCGCGATGATCAAATTTATATATTCGAGCAGAGATCTGCCCTGCGCAATCCTGCGGGGGAGTGCATTCGATCCAAGGCAAAGGCGCTCGCGTTTCGACTCGCTTCGGCATCGGCGGAACCGGACGTGCAGAAGAAGGGACAAATCTTCGACGGAACTAACATTGCAACGGTAAGGCAACCTTGGCGAGGCAGGCCGCGTGCCTGCGGAAGACTCTGCGCATGTACATGTGCCCGTGATAGTTGCGCGCTCGCGATCGATCTCATGGGCTTCAACGTCGATTTTGCAGCGCGGAGTCGAGTTCGCGATTTCAGAGTTTGGAGAGGAAAGCGTCGAGCACGGGCAGGCGCTCATAGCGTACGCCGCCGCCCTCGAAAAAATCGCATCGACGGCGGTAAATGTAATTAATTCTATAATCACGCTCACGAATGCGTCGAATACGTCGACCGTTAATTTTCTCATATGTTCTCTCGAAGACGGATGAACGCGGAGAGGTGCTTCATTTCTCCGCTCGGAATATTTACATGGTAAGTTTCGCCGCGCCGGCTCATCGTGGTGTCTCGAATCGACTCCTGACGCAGAGAGCCATGCGCGTCCTGGGAAGACGGCCGCAAGAATTACCGCACGAACAAATGGGTTTCGTTCTAGAAGGACTGCATCACCAGAGTGCTTTCGTTCAGGCCATAGTCGGCACTGCTGGCTTCGCGCGCAACGAATCGATGCACGCGAGCTATTGGTGCGTGATATTCATTGCACCGTCGCCGGCAATGAAGTTTTCGTTGATCTTTCATCTACAATCCCGTCTTTGCAAATCAGGGAAGTTGACGAATTCCTGTATTCCGGCGGTCATTATTTGAATTATGAACGCGCGATACCAGTGGATGAGTATGAGACAAACCTCAGTGGTTTAGAGGCAAGTAAAGCAAACCAAGCCGAGTGCAGATAACCATATGGATCAGTCTTTCTCTGACTTGGAATCTTTCCCACAGTTTGCTCTCGATGCCGTCGAATCGAATCCGCCGTGGCAAAACAAGTACGCTGACAACGAGCGCGTGATTTTGCTCGTCGACATCGCGCACTGGCACGCCGAGGCCTTGCAGCTGCCTCGTGCAATCCAAGCCGCCGAGGTGCGCAGCTGCTTCGGTGTTGATATATGCCTCCGGTCCACCAATATATATCTGCTTTCAATTCGCAGCGCGCTGTGGAGATCTGCCTGGACCGACTGGAGAGCCTCAGGTGCTCACATGGTGGCTTCCACAGGTCTCAAATCGCTTTCGAGTGGAGACAGCTCGTCCGTGACTCGCTCGTATCGAAACGCTGCGAGTTTCGCTAATACTGCGGTACTCCTGGTTGTAGGAAAACGCCGTCAATGTATTCGGGCTTCTTCTCACCGATATGGGACTCTTTTCACGCGCGACACCGATTCTGGAGGTCTGCTCTGCATTGGCGGATCATCATTAGCTCAGACCTATTTCTCAAGTATTCTGCATGCGCAGATATTGGAGAGAGCGATACTGTTAGAAAGAAACCACATGCTGAAAGACCACGGCTATCCGCACACGAGCTCCATCGTCGATGCCAAATCGAAAGTTTTGGAGGACGTGCGGGATGAGCTTGCCCTGTGCAGGCAAGCGTCCTTGCGATTTGAATTCGTTCAGATTTGCATCGCCTGCAGCTGCAGGTCTGGCACGACCATTATTGACGCATCGCAGACTGGGCTCTGCCGCTGTCCTCCGCGCAACGTGCAGCCGCTGCCGGTGCCGTCCATTTCCGACAGGTGCTTGATCATGATCGTCCGGCGCCACGATTTGTGTCCCGATTATCGACATACACGCCTGATCATGAGCAGAAAACCTTCGCGATGAAGAGGAGAAAGACAACATGGAGATTGCACGGCTGCTGAACGACAAAAAGCTCGACGCGCGCGTCAGGCGTCAAATTGAATGTTGGCTGAAAACGCACGAGGAAAAAGCGCGGCACCGGGAAGGCGAGCTGCGCCGCCAAGCAGCCAAATCGAGCCTCGACTCTCTGCGCGTTCTCTGCGCAAAGGTGCGCTACATATAATTCCAACCAATGTCAATGGCTCTGTCCCATATATATTTATAATCTCACTACCCACATATATATTTATAATCTCACTACCCACTTTCAGCCGGAAGCATCCGTGACGGAATCGGAGCTCGCAGAGGCGGTCGCGACGGCGATCCGCAGCGGCTCCGGTCGCTCGGAGGTCGTTGCGCAGGCGCTCGCGCGCCTGCGGGCGCTGCGGCTCCGGCAGGATGCCACCCGCGATCTCGCGGAGGCTCTGTCCGCCGCGGAGGGCGAGCCGAGCGGCGGGCCTTCGGAGGCGGCCCGCGCTCTCTCGGCTGCTCTGCACCGCGCGAAGAAGTGCGGGGCCGCCGATTCGTCTGTCGCTCGGAGCGCTGCCGAAAGGCTCCTCATCCTGCAGACGGTGGTGCGCTTTCTGGCGGTTTTCAATGCGAAATAGGCTGCGAAATCGAGCCGCGAAACTTATTGATGACAAATTCTCGAATTTCGAGCGCAGGTCGACACGCTTGCATCCGCTGAAGCGCTGCTGCGGGAGATCGAGCTGGGCTCCGGACCGGGAGCCATCGAGCCCGCGGAGGAGGCGGCGCGGGCGCTGGCGTCCTCGGGCTTCGCGGCTCTGGCGCGCGCACGCCCCGACACTAATGTCAACGCCAAAGAATTCCGGAATCCGCTCACATTCGAGACAGGCGGCGGATCTCCGGGCGAGGCACGCCCAGGCGCTCGAATGGCGTTCCGCGGTTGCGAATGTCCGCGAAGTATTTGCGAGTCCATCGAATCTGGCCGTGGCGTTCATTCGAGCTCGCGATCGCAAGCGCAGGTGACGGCGGCTCGTTCGGGCGGGAGCGTGCCGCAGCTGCGGGAGGCGGTCCGGGCGCTGGAGGCTCTGAACACCGGCGCCTCCGGCTCCTCCAGCTCGGCACGGCAGGCCCAGCTGCGTGACGCGCGCGCGGTGCGCTCGATCTGCGACCCGGCGACCTCGATGGATTGCCGAAAATATAGATTTAGAGCCATTTTTTGGTCTCTGACCGCGAAAACGGAGCAGGCGCTGAAGCGAGTCTCGCAAGCGGCGCGGGCGCGAGTCGGCGCGGCGCTGCGGGAGGGGACGGAGGAGGCGGCGGGGGCGGCGCTGGCGGAGGCGATCGCTGCGGGGGACGCCGAGCTCCGCCGCGAGTGCGAGGCCCGCCTGAAGGGCCTGAAGCTCCAGGCGCGCCCTTCATCGTGCACGGCGATTATGCTTTTCGCGCACGCGCCGTGTGACAATTACAAATTAAATCCTGCAGGCGAAATCGATGGAAGAATCTGCAAAGGCCGAGACCATCGTTAACGTTGCCGCGAGCGAAGCATCGCTGACGGCGCTCGTCGCCAAAGAGAGCCCCGAGTGGGAGGTGCGAAATCGAAGCGAAATTTTAGAACTTAGAACTCGATACTTAGATTGCGTTTATGATCTCTCGAGGCAGGAGGCGATGGCGTGCCGCGCGGAGAGGGCGGTTCTGGTCAGCGGCGCGAAGGCGGAGGCGGTGTCGCTGGCTCTCCGCCGCTCGGACTGCGGCGCGGTGAGTCTGA
Source organism: Cyanophora paradoxa (assembly GCA_004431415.1). Classification (NCBI taxonomy): domain Eukaryota; class Glaucocystophyceae; order Cyanophorales; family Cyanophoraceae; genus Cyanophora; species Cyanophora paradoxa. The sequence continues at coordinate 67,845 of QPMI01000588.1, read as the reverse complement.
TTTCGCACTCGAATACCAAAAGGCAATTCATAATCGATATTCATAATGCGGCAGGAGCTGGAGGCCGTCATCCCCGCCGCGGCGGGCGCCGGCGGGCCGCCGCGGGCGCTGGCGGTCTTCGCCTCCGCCGAAGCTGCGCGGGCCGCGGCGGCCCTCCTGCCCGCCTCCCTCCCCTGCACGGCGGTGGCCCTCGGGAGCTCGCGCCCGTCCCGCGCGGCCGGCGGAGGCCGAGCAGCCGCCGGCGGTGCCCCGGAGTGCCGGCGCCGGCCCGGCCGCGAGCTCGAAGGCGAAGGCGGAGCGCAAGGCGAAGGGGCGCATGTCCCTCCGCGAGTTCCTCGCCCGCCCCGAGGCGAAGGCCGCCGCCGAAGAGGAGGCACCGGAAATTCGGGTCGACGCCACGGAGGCTCCGCCGGCGGCCCGCGGCTCCTGGGCCGCGGCGGGTCGGGGCTCGCGATCGCCGGCCCGGGCCGCTCTCCGCCCTCGCCGCGGCCGCAGCCGGCGCCGGCGCCAACGCCGGCGTCCCGCCCCGGGGCCGCCGCGGCCGCCGCGCCCCGAACCGCGCGCAGGGAGAGCCGAAGCCCCCCGGATCCGTTGCCGCGGCAGGCGAATTCGAGGCGGCGGCGGCGGCCGCGGGGGGCGATGCGCACGCGGAGGCCGCCCTCCTTGTCGCTCTCCGGCGCTGGTGAACTGAGCCGGCCGCGAGAATACTCCTCTGCAAATTGAATCGAATGTTTCGACATGTAAACCGTGAACCTAAATTCAACGTCAGGATTCCGAATGCGTGTGCCGCATGGAAGAGAAAGAGAGGCCCTAGATCATTGATATCGCTCCGTCCCTCCCCGACTAAATTTCCCCCTCTTCTCTCTTCCGGATCCGGGATTCCTCTAAGCGATTACAACTGTTAGCTTTTATCTTCTCTTCCCGCTAGCTAGAGAGAAAGCTCATTCTCCTTGCATTAAGGGCACGTCCGCAATCTGCAACTGCAAAGTAACTGACCGCAAGGAAACCGCCTGTCGCGCCCGCGCGCGGCTGTCGCTGTTTAGCACGCGCCGATATTCGAATACCCGCAGACGTGACGCGCGCGGCCGCGGAAAGAATGGAGAGCCGCTACTTCAACAACGCGCGGTACGCCGACGTCCAGCTCGTTGTCGGCGATCGGCGCTACTTCCTCGACTCGGAGCTCCTCCGTCGCGCATCCTTCCTCGACGCTCTCCTTTCTGACCGCTGGCGTGCTCGTGGCGCGAAATTGCCGCCGCTCGCAATCGGGTCTCCTCAGCTCGTGAAACTCGACGTTCCCGAGGACCCCGACGCCTTCGAAATGCTCCTTCGGGCGCTGTACGGGACCGGCGAACCGCTTGCGGGGCTTTTGCAGAACGTGCCGACGGCACTCTCGCTCTTTCGCGTCTGCTGCGAGTACGGGTGCGCGCGCCCCGCGCGCCAGACGCTATCGCAGTTGTATTATATTTTTTAATGACTATTTGGATTGCATTTGTTCGCGCGCAGTATCATATGTTTTTCTCAGTATTTTTGCGCGCAGTTGGGAGGAGGGAATTCGCTCTGCAGCCACGTTCGTGCGGCGCTCAGCCACTCCCGCCGACGCGGAGCTCATCGCCGAGTGTGCCGCCGCGACTGCACGCGGGGAACTGGAGCTCGCCGACCTGTCAAGCGACAGGGTCCCGTTTACGAGACCGATGTTTGTGGGGAAGTACCTGTAACAGCGCATCATATCTACACGCCATAGGCATTCACAAGACTGCGAGGCGATTCTGCGAGAGCGGGTTGCTCGCCCCCTGCCGGGAGAGACGAAAGAAGCAGCTGTGGCGGAAGTCCTGTCAGTCTTGGTGCCACTGGAAGCAGCCGAGGAAGACCAGCAGATTTTTAAATTCTTTCTGGATGACGCGAGTTGGAGGTGGAATCAGCTTGAGATCTACGGTGATGTTAAAGACAAGTTGAAGTTCATCCACATGCTTCTCGAGGCCATACGCAAGGATTCAGGGCCAGTCAATGATTCTTCTTCCTCGATTAAATTCAATTGTTTTTGTGATCGTCACATCAGGAACAGAGGGATAGAGGCGGCTAAAACTGCGTTCAAGTATCTGGTTTCAAATGTGCGCGAGTTGTCGGAATTCTATTTTTTAATCGCTTACTCTTGTGCTTCCTCTTGTTGTTTATTCATTACATAGTTCCCGCGATCCCCTGGGCTTTCGGACGAAGACATGTTCTGTGAATCGGCGCGAATGATGGTGCTCGCACCAAGATATACGGATACATACACACTTTATGACAACATATAACGTCCGAAAATTAATATGGTTTGATAGGTTTCGTGCTGCAGCTGGGCGTTCGGCAACGGTAACGCTGCATCGGAATCGTTCGATCTGGCGCTCGCGGATCACCTCCGGCACGTTGCGATGGGATTCGATACTTCTGAGGACCCCGAGGCTCTCTTCAGTCGTGCTCGCTTGCTGTTCGAGGTAATTTTCCAGAGTTTTACCGAGATCTAGATGCTTTAGGCGTTGTTGTCCTTTGCATGAAAATAATCCGAAAGATCAGGAATTAGTGGATGCGTTCGGGTGGAGCACCATCCCAAAGACGATCGCCGAGGCGGAGCGGTTGCAACGCAGTGGCCTTAATTAATAAATTCACAGATCGCGAGTCGACTCGACTCAGCGAGCTGTGATAAGTACTGAATTTAAACGAACTTCGGAAATTGCTAGAAACATTGTGTCATGATCATTCGAATCTGCCCCCCTCTTTCTCTTTATCAAATTAGGGTGCACGTAGTTCGCGAGGATGCATGTGATCGTAGGTGTTTGATCATTTGAGCTGTTGCTTATACTTCTATCGGATGCGATTCGATGACATTGTGCCTCTATCTATATTTGCGATTGGCTTTATGTTGGTTTCGATTTTCAATATATATAACTGCTAACTCAGCTCGGCTGCAGCTGCGGCTCGGGCTGGGGAAGCCCGATCGCGAGCTCGAGCCTCCGCCCGACCACGCGCTGACTTTATTGGTGGCTGCCTGCTTGAGCGAGAAGTTCAAGGGTCAGGGGGTTGGGAGTTGCAGGGATGGGCGCGTGGTCCGCATAATGGCAAATGGTCGTTCTCGTATTCACACAAAGAAGCCAAGGGCTGCCCGCAGCTCGAGGAGCTGCGGCTCGGGGAGCCCTAGCTCGAAGGCCCGCCCGAGCACCCGCTCCCGCAGCTCCGCCAGCAGCCGCGGGGGGGCCGCCCGCGCGGGGGCCGCCGCCTCGCGCTCTGCACCCGCCTCGGCCGCCCGCGCCGCCGCCTCGCGCTCTGCACCCGCCTCGGCCGCCCGCGCGGGGGCCGCCGCGAGGCAGCAGCCCGCTTCCAGGGCGAGGCACTCGTCCCGCCCGCAGCGGCGCGTCGTGAAGGCGGCGAGGGCACACAAGCCGGCGGGGCCTGGCGTGGCGCCGGCGTCCGTCGGCAGCTCGTCGAGGAGGGCGGAGAGGGCGTGGATCGCAGACAGGGCCACGTCGCCCGAAGGGCCGCCGTCCGACGCGAGGAGCGCCCGCCGGCGGCAGAAGGCTTCGAGGTCGGGCTGGCCGCGGGCCTGCTGGGCGAGGAGGGCCCAGCGCTCGGCGGGGACGCTTCCCGGCGGCTCCAGCGCCGCGTGCAGCATCTCCAGCTGAGGCCGCAGGGGGTCGGCTGCAGATCCAGCATGATCAGAGCTGTATATGTGACATGTGAGGAGCTCAAAGCCGTGAACCGCACCGTCGTGCGCCCGCATGCGCAGGCCCTGCACGATGGCGAGGAGCTTGCCTCGGACCGCGGCGCCGGCGCCCTCGCCGGCGGCCAGCGACGGGTGCTCCCGCCCGCAGGCGGAGAAGAAAGAGCGGACGTGGAGGAAGAGCGCTTCCGCGGCCTTCTTCTTGTCCCTGCAGAGTGCGAAAATCACGGAAGCGTGCGCGGGGGCGGCTGGGGCGGGGGCGGGGGCGCGCCGGTAGAGGCCGGCGGCGGCGGGGAAGTCGGGCCGCCACTTGTGGACCTCGGCGGCGCGGGTCGCGTTGCCCCGCCCACACTCGAAGGCGATAAGCTCGGGCAGCAGCCCGCAGCGCTCGAGCAGCGCGGTGCGCGTCTCCGCGGCCGGCAGCCGTTGCTTGAACGCCGCCTCCGCGTCCTCCGGCGTGCACGGCGCCGCCAGCTCGACGAAGTGCAGCGCCGCCTTGTGCACCTCCGCGTCCACTTTGGCGCGGTGCTGCGCCGCGAGCGCCACGGCGCAGCGCGCGAGGTACTCCCTTCTCTCCGCGGGGGACACGAGGTTAGTCCGCTCGTCCTTGTCGCGCTGCAGGACCTGCTCGAGGAAGCGGAACTCCGGCATCGAGCCCTGCGAAAATCACGAGTTTCGCGTTGTTCGCTACGAAAGATCGGAAGGACGTCCGCAAAAGCGCACCGTGAGCAGTATTTCGAGGGCCCTAACCGTGAAGCGGGGCGTGCGGGGGAGCAGGGCGGCCTTGGCGGCGCGCTGGAGCTGCCGCTCGCCGACGAGGCGGTCCACGAGCAGAGGCAGCACGGCGTCGATGGCGGCCTCCAGCTGCGCGCGGGCGCCGGCGGCCCACGCCACGACCTCCACCTCGCTCGCCGAGAGGACGGAGGCCGCGAATTCGAAGGCGTGGACGACGAGGACGCCGCGGCGGCGCGGGTGGTCGCGCGCGAGCAGCAGCCGCTTGGCCTCCATCGCCGCCGACGTGAGGGAGCCGCTGCAGCCGTACCTCCAAACGCCGTCCCGCAGCTGCACAAGCTGCTGCACGGCCGCCTCTGCTGACCCGAAGTACTCGTCGAGCAGCGCCGGACTGCGGCCCTCCAAGAGACTGGCGTCCGAGTAGGAGGAGGCCCCGCGAAGGCGGCAGAGGAGCGCAAGGTCAGCCCGGCCGAGGGTGACCGCCCGCCCGGCGAGCTCGCTCCAGCTGCAGCCGCTGGCGAGGCCGTCGACGAGGCCGGAAACGATGTTAAGGATCAGGCGCAGGCGGATCGCCGCCTTGCCTGCGAAAATAATTCATGGACAGCCATCAAGGATGTTAGAAATCAAACATCGATGCCCGAACCGATCGCGGCGTCTTTGGCGCGCAGGAGGTCCGCGGCTTGCTGCAGTGCCTCGCGGACCGCCGGCTGCGGGGCTCCTTGCGCCCACGAGCCCCGAAAGTCAAATCCGGCCCGTGCAAATTCAAGCAACGTCTCCGCCGCCTCCGAATAATGATTGCCTCGCCTGAGGAGGGAGAAGTCAAATGAAAAGTCTGCTTTCTATTTCTTATTAAAATACGACGCACGCGTAGGCTTCGGCGGCGCGGTGGTAGTCAGCGCAGAACTCGATGTACACCTCTGCAACCCGCCTGTGGTTGCCCCGCCGCGTCTCCAGCTCGATCAGCTCGGGGATAAACCCGACCGAGACGAGCGCCTGCGCCTGCTTGTCCTCCGGCTGGACGAGGCGCAGGAAGCGCATTGCAAGCGCGCGGGCCTCCTTCCTCGCCACTGCGCTCCTGTGGGCCGCTTCCTTCTCCGCCTCGGCGAGATTCGCCACGTTCTGCGACTCGTGGAGGCGCCCCTTGAAGTAGACGAAGGAGCCAGTGAGCTCTTCCATGGCCGTATCCAGGCTGGTCTTGACGTCGCCGCCTAAGCTTGCTCGCATTCTGCTGGTCTGCGTGTTGAGCTTGAGATCGTAAAGAGTTTTCTCTAAATTCGCTTGCGCCTTCTGGAGCGACTTCTGCTGAACGAAGTTGCCTGCGGTATGAAGCAGACTCTGCATCGCTCTAGATAAAGCTGCGACGTCGCGCAAGTCGGCGTTGTGCAGGCCCGCCCGCAGCAGCGCCTTCTCCGCCGCGCCGAGGGCGACGTGCATCTCCCGCGCCAGCTCAAGTGCCCAGCGCGCAGTGTCGACCGCCCTATGGGCCGGGTCCTCGTTGTCCTTGTCCACCACGAGCTGCGCGCACTGGACAACGCAATCCGCTCGCTCTTGCAGTTGCATGCCGACGTCGGTGGCGGTCACCAAGCATTTTCGAGCTTCCGCCTCCAGAATTTCTGCAGCCAGCACAAGCAGATCCCGTTTCGCCACTCCCTGCAAGGCTTTTAGTCGAGCATGCGACAGGACACATGAAACAGCGATGGCATCGCGATCGCCCTGCGCATGCGCACGCACCCCGATCTTGAACTGCTCGCGGCACAGCTCCAGGGCCTTGTCGATCGCCTCCGGGGAACCGACCTGGCGGTACTTGGCGACGGCGAGCTCGTGGAGGCCGCCCGCCGCGAGAGCCTCCGCCGCCTCCAGGCGCTTCCCTTGCGCCTCGAGGAAGCCGGCCATAGCGAGGTACGGCGCGCCGTCACTCTCGCGATCGCCCCAGCGCTGGAGGAAGCTGATGGCGACGAAGCACCAGCGAAGTGCGATATTGAGCTTCCCGGATGGGGGCCTGGCCACTGCATCTGCAGCCCGCAGAATCGCCGCCAGCGCCTCGCGACGATCAGAGATGCTTTCAGCGTCCGCTGTTCCAGCGGATCACAGTCAATTTGCAAAGCGAGTAAAGCGAGAAAATATTTTTAGAGTCACGCGAACTCGCACCCGCAAGCTGAGAGGCTTTGTCGTATGCGATGTGCGCTTCGGCGCAAGCTTTGCCGGGCGCGTCGTTGGCGTTGGAGAAGCAGAGAAGGGCGTCCTCGTACTGCTCCTGCTCGAGCATTTTCCTGCGCAGCAAATGTATAACGAGAGACCGTCAAGAAAGCGATCGCGAGACGTGCGCACTCTCCGAGATCGCTCCAGCTGGATGGGCCGCCCCCGGCCTTCCTGGATGCGGCGAGGGCTGTCTGCGCATCGCCCGGAGCAGAGATACGGATGAGCTCGGCGGCGTCGCAGCTCTCCCTGCAGTGCAGCGGGCTCTGCCAGAGCTTGACGAGCGGCTCAGCCGCCTGTGCCGATTCGAAAACGACGACCTGTCGGAACTCACAAGTCAAGTTTTGATGGCACAATTCAATTCAATGATTGCGCAAGCAACAAGCAAGCAACCTCCGAACCTGTCCTTTCGCGCGGGTGATTGCGACGTACAGGAGCTTCAGCTCGAAGCAGAGCGGAGCGTACGCCTCGCGCTGCGCATCGAACAGCCGTTTCCGCTCCGCGCGAGCATCACTCCGCTCCTCCATCAACAGGATGTCGAGCTTCTTGTAGGCCAGCGCGACTTCGGGAATGCACCCCGACACGAAATCTGTCGCGATTCGAATCAGTTGTGATCGCGAACGAACATCCGGGTCTACGACGTGCCGAAGATGAGCGTGTCGCAGAACTCAAGGCCCTTGGACTCGAGCGCGGTGAGGACGATGGCCTTCTGCGGCGGCATCCTCTGCGACTGATCGGGCTGCCTGCGCGTCGACGTCTCCTTCTCCCGTAGTGCCACCTTGTACGCCTCCTCCAAGCGCGCCTTGCTGTCGTCATCTCGCACAAGCACAACCTGCCCCGTGCATCCATTCACAAAACGAGTCGGAAACACAGGATTAAAACTGCCTGGATTAATTCTCTCGAACCTGGTCGGCGGTCCAGTCCGTCGCAGCGAGGAAGGCGGCGAAGGCGGCCGTGTCGAGGCCGCGCACGAGCAGCGGAATTGAGACCTCCTGCTCCGAGCGCTCCGCAGCAACACCCGTCGGCACGTCGTCTGCGCGCGAACAGTCTTCAAGTAAGCGCTGGCCGTCGAGTCTACAACGGTTTCGAATGCGAAAGCTGACCGATAGAACGTGGAAAGAGAACCTGAAAAAGCAACGCGACCTGTCATTCGCGGTTCGCAAAGATAAGTGAAGGTGTGCGCACTTTGATTGCGAGCGTCAGCGACGTGGAAAGGTTCAGAACGCCTCGATGGGTCCGGTAGTTCGTGCCCAGAAAGTGTAGACGCGGAACCGCAGGAACTGGTTTCTTCGCCTCACGAGCGAGCATTGGCAGAGTGTGCTCGTAGAAGGTCGCTTTGACATCTGCCGAAATATTTTAAATAAAAATGGGCGATCCAGCTTCGCCTCGGCAGCGCTCGCCTTCGAAGCGGAAGCCGGAGCCGGCGATGGTCTGCGCCGTGTCGCCGGCGAAGGAGAAGCCGTCCATCTTGCGGCACACGAAGCCGAAGAGGATGAGCTGCGCTATGCTCAGGTCCTGCACCTGCGAGGGCCATCAGCATTTAATTTCAGGGCGCGGCCGCGGCAGCAGAAATCGTAATATTTATCCAAAAAGCTCCCAAAAGCGCGACGACGTCGACTCGATTTAGAAACGCTCACCTCATCGATGTACACGCGTTGGAGGGGGGAGGGGTGGTAGCGGCCCTCCCTCAGCTGTCGCAGGGCGTGCAGGACGGCGTCCGCGAGGTCGTATTCGCCCCGCTTCTTCTTGAGCTTCTCGTACGCCTCGAAGAGGTCGTAGACCTCGGGGGAAAGTGAGGGAAAGGGAAAGGAAACACCAAGTTAAGCGCGAGCGATGCGCCGACCTCGGAACGCAGTCGCGCCGTAGGAAACGCGGATTGCCAAGCGTACTCCGCGTCCACGTCCAGAAATGCCGCGCGCGGGACTGGAGCCCCGTACTTCAGCGCCGCGTCCTGCCGGCCGCAGAAGTGTTGACCAAGAGCTAAGCGCTCAGGTGAATCGGCTGCATTAATCACAACAAACCTTGGAGCCCTTGATGAGGGACATGATCTCGGAGTAGACCACCCCGGGCTCCTTTCCCTTGGTGAGGTTCTCCGGCAGGCCCCGCCAGTATTCACGGCGGAAAATACGCAGGTTGACGCAGCGGCGGGTCGCGCCTGCGCCGGCGGTCTTGAGGCGCTCCGTCACGTTCACGTCGGCGTTCTTGTCCTCGCCTTCCTGGCGCTCCTGCGGCAAGACGGGCACGCTCAACATAAAGCCAATGCAACACCGGAAGTTGGGATAGCTAATGATTTATGATTTCATCGTTGTCGGGGCGATTGCGAGCGGCGCACCGCGTCGGAGAAGTAGCGGATCTCGAGGTCGGCGTCCAGCAGCTTGAGGAGCCGCTCGAACGTGATGAACGCGTAGGGGGCCGTCATCTCGGAGAGCGCCGTCAGGCGCTTCGAGCTGCGCGCCGCGCCCACCTCGAGCTCGTCCTGCGACAGCCGTCGCACGCCAGGAAACACAGGACAGCGGATCCCAGGACGAACCGGCAGCGCGGGGAGGGCGTTGCAGACTTTGCGGAATTGCGTCTGCAGGTCGCGGCACAGCCGCGGGTTGGCGGTCACCAACAGCTGCCGGAAGTGTGCGGCCTGCTCGTAGCCCTCCGCCAGCGCCTGACGCCGCCGCTCCTCCTTGTCCCCCATTCGCCACATTAGAATCTGCGACGAGCACGATTTGAGAAGCTCAAGGAAACAAACATCGATATCGTATAGTGTGCACACCGTGCTCTTCCCCGTTCCTCCTCGGCCGAGCAGGAAGAGGGACTCGCGGTGGAGGGCGATCGCCTGCTCCTCCGGCTTCAGCTCCTCCGGCTTCAGCATCGCCTGCTCCTCCGGCTTCGATCGCCTGGCAACGGGCGCGCCCGTTGCCAGTGACGATGGTTCGCACGGACTCGAGAGTCAGCTGCGCATGCGTTGTAAAAACGCGCGCAGTGTCAATTACAAGTGCCAGGTCATTTCTGTGCAAGAAAGGTCGCTAGCACCTGGTAGTTCTTTAGAAGGTCGACGGTGTCCGCTTGTTGTCCTCTAATCAGTGTTGCGGCGCCTGCCGGACGGTTCCTGCGCCGCTGCATATTAGTACAGCGTCGAATTCACCGCAAGACGACTCTAGCTTCGCCGTCAACACACCAACGGAAGTTCGAGTCCGATCCCATTGGAAGAGGCCGAGATCCGCGCTCGAGAACGCAGTCTCTGCAGGCGCTAAGATAGGGATCGGAGTAAGTGCGCTCCACCGTCCGCCGAATTTTGTCCTTGGCCTCCGCGACCATTTCATTGTCAGATGAATTCTTGACCATACAGATCTCGTACAGCCGGATAGCCTGATCACGGAAATTACAGACGCATTTTGGATACTACACTAGCGAGATATTGTGCTCTGACCTGAACGATTCGGTCTCGGCTCGTAGCAAGGCAGAATCCCCACAGAAGGCGAAACTCGGCGACGCGCTCGTCCTGATTGAGAAAGCAATCGCGTCAAAGCATTCATTTCGCGCACAAGAAAATGAAAAGCACAGACCTCAACGGTGTAAGTGAGCTCGTGATCGGTTCCAGCTGCAGATCTAGAGGCTGCCGCGGCCGGCGACGTTTGCCCCGAGCTCGCAGTGTTGCTGCCGGCGCCCGGAGCGCGCTCGTCGCCGTCGACTTCGATCAAGGGGCGCTCCTGCGCAAGCTGCTGGCGGCGCTTTGCTGCGCTGCTGCTGCAGCGGCCAGCGGCGAGCCGCAAGACACTCTCCACGACTTCGTCCCGATCGATCTCCTGCGATTGCGCACACCGATGAGAAATTAAATTATAGATGCTGAGCTGCAGGCGGTTTTGACTCGCTGAGTCGAGCGTGGCGGACCTTCAAAGCCGCGAGCGCCTGGGCGGAAACGACGACGCCCCAGATGGAATCGGGACCTGGCATCCGCGGGTCGTCCCCTGCCGCTCTCAGCTCTCCCTTCGCCTTCCGGAGCTGCTTTACCCGCTTGGCGCTCGCTTGTGCCTCCTCCGAGAGCTGCGCACTCAGCTTCGGATGGTCCTCGGCGTTCACGAAGGCAGAGGTCACGGGAGCCGGCAGGTGTTGCGGCACGGGCGCCGGGCCCGCCGATCGCGCGCCGCCGGCGCCGTGGAGGTGGTCGAGGAAGGCGCGCCAGTTCCCGTCCCTGCGGAGCGTGGCCCCGTTGCCGATGACGATGAGGGAGGACTTGGCGCGCGTGATCGCGACATTGAGGCGCCGCGGGTCGCTCAGGAAGCCGATCCCCTTGAAGCGGACCGCGGAGAAGATGATGAGGTCTTTCTCTCCGCCCTGAAACCGATATCGCTTGTAGAAAACGGTATCTGCGAGACGAAGCCAGCACCTGGAATCCGTCGACGGTGCGGACTTCGACGGGAGCGTCGCCTTTGGATTTCGCGACCGCCCTCGACCGGTTTCGCTGCTGCGCGGGCATCCTTCCGCCACCCAGGCGGGACTGCCGAACACGGCGTCATTAAATCGAACGCGGTTTTAAGCGTAAGGCGTATTTTATTTATAAGGTACCAGCTCTTTTGCAAGCTAAGTACCTCAATGAGGACGATCTGACCGCTGTACGGGCTAATAACGCCGACGCGGGACTTCGGAGAGGCGCCGGTCTCCTTGTATCGCTTGAACCACGTACGACAGAGGAACGTCGCGAGGTCAGCCTGCGTATACACAAATCTCCGTGAGTGCAATAAATTAAGGCAAATTAATCGCAACCATTAATGGCCCCATGGCCCCATTAATATTCATATAGATGCGCACCTCGGACTCGTTCGCGTAGCTCGTCCGACCGTCGTAGTCCGTCCTCTTCTCGCCGGTGTCGCGCACGTTGATGAAGCGGATCGGGGGGAAGAGATCGTCGCTGTCGCGGTGCCACGGCGCCTCTTTCGCCACGCTCGGGCCGTCGCGGACGCGTCCCCTGTAGAACTGCTCATTTGGGAATCGAGAGATCTCGGGATGCATGCTGCGCCGTCGATGAGTGATCCCGAACCAATTCGAATTCGCAACCATGCACACGATCGCACCGGTACTGCTCGTCCAGCAGCTCGTAGGCGATGGCCGGCGCCTCGCCGCGGAGCAGCTCGAGGCGCTCGAAGAGGGAGCGCCCGTAGTGGAGCCTGCTGCACGTCTGCACGCGATGCAGGATCGCGCGCGCGCGTGCGCGTGCGCCGTCAACGGTCCATCTCGGGCTGACTGGAGCTGGTCTCGAGGGGCCGGACCTGGGAGAGGACGGTGGCCTGCAGCTGCCTCGGGTCCCCCGCCAGCACCAGGCTCCGCAGCCCCGGGCGGTACACGAGGGCCGTCAGCGCCTCGGGCGCCTGCCGAACCCGGTTGAACGCGCTCGAAGGCAAAGGAAGCGCGGCGGAGCAGTACTAGTGTACCTGAGCGGCCTCGTCGACGACGGCGACGTCGAAGCCCGTGTCCTGCCTCATGCCGTAGTTGTGGGCCGTCGCAAGGGTGCAGAAGACGACGCGGGCTGAGGTCACGACGTGCGCTTCCCAGGCGCTGCGGGCGACGCGGGCGGCCGAGCTGAAGACGCCCCCGGCGTGCTGCACGGCGACGAAGAGGGCCTCACGCTCTTCGACCGATTTCGAAATCTGCGGAATAAAGCACCGGTGCTATTAAATGCGGTCTCGGGGAGGATTTTAATGCTACTCAATGCTTTTTTAAAAAAAGCACGATTTCGATTTTATTTCACCTTCAACGCGTCCGCGGCCTCCTCGATTCGCTTGGAGGCCTGCGCCGCCGCGTTGAGGATGGCGACGCGCGTCCTGCCACCCGGCAGCTCGTCCGGCGCGTCGCGCTCCACAACCTGCACGGCCTCCGCCATCTGCCGTGCGAGGTCCGCCGCGAGGGCCTCCACCTCGCGGCCGCTGAGCTGCGGCGACGCCGTCGGCTTCAGCCGCTCCGCCGCGCTGGCGAGCGCCTGCGACCACTGCGCGATGGCGCCCTGCAGCCGCTGCACCCGCGCCTTCACGAATACACGCTCCAGCTCCGGCGTCACTTCCTGCTCGCCCTCATGCTCAAAAGAGGCCGCCGGGCAAGGCGAAGCTTTAGCGCAATTTAAATTGGAGACGCACGAGGCGCTCCTCCGAGGCGAGGAGGGCGAGGTCGCGCAACGGGAACTTGGGGTCGCGGGCCGCGACGCCCAGCAGCTTCAGGGCGACGTTCGCAGCCGCCACGTTCGTCGGGGCGCACACGAGCGCCCGCAGGCGGCGCCCGGTCGACGTCGAAGACCCGTGTTTCTCCGTGCGCGCGGAGGCGCCGACGAAGAGGGAGAGGTAGGCGGCGAGGGTGACGGTCTTGCCCGTCCCGGGGGGCCTGCCAGCTCCGTCAGAAGGGACAGAAATCAAAGGAAATTTGCGATAGCGAGACACACACCCATGGATGAGGAGGACGGGCGATGCGGTGTCGAAGAGCGCGCGCGAGACGGCCTGGCGCTGCGAGTCGTTGAGGCGGAGCGCCGCCGAGACTTTCTCGAGTGCCTGCCGCATCTCGGCCGCCAGGTCGGCCCCGAGGAGGGAGCCGCCGCCGACGGCGCCCGCAGCTGCAGCCGACGCTGCTGTCCAGCCGGCGGGATTGAGAAAGAAGGGCAGGAGGCGCCAGCGCCTGTCATTCTCCAGCTCGGCGAGCTTAGAAGCGATGCGCTGCTCCGTGACGATGGTCCCGAGGTGCACCGCGTGCCATGCGTCGCCCTCGTCCTGACTGGTTGTCAGATGGCTCGAATTCGGCGAAAATAACAGAGGGGGCTGTGCACCAGATTGAGAGAACCGCCCAGAAACTGCAGACGGTATTCCGGATCGGGCTCCGGCTCCGTGTCCGGCTGAAGCTCCCGCTCCGAAGGCGGCTGGCCCTGCACGATCGCCAGCCCGCAGCGCGCTCCCGCCCTGCCTCCGGAGAGCCCGTCCGGCGCGTCCGAGAGGAGCCAGACGCTGCCGCCGAAGAGCGTCGTCGGGTCGAGATCCGCCGAGCTGCACTTTAAGTAGACCCGCGCGATCTTCAGCGGCGCCCTGCGGGGCGGGCTCCGGACGTCCAGGACGCCGAGGCCCACAGAGGGCGCCCCGCCGTTCGAGGCGCGCTCCAGCGCCTGCGCGAGCGACGCGCGGCACTCCTCCAGCACGAGCGGCTCCAGCGCGCGCCGCAGCTCCGCCGCCGTCGACGTCGCGATCGCGCCGCCGACGGAGCGCAGCTCGAGGGGCGGCGCGGCCGCGACCGCGGCGGCCAGCAGATTCGCGTCGAGCAGCTGCTCGGGCGTCCATCCAAGCACAGTCAGCTGCGCGAAAGGAGCCGGATGAGTCGCGGATCAGCCGCTGGCAGCGGGCGGCGCCCGACGTTCGATTGTATGGCGCATTTTACATTTTACGGAATACCATAAATATCCAGAAGGGTGTAGATGGGGGTTTTCGAGGGTGCTGGAGACGATGGGCGCGTTTGCGCGGCCAGCCGATTAAAGCCTGTACCGGTATTCAGGATTCGTAGTAACGAGGGCCCCCTTTTCCTCCCAGCATAATTCCGCCCCGCCCATTCGCAGCCAGCTTCTGCAACTCCGAATATAAGTCATTAAGATGCTATTAAGAGATCCCGCATGCTCAGTAGCCCGCTCGCAGTTCAATCCCGAGCCCCGCACCCCCGGGCCCCGGCCCGGCGCGCATTTCACAGCGATGCCACGGATCCACGGATCCACGCGAGCGGCCGGGCGGGCCGCGCCACGACGTATGGCCGGCGCTATGCACACGCGGCGGCACGTACTTTCAAGTTTCAACTTTCAACTAGTACTAGACACAAGACCTTTCTTTCATGATCATTCATGAACCGATGAACTAGCGCTCATGATAATATGTACATGTGGTCCGATCATATCCGGACCATGCGTTCTAGCCCGGACCATGGCTAGCGCTCAGCTTCGATCATATATCCGATTTAGCCCGGGCATTAGGTCCGATCTAAGCCGTTTTAGGTCCGATCTAACCCGTTTTAGGTCCGATCAAATCCGTTTTAGGTCCGATCTAATCCGGGCATTACGTCCGACCTTATGTTAGCCCGACTTTAGCCCGGTTTTAGCCCGCTTTTAGGTCAGTTGCTACCCCCTTTTTACTAGTGTCAGCGAACCTTAAAGCGGTCTTCTTCGTCCGCGTCCGCCATCCTCGCGGCCCGGCGCGGCGCGGCTGGGCCTGCTGCGCTGCGAGCGGCGAACTGCGGCGAACCGGTTGGGTTGAGAATTCGGGCCAAATTGGGGGCGAATGGGAAAAAATGAGGGGGGGGGGAAAGAGAAAATGGCCCGATCGAGGAATCGAATGTTAAAAAAATGATTTAGCCAAAAAAGGAGAGATGAGAGAAGACAGGACATAGGAGATTAATTTAACGAGGGGCCCGCTGGCGATCTGCATAAAATGCGACCACGCGAGTCAAGCCAGGCGAGAGCGGAGGTTCCCTTATTTCAATTTTGATTATAAGTTCCCCGGGCCGCCCCCTCCGAGGCTCGGCAGCAGGCCGCCACGCCCCCCGGAGGGGCGAGGGGGACCGGCAGGTGGCGGCAGCGAGTCTGCACACGTTGCACAGATCGCGGGGGGCCACAAGCGGCGGGCCTAGGCCGACATGCCGACACCAAAAGCTAGCGGGTCCGGCCGAGGCGGGCCGGGGCGGGGCGGCGGGCGGGGCGGGGCGGGCTAGCGCTGGAAGAGCATGGCGGCGGCGAGCTCGACGTTGCCCCCGCAGGCTGCGAGGGCGGCGGCCGCCTGCTGCCGGTCGAACCCCAGCGCCACGATCTGCTCGATCTTCTCCTCCGACACCGCCCCGCCCCTCCCCGCCGGTGGGGCCGCCGCCGGTGGGGCCGCGGGGGCGGGGCCGGCGAGGGCCGGGGCCGGGGCGGAGGAGGCGGGGGCAAGGGCCGGGGCGGGGTGGCGGGCGCTGCTGGGGGAGGTGGGGGCGGAGGGGGCGGAGTTTGCGGAGGAGGAGGCCTCGGCCTCGTGGCCGAGGAGGTGCCGCGGGATGTCCTTCTCCGACAGGAACGGCACCGCCTCGCTCCCCACACGCAGCACGTTCTCCTGCTCGGGCTTAAGGGGGGGGGGGGGGGGGGGGGGGGGGGGCGCAGGGGCGGACGCGGAGGTCGATGGCCATCTGGTGGCGGCGGAGCATGTCGAGCCCCAGCAGGAACTCCATGTCCTGGTTCTCCATCACCTGGGGGGGGGGGGGGGGGGGGGGTACGTGAGGAAACAAAACGGGTCGGGGGGTGGGGGGCGGAGGGGGGGGGTAGGTGGGAGGGGGAGGGTGGGGGGGTGGGGGGGTAGAGGGAGGGGGCGGACGGTGAAGGTGCAGGGGTAGAAGGCCGAGCCGAGCTGGAGCTGGGCGACGTGGACGCGGCCGACGATCTTGCCCGTCCCGACGCCCCGCGCGATCCCCGAGAACCGCTTGTCCACCAGCCGCATGATCCCGCACCTGCGCCCCGGGGGTCGCCTGGGGGCGGGCGTGGAGGGGCGGGGCGGGGCGGGGCGGGGGCCGCACCGCTCCGCCACGTTCATCGAGATGATCGTCGACTGGGCGCCTGCGCCGGCCGCGCGTGAGGGGAGCGAGCGACCGCGGCGCGGGGCGACGGCGGGGGCGGGGCGCGCCGGAGTCGACGAAGGCCTTGATGGGGTGCCCGTTTATCTTCGCGTCCACGTACAGCATCACCACCGATCCGAACGCCTCCGGCACCTGCGGCTAGCTCTGAGGGCGTGTCCGGAAAGATCAAAGAGCGCGGGCGGCGTGCCTCCTCGATGGCAAGCTCCATGTTCTCCTGGATGTTCTCCTGCTGGATCTCCTTCTCGATCTCCTGCTCTGCGGCCGGCGTCGGCCGCGCCCGCGGCGGCGGCGGCGGCGGAGGCGGCGGCGGCGGGGTCGGCGCGGTCGGGGCGCACGGAGCTCGACGTTGAAGGGGTCCTCCTCGAGCTGCCGCATCTTCTCGAGGCGACGCAGCTGCGCCTCGCGCTTCCGCTTCTCCGCCTCCGTGATGATCCGCACCACCGCCTGCAGGTCCCGCCGCTCGATCGCCTCCCCCAGCGCCGGTTGGTTGAACTTCAGGTTCGCCAGCTGCGCACGCCGCCCCGCCCTCGTCAGCCCCGGAGCGGCGGCAACCTGCCCGCGGCCGCCCGGCGGGCGCACCGCGCCGGGCGTCGCCAGGACCTCGTCGATGAACTGCTGAGCCTGGAGCATGTGCTGCGCACGGCGTCCCGGGGCCGCGGTCAGACGACGCGCGTGTATGCAGGCGAAGCATGCGAACCGGATTCCCGCCCGCGGCCGCAGGAGCGCCGGCCGCCGCGGCCGGCGGCGGAGGAGCGTACTTCCGCACGAGGATCATGTCGTTGTCCTTCAGCGCGCTCGGCGCCGACAGGGGCTTCCCGTCGACCAGCAGGACCTGCTGGGCCATCGGGACGTTCACTGAGCGGTGCAGACGCACATTTGTCAGCCAATGCGGCAGCCGGCGCGCGGCGGGCCCAGCGCACGCTCCGCCTCGATGATGGCCTTCAGGTCGTCCAGGCTCGTGGAGCCATCGACCTCGATGGCCGCAAAGTGCTCGCCCGTCTCATCCGACACCGTGATTTGCATCCTGCGCGTCCCTGTGCGGCTGCAGCCGAGTCTGAGCAGACTTCCTTCCTGGCGCTGTACCCCCCGCACCTGGCCAACTTCTGCCTACCGGTAGCTAGCAGAGCTATGGCGGCCGAGGCGGATCGGCTGCTCGCGTGGGCGGCCGAGCGCGGGCTGCGGCGGCCGGACCTCCGGGTCGAGTCGCTGCCGGGACGCGGACTCGGCCTGGTCGCGACGCGGGCGTTCGCGGCGGGCGAGGCGCTCCTGGAGGTGCCCGACGCGCTGCTGGTGACCTCGCGCGCGGCCGGCGTGGAGGACAAGGCGCTCGGCCCGATCGGCCGCCTCGTCCTGTGGCTCGTGCGGGAGCGGCGGCTCGGCGAGGCGAGCGAGCACGCGCCCTACCTGAGCGTCCTGCCGCGGGCGTTCGACACGCCGCTCTTCTGGTCGGAGCAGCAGCTCGCGCACCTCGGGGACGAGGCGGCGATCTCCAGGCTGCGGCGGGCGGCGGCGGAGGCGGCGCGCGCGGAGCGCGAGGTGGAGAAGTACGTCGCGGAGCACGCGGGGGCGCTCCCGCCGCGGGACGGGGACCCGGGGGCGCTGCGGGAGGAGGCGCGGTGGGCGTGGAGCTGTGTCATGACGCGCGGCCTCTACGCGGCGCCGCCGGGGGCGGCGCCGGGGGACAAGTACTGCCTGGCGCCCGTGGGCGACCTCTTCAACTTCGGCGCGGGCGAGTCGGACGGGGCGCACGACGCGGCCGGCGGCTGCTACCGCTTCACGGCGCGGCGGGGGTACGCGGCGGGCGAGGAGGTGCTCCTGAGCTACGGCGCCCACCCCAACGTCGCCCTCCTCGAGACTTACGGCTTCTGCCTCCCGCCCGGCGCCAACCCCGACGACACCGCCGGCGCGCCCTCCCCGCCCCCTCCCCGCCCTCGCCCCGCCGCCCCCGCCCTGCCCTGACCGCCCCGCCCCGCCCCGCCGAGCAGACCTGACGGAGCGGCTGGCGCGGATGGTCTTCGAGGGCGCCGTTCTCCCCTTCGTGGGCGAGTCGCTGGCCCCTGCCCGGCCCGCCCACCGTGGCAAGGCCCCCCTCAAGGCCTCCGGTCCGCCCCCCGCCCCGACCCCGCCCCCCGCGCCTCGCCCGACGAGTGTACCCCCTAGACGCGGCGCGGGAGGCACAGAACGCCTCCGAGGAGCTCGCGGCGCTCAAGGCGCAGCTCCTCTTCGAGAACGGCCTCGCCGCGTGCGCCCCGTACCCCCCTCCGCGCCCGTACCCCTCGAACCGGCGCGCTCGCAGGGGCCACGAGCTGCTGGCGACGGGCGAGCCGTCTTTCAGCCTCCGCGCCGCCCTCCGCGTCGCCGTCATGAACGACGAGGTGCCCGTACCCCCCGGGTCCCACCCGCCCCGCACGTACCCCTCACGCGCCCCTCCCAGGAGCACGCGGCGGGGTACCTGGCGCTGCAGGACCAGCCGGTGAGCGCGCGGGGCGAGGTGGCGGCGGAGCGGTGCCTCGCGGCCCTCTGCGGAGAGGCGCTGGAGGCGCTGCGCGGGGCGCCGGCGTGGCCCGAGGGCGGCCCCGGCGGCGAGGCGCGCGCGGCAGCGGCACGGGCGTGGCGGGAGGGCCAAATAGCGATCCTGGAGCGGGGGCGGGCGCTGGCGGAGGAGCGACTGCTGGCGGCGCTGGCGGCGGCGCAGCTCGAGGTGACGCATACGGGGGCCCTCGGGGCGCGCCGCAACGCCCCCGCTGGCGCCGCCTGCAAGAAGAAGGGCGGGGCCGGCGGCCACGGCCACGGCTGCGGCTGCTGCCCCCCGCCCAGCGCGCCAAAGGGCCGCCCCAAGCGATAGATTTCGATGGAAGCACTGTTGGCATAGTATAGTCCATCCATTTCGATTTCTTTGATCCAGCTATATGGACATCCGGAGCTCAAACGAATCCCTTTGCATGTTCGATATCGATTAATGTTCCGCTGACGAGCTGCAGATCTAGGTCTAGAGTAGCCAATTGCAATTGCAAGCGGCTAGCTATAGTGAGTAGTTAGCCTCCCCCTAGGCCTCCTCGCGCCCCCCCCCCCCCCCCCCCCACCCCCACCCCATCCCCCCCTTCCCTTCCCCCCCACCCGGCCTTCTCCGCCTCGGGTGGCCGGGGAGGGCGGAGAAGAAAATCACATGCACGGTGGCCTGGGCCGGGGCGTCGGCGTCAGTACGCCTCGGCCACCTCTTATTATAGCTACTACGGGTACGCCGGGCCTGTCCGGGTACAGCACATTCATTAGGGATACACTGTTATAATTACTTGCAATACTAGTACTACAGAAGCGACAGCGATAGTTCGATAGCTCGCATCGCCGCGTGCCCCCACACCAATCGATATCCCGCACGCTATATATAGACACCAGAAAGCAACATGAGATTCGAGAATATTATATTAATATATATATATATATTGTTTATGTCGCATGCATGATTATCGTGCATGCGGAGCTAGATAGTGCAGCCTTCGTGCTGCTAGTGGCTAGTGCAGCCTACGTGCTGCTAGGGCCGACGTCGGCGTCAGTACGCCTCGGCCGCCTCTTATTATAGCTAATACGGGTACGCCGGGCCTGTCCGGGTACACATCATTCATTAGGGATACAGTGTTACTTGCAATACTACAGAAGCGATAGCGATCCCTCGTGATCCACTGAGCCCCGTCGAGCCACGCTCGACCGGGAGCCTCCCCGCGTGCTTCCCCACTAATCCCGCACGCGACAGGCGCCACTGCTCGGAGCTGAATCTTTAAGGGTCAGGTCGGGTCGCTCGCGATCCCGCCTTCGCGCGCGCCGCGCACGCGCACCGTAGCATCGTAGTGACATTCCCACACGTTTGCTCACAGTAAGCCTCCGGTCAACCCCGGTCGCCGAAAAGTGAGGGCCTGCGTTCCGGTGACCCCGGAGACTGGCTGGCTTGAGTTCTTTAATCGGAACTCTTGCCCTGCGTGCTGAAGAGCCGGCCGCGCGCCGCGCTAGAGCCGACCGCCCTCGTGCGCGTCGAGCCGCCGAAGTTCCCCTCGAGGGCAACTTTGTGCCATCGCCGATCCCTGGCCTGCGAGCCTGGATTGTGCTCCGGTGTGTTGCGCTAGCAACATATCGTCGTCTGTGCCGTCGAAATCCCGCGTTTTACGCGGCGACTCGGCCTCAAAGAGCTTCGAGCTCAAATTTGATCTGCCTTGTACTTGCCACTGTGAGAGCCTGCCATGTCGCGGCTTCCAGTTGAGCTGCCGGCGAGTGAGCGTGATCGCATGATCGCACTCAACTCGACCGCGCCTGTGAGTGGCGTCTCCGTTCAGCAGATGGCTGCTGCGGCGCCCGCAGTTGATGCGAAGGGCTTGCCCTCCATCACTCCGCTGTCTGCGAACCCTACCATCGAAGAAGTCGATGAGTGGCGCCAGCAGATTAGCACTTTCGTCTCCACTCAGGCGCATAAGTATGCGTATGAGCCCGAGGGAGACAACTGGACCAAGGTTGAAGCTCTTGGCGGCTTCATGGTCTCGCAGCTCTGCAAGGGCTCGCTGCGCTCCCAGATGCAGCGCATGCGTGACCAGCTGGAAGAGACTAAAGAATACCTTGCCAGCAAGCGCGCGCGGCTGGCCGTGCTGACTGCCTTGCCTATCGAGGCCCGGCTCCCTGAGACCGAGGCCGAGATCCTGCAGCTCGAGAATGCAATCACGCGTCTCGAGGCTGAGATCGCTGAGGGCCGCAATAACTTCCAGCGCGCTCCGGGCGTTGCGAAGTACATCATTGCGCGCGTGACGAAGGGCCTGCCCCACGTCGCTGAAGCCGCGATCAACGCTGCGTACACGGGCGAAGACCCGCTGACGTGGGTGAACTGGATCGCCCCGCACGTGCGCCACACGCGCCCCGCGGGCAAATCATACGCTGAGCACTTGATCACCGTGATTGGGAACGCTCTCTCGCGCCGTCAGACCGGGCTCGACCCGCAGTATGACAACTACGAAGTTCGCGCTGCGATCGGCGCGCGCCAGAATGAGAATACGATGACGTACATTCTGCAGGAGCTCCGCGGCGAGTTCGCGCGCTTCGGGCCGATCTCACGCCCCTGCGCGCCGAAAGGATTTTCGAGGAGCAGTGCGACCGCCACGGTCGCCGGACCGTGCGCCTGCTGCAGGAGCCGTCCCAGGAGACTGAGCCCTCGGCAAAGCGCTCCAAGGGCCGGCCGGCTTCAAGGCTCCGCCGTATGCCGGCGACGTGGATGCCACGCCAATTAAGGCTGTGAAGCCTGCAGCTGCAGCAGCGGCTCCTGCTGAGGCTGGGCGTGACCCCCCTCCTGCAGCTGATCGCGAGGCCCGGTCCCTCGTTTCTGCACATGGGTCCTCTTGGGCCGTGCAGTCTAGCTCGCCAGGCGCCCTTGCCGCTGTGATGCAGCGCATGGCTGAGCTTGGGTACCCTCAGTACCCTCCGGCTGAGTGCTGGAACTGTGCTGGCGACCCCAGTGTCCCAGCCTCCGAGCGCCTTCACTGGGCTTTCCTTTGCCCGAAGCGCCCCCCCCACGCCCCCCGCCACCCCTGGGTGCGGAATGACCAGGCGGGTGCCCCAGCTGAAGCGTACGACGAATCGTACGACGACTCATACAATGATGAGTATGAGGATGAAGCGGCAAACGAGGTCTGCGGTCGCTGCGGCGAAGCCGGGCACCACCACAGTGCCTGCCCCGACCCGCCGACTCGTGCCAAGGGCAAGGCCCCTCTGGCCCTGCCGGCACCTGCCCCCACGGACGAGTAAAATTCTCGTTGGGCCTGGCCGGCTTGGGCAGCCGCCAGAGCAAGGCCCTAAAAATTTTGCGAAGCACCGCGCAATTTTTCGCCAGCCCCCGGCCTTCTGCGAAAGCGCCGGCGTGTCGCTGAAATATAGCGGCCAGTATACCTGCCATGAGCGGGCTGTACATTTGTACATTTGTACATAAACTCTTGACGTCGGGGACGACGTTTTCCGAGAAGAGGAGTGAGCAGACGAGCCACGAGCTCGCGCCTCCTGAGGCCTGATCGGGGCCGGCCGTACCCTAGCGACGGGTACAGCGCTTTCCGAGAGGAGGAGTCCTTCCTTCCTCTCGCGATTAATATTGTGAGTGGGCCCTGGTGCGCATCTCGCGCAGCCGGCTGTGCGTGAGCACGTGATGAGCCCCTTGTAAATTTGTAAATATTTGTAAATATTGGCATCCGGTTCGCCCTCAGCGCGAAACCAAGCGTTGCGAACCCCTCCGGGAGGGTACAAGTCTTCCGAGAGGAGGAGTTCATCCTCTCTCGCGGATTCGCGTACCCCGACCTGGAGAGAAAGTAGGTGGCGGGCTCCTGCCCGCTGGGCGCCTCTCCGGCTGCCGCGAATCGCCTCGGCGGCGCCTCCATCCCTCCTTTAGCTGGTTAGCCGCGCGTCCGTTAGGAATCCGCTCCGTGGGTCGGTTCGGCGAGCCACTCCAGCGGACACCAGCGGCGGCTTTAGCAGCTGCTCTCTCGTTCAGCCCAAGCACTTCTCGGCGGTAGCGATCGGCCGCCCGCGGCTATGGGGTCGGCGACCTGCGCTGCGCCCGCGCAGATGATCGTCGGTCGTGTGAGTGCACGCCCGCGTCGCGGCCGTGGGCGTCGCGGCCGCACAGATGCTTGGATTCCTGGCGAGGCGATGTGCTTCTGAGCACTCGGGCGGCCCGGGGCCTCCCAACCCCCGCCGCAGCGGATTCCGCGTGCGCACGCGCGCCAGCTGGAGGAGGTATCTCTCGGCCGAGGAGCACAGCTTGCTGGTCTCGGCTGGCGACGCTGTGCGCCCGCCGGTTTTCACCCGGGCTCTCACGGGCTCCGGTTTCCGGCCCTCCCTGGGGTTAGCTGGCTTTGTTCCTTAGTGTGCATCTTCCCTATCAGATGGAGGGCTATAGTTCAGGCTGCGCGGCTCCAACCCCATATCCTCGCTTATACCTGGGTTCTCTCCTGTAGGCTCCCACGTCTTGAGGGGGGGTTATGGTTGCTCTGTCCTGATTTGGCTCTCTAGGTAGGAGTAAGTAGCGTTGCTAGGTGTGTGTAGGTCGCTTTCCTCAGTACAATAGCTCCACCCTGTCCGGTTTCTGATGGCTAGCATTGCGCCTTAGCCTAAATTGTTACCTTTCGACATGACACAGTCAGACACCCCAGTTACATCACTAGCTGTACTGTCTCGGTGTGTGCGAATTCAGTGATGAGATCCTCTCTCGCGAAGTGAGCCATAGAGCTCGCTGAAGAGGCGGCCCGACGCCCTGAGGCACGCCGGTACACACCCCACCGGGCGGCGCGGTTGCTGCTGCGGGTGTCAGTCTTCCGAGAGGAGGAGTCCCTCTAGCGGACCCCCTGAGGAACGCCGTGATCGGCCTCCGAGCCGTAGCGAGCGTGCGTTCTTGCACACCCAGTCGGGCGAGCTGCAGCCAAGCGTGAATGCGAGGCCGACGGCCCCCATGCCAGGCTAGCGCTGCCGATTGCGAGCTTCGGCGAGCTGAGCTGCCGAGCTCAAACGTGAGCTGAGGGGGCTGGGCCTGCAGCCCGACTCACGCTGCAATAAAAGCTCCAGCGAGGCTCGCAAGTCGCGGCCCGCCCAAGAGAGCTGAAGATGGGCGAGGAGCCTCATGGCCCCGTCTCATGCAATTGAAATTGCAAGGAGCTCCGGATTCCGCAAGGCCCGAGAGTCTGCGGCGGGAAGCTGCCTTCGCACGTGCTGAAAGTAAGAGGTCGCGGCCCAAGGCCCGTGCCCGCTGCACGCTGCTCCGTCGAGCCCCAGCGAGGCTCTCAGCCTGCGCGCATGCGCTAGGGAGCTGATCATGACGACGAGCGCGCTGAAAGATGCGGCCCTTGGCCCCATCGCGCGCTGGAGCTGAAGCGCTCCAGGCGAGCGGCCCCGATGCCCTCGCGATGCGAGACGTGATCCGCGGGCCCCGAGCTCGGGATGCACTCTCAAAGAAAGCTCGATCGCGACGCCCGAGGCGATCGCGAGACGCCTGGCCCAGCGCTTGGCCGCGCGTCGTGAGCTTGACAGGCGGCCTCTCGAGCCCCTGCAAAATTTGTGAGCCTCCGAGCTCCAAAGAAGGCCGAGCCTGAGGCCATGGTGCCCTCGAAAGCTCGAGCCCGAAGCAAAGTCCTGGCCCGCGGCGCGCTCCGCGAGACGGTCAGGCCGCTGGCACTGGCCCCGAACCTGGCGCAGCGACGGCTCTATTGCGGGCCTGACAATTATGAATTCATTGCAATTGAATTCAAGTCCTGGTAACGCCCGCCGAGTTGGCATCCAGGCGGCGCGCTGCGGCCACGAGCCGAGCGTGTGACGGGCATTATTGCCCCGCCCATCGTGAGCGAATGAAGTCCTGGGGACGCCCGTTCAGTTGGCATCCAGGCGGCGCGCTTCGACTCGACGTCGAGCGACGTGACGGGCAGACTTGCCCTCCGCCCATAGTGAGCGACGGGGCTTGACGACCCCGATCTTGGCGCGTTCCTGACGAGAACGGCGCGACGGGGCTAAACGACCCCTGGGCCCTATCCTGAATCGAAGTCCCAGTGAATGGGCGGTCGGCCGGCTCAAGGTCCGTGCACGACGACGAGAGCTCAACGTCTCTCATGCATGAGAATCCACATCGGGGACGCTCGATGCTGGCTCTTCTCTCCTAGATGGAAGTCACGGGCTCGGGCAGGGGTGCTCGGCGCCGCGTGCGGCAAAACCGGAATGCACTCTTGTGAGCGGTACCCGGTCCCAGAGCCGGCTCTATCCTCGTCGGCACGGTTGAATCCCCGCCGATCCGATTACCTGTACTTCACCACTGCGAGAGCCTAAGGGGTGCTCGCCTGGGTGGAGCCCTGCGCGGCTCGCACTTGGGTCACTCGACCGCGTCGCGGTTGGGGGGCACACCGGAGGGGGCCGTGCGCTGCCTGCGCGCCACGTCGCCCCGCGCTGCTCTTTCGCGTTCGCATCTGCGGCGTGCTCTCGCGGGGCTTGCATGGCATCTGGGCGAGAGCCCGCTGTGGAAAGACATCCAATGAACAAACCAATTCCTCATCCCCTTGAGCCGCCGGCTCGAAGCTTGACCTTGGCCCGCTGGGCCGGAGACGGACGATTATTTGCGGCCCATTGCCGCCCCCTTGATCATGACCCAGTTTTACATTTAGAATTTGGTAAAATGATTTATATAATTAGACCTTGGCTTTGATTTAGAGATTCGATGATTTAGCGATGTGAATAGCCTCAGCCGGCTAGCGGTCTTCTTCAATTCCCGGCAGTAGCCGGCCACTTGTCTATTTTCAATTCCCGGCAGTCGAGCCGCCGGCGTGCGCGAAATTCGCGGATCTGTAAATACGGCTTCCAGTCTTTTATTCCCGGCAGTGTCCTGCCGCGAAATCTTGTAAATATGCTTGCTTGTAGTGATTTCCGTGGTACTTAGCCCACGAGGACGTGGCCTTCCGAGTGGAGGAGTTGTCGCATGCATGATTATCGTGCATGCGGAGCTAGATAGTGCAGCCTTCGTGCTGCTAGTGGCTAGTGCAGCCTACGTGCTGCTAGGGCCGACGTCGGCGTCAGTACGCCTCGGCCGCCTCTTATTATAGCTAATACGGGTACGCCGGGCCTGTCCGGGTACACATCATTCATTAGGGATACAGTGTTACTTGCAATACTACAGAAGCGATAGCGATCCCTCGTGATCCACTGAGCCCCGTCGAGCCACGCTCGACCGGGAGCCTCCCCGCGTGCCTTACTACTAATCCCGCACGCGACAGTTTACATGCATATATATACCTGCCCAACGATCGCCAGTTGTCACCGTGCCGGTGGCCATGGCGAACACTCCATGTGAATCGAATATTAATATCTAAAGCTACGTTTACGTATATATATACCGGATTTCGTGATGTGAGATGTTGAGCAGCCTGCACGTGCATGTCCGCGTACGCGTGCGGCTGCCCTACGATTGCAATTAGAAACAGATGCCGAGAGCAGCATCGGCCTCCAAATCGGCGGCGATCGCGAGCGCCCACTCCGCCGCGTCCACCGCCTCCTCCTCGCAATCCAGCTGCAGGGCCCCCTCCAGCTCATTCGCCTGCGCGATCGATCCCCAGCTCGATTAATATCACAGTAAAGGCGTCATCTTCGCGGAGGAGGGGGGGGGGCGGGGGGAAGGGGGGTGAGGGAGCGGCGGGGAGGGAGGGGGCGGGGGGGAGGAAGGGAAGAAGGGGGAAAACGAAGGCGGGGCGGGAGGGTAAGAAGAGGAGGTGATGGTGGGGGCGGGTGGGTGTGGGGAGCTGGGGCTGGGGTGGGGGTGGGGGGTGGGGGGGGGGGTGGGGGGGCGGGGGGAGGGGGGGGGACTGCTTGCCTCCAGGTCAGCCTCGCGTACGATGACCGCACCCTGGTCCAGCGGCGCCCAAGACACCCTGCGCGCGCGCAATACTCAGCCTCGGTCTCAGGCCTAGAGTTAGATCTAGAGCTCGAGCTGCAGCTAGTCTAGTCTAGCCTTCTGCACATGATAATGGCGAACGCGTTATGTACATGCATGCGCAGGGCTAACAAGAAACAGCGCGACGTACGTTTTGTTGGCGTCGACTTCGCCGGAGCTGCCCACATTAAAGCAGCTGGCTTTCGCATTGTCGCCTCCACCCCACGTCTGCTGCACGGCCACTGACATGTACCCCTTGGCTTGGCATCTGCGCGATCGCGGCGACACTTAGTTGAATCCGATTCGCACTGCGGCATCTCCATCAAAGCGACTATGCATCGTAAAGGAAGCATAAACTCGCAGCCTCGAGCTATAAATTATTTATCGAGGTCTGGATGCAAATTAAAGATAAGCGCACGCTTTCCAGAAATCACCCCCGACGCCATTCGTCGCAAGAACTTGGCCTTCAGTGCAGTCCGGGCCCTGAGAATGCAAAATGGCGTCGATGTCGCATCGAATGCACATGCCCATATGCACGTGCACGCGCAGGGATATTATAATATGATCCGGAGTCGGCCGAACGGATACTGTATTTGTTTTTAAGAACGGCACACCTTGTAACAGGCTTTGTTGTAATCCCCTGCGGGTGCGTACTGTCAGAGCACGGAATCATCGAAAAAGAATGCGTGCGAGCACGCACCGCGCGCAACCTCGACCCGCCGACTCCGACTGTGGCGCTGGTATTACTATCCGCGCTCGAGGACGTCGACGTCCTGCCCCAAACCGATGACCGTCGGACCGTCACATGATCAGCCTAAATATACATATAAAATCTCGGGCAAGCTCAGGTAACAGATCTAGGCGCATATGTAGTATGCAAACAAATTGCATGATTCCGGATCCCCTCTAAAAAGCAAATCGCGGGGCTCACGCTTGCTGAACGGAGCTGAACTCCAGCTGGTCCAGCGGCGCCCAAGACACCCTGCGCGCGCGCAATACTCAGCCTCGGTCTCAGGCCTAGAGTTAGATCTAGAGCTCGAGCTGCAGCTAGTCTAGTCTAGCCTTCTGCACATGATAATGGCGAACGCGTTATGTACATGCATGCGCAGGGCTAACAAGAAACAGCGCGACGTACGTTTTGTTGGCGTCGACTTCGCCGGAGCTGCCCACATTAAAGCAGCTGGCTTTCGCCTTGTCGCCTCCACCCCACGTCTGCTGCACGGCCACTGACATGTACCCCTTGGCTTGGCATCTGCGCGATCGCGGCGACACTTAGTTAAATCCAATCCGCACTGCGGCATCTCCATCAAAGCGACTATGCATCGTAAAGGAAGCATAAACTCGCAGCCTCGAGCTATAAATTATTTATCGAGGTCTGGATGCAAATTAAAGATAAGCGCACGCTTTCCAGAAATCACCCCCGACGCCATTCGTCGCAAGAACTTGGCCTTCAGTGCAGTCCGGGCCCTGAGAATGCAAAATGGCGTCGATGTCGCATCGAATGCACATGCCCATATGCACGTGCACGCGCAGGGATATTATAATATGATCCGGAGTCGGCCGAACGGATACTGTATTTGTTTTTAAGAACGGCACACCTTGTAACAGGCTTTGTTGTAATCCCCTGCGGGTGCGTACTGTCAGAGCACGGAATCATCGAAAAAGAATGCGTGCGAGCACGCACCGCGCGCAACCTCGACCCCGCCGACTCCGACTGTGGCGCTGGTATTACTATCCGCGCTCGAGGACGTCGACGTCCTGCCCCAAACCGATGACCGTCGGACCGTCACATGATCAGCCTAAATATACATATAAAATCTCGGGCAAGCTCAGGTAACAGATCTAGGCGCATATGTAGTATGCAAACAAATTGCATGATTCCGGATCCCCTCTAAAAAGCAAATCGCGGGGCTCACGCTTGCTGAACGGAGCTGAACTCCAGCTGGTCCAGCGGCGCCCAAGACACCCTGCGCGCGCGCAATACTCAGCCTCGGTCTCAGGCCTAGAGTTAGATCTAGAGCTCGAGCTGCAGCTAGTCTAGTCTAGCCTTCTGCACATGATAATGGCGAACGCGTTATGTACATGCATGCGCAGGGCTAACAAGAAACAGCGCGACGTACGTTTTGTTGGCGTCGACTTCGCCGGAGCTGCCCACATTAAAGCAGCTGGCTTTCGCCTTGTCGCCTCCACCCCACGTCTGCTGCACGGCCACTGACATGTACCCCTTGGCTTGGCATCTGCGCGATCGCGGCGACACTTAGTTAAATCCAATCCGCACTGCGGCATCTCCATCAAAGCGACTATGCATCGTAAAGGAAGCATAAAACTCGCAGCCTCGAGCTATAAATTATTTATCGAGGTCTGGATACAAATTAAAGATAAGCGCACGCTTTCCAGAAATCACCCCCGACGCCATTCGTCGCAAGAACTTGGCCTTCAGTGCAGTCCGGGCCCTGAGAATGCAAAATGGCGTCGATGTCGCATCGAATGCACATGCCCATATGCACGTGCACGCGCAGGGATATTATAATATGATCCGGAGTCGGCCGAACGGATACTGTATTTGTTTTTAAGAACGGCACACCTTGTAACAGGCTTTGTTGTAATCCCCTGCGGGTGCGTACTGTCAGAGCACGGAATCATCGAAAAAGAATGCGTGCGAGCACGCACCGCGCGCAACCTCGACCCCGCCGACTCCGACAGTGGCGCTGGTATTACTATCCGCGCTCGAGGACGTCGACGTCCTGCCCCAAACCGATGACCGTCGGACCGTCACATGATCAGCCTAAATATACATATAAAATCTCGGGCAAGCTCAGGTAACAGATCTAGGCGCATATGTAGTATGCAAACAAATTGCATGATTCCGGATCCCCTCTAAAAAGCAAATCGCGGGGCTCACGCTTGCTGAACGGAGCTGAACTCCAGCTGGTCCAGCGGCGCCCAAGACACCCTGCGCGCGCGCAATACTCAGCCTCGGTCTCAGGCCTAGAGTTAGATCTAGAGCTCGAGCTGCAGCTAGTCTAGTCTAGCCTTCTGCACATGATAATGGCGAACGCGTTATGTACATGCATGCGCAGGGCTAACAAGAAACAGCGCGACGTACGTTTTGTTGGCGTCGACTTCGCCGGAGCTGCCCACATTAAAGCAGCTGGCTTTCGCCTTGTCGCCTCCACCCCACGTCTGCTGCACGGCCACTGACATGTACCCCTTGGCTTGGCATCTGCGCGATCGCGGCGACACTTAGTTAAATCCAATCCGCACTGCGGCATCTCCATCAAAGCGACTATGCATCGTAAAGGAAGCATAAACTCGCAGCCTCGAGCTATAAATTATTTATCGAGGTCTGGATGCAAATTAAAGATAAGCGCACGCTTTCCAGAAATCACCCCCGACGCCATTCGTCGCAAGAACTTGGCCTTCAGTGCAGTCCGGGCCCTGAGAATGCAAAATGGCGTCGATGTCGCATCGAATGCACATGCCCATATGCACGTGCACGCGCAGGGATATTATAATATGATCCGGAGTCGGCCGAACGGATACTGTATTTGTTTTTAAGAACGGCACACCTTGTAACAGGCTTTGTTGTAATCCCCTGCGGGTGCGTACTGTCAGAGCACGGAATCATCGAAAAAGAATGCGTGCGAGCACGCACCGCGCGCAACCTCGACCCCGCCGACTCCGACTGTGGCGCTGGTATTACTATCCGCGCTCGAGGACGTCGACGTCCTGCCCCAAACCGATGACCGTCGGACCGTCACATGATCAGCCTAAATATACATATAAAATCTCGGGCAAGCTCAGGTAATTATAACAGATCTAGGCGCATATGTAGTATGTAAACAAATTGCATGATTCCGGATCCCCTCTAATTATAAAAAGCAAATCGCGGGGCTCACGCTTGCTGTACGGAACTGGACTCGCCGTTGGCGTTCACAAAGTAGCAAGTCTCCATGGGTTTCCAGTTTGGATCGCCCGTGAGCATCCAGGTAGCCACGGAATTGTAGCCGTTGGCATGGCATCTGTGACGATCATACGCATGATCAGATGCAGATATCTGCGTCATTTAAATTTTATGGAAATTGAAACGCCTAGCGCAGTCTTGGAGGGATCAATATCAGGAAGAGAGATCTAGAAATTGCAATCAGCCAAACGGCTCAAGATTTCGGCCAAGCGCAGGATAAAGATAGATCTAGAAGCTCTCGCGATGGCGAGATCGACGACGCTCACGCTTTCCAGAAATCACTTCCAACACCACTCGCCGCAAGACCTTCGGTTCCATTGCATGCCGTGCCCTGCGCATATGCATACAACGTCAAGATATCGATCGCACTCAGACTTCTCAGAGCTCTTATTCGATGTAAATTAGCTATAGTCTGAGCCGCGTGCACACACCGCGAAGCATGTCTTGTCTTCATAGCCTGCAGGTGCCGCAGTGCGCACGCAGATATATATAGCATGTGGCTATAGATTAGTCTGGGGCTTCAAAACTCTGCATGGCGGATTCAAAGAATATTGATATCGCACGCACCCCTGAGGACGTTGACGCCCCCGACCATGACATGATACGGATCCCACGGCGCGCTGCGCCAATCCCGCGTGCACATCAGCCTAGATCTAGACTCGAGCTCAATCGCTAGCGCTAAGTGTACTGCCAGGCTCACGTCACGTTCGAATCGATCTCGGAGTCGACGCCAACGAGGGCGCAGTTGGCTTTGGTCGCGTCGCCCTTCTGCTGGGTGCCCACCCACTTGAATCCGTTGGCCTGACACCTACGCGGCCCAATGTCACAGTACAATATATATATACAGCTAGTCAGTTGCGTCAAGAAAAAATGAGCGGGAGGAGAGACTAAAACAAGTCAGAGTAGCTAGCAATAGATGGACTTGAGTTATATTTCATTTGTAATGTTGGACTTAAAACGGCCCAGGTTGCATGAATATTTGATGTTTGGTGCCACTCACACTCTGAGGAAGTCGGAACTCGCACCACTCGTCTCGAATGCCTTCTCCTCAGTACAGTAGTCCCCCTGCGCGGAGTAGCTATAGCACAAGTACAACCGTTCGAATGAAGCCATTTAAATCGTAGGATCGATATGCGTGCTTCGTGGCTATGCGAGCCAATGAGTCAACATGCATTATATGTACACACCGAGAAGCAGGCCTTCGTGTCGTGGCCTGAACAAGTGAAGGTCATATTGTATTAATTATATAAAGAATTTGTGAAGTGAATGCTTTTGGGTAGGGCGCCATCAGAAGGGCATGGCGCGCGCACCTCTGTCGATCTCGACCCCTCCTACAATAAAATCCCAGGGCACGCTGCAGAGATTGCGATTGCAGCCTCGTGATCAGCTTCGAGCAAATTTGAAATCAACTAACAGCTTGCAAGCATGTCCACTCGAATTTGTATTCGAAAGGTACATGCAAAATACGATGTGCTAGATGATCATGAAATAGCAGACTTTGAAAGCGCACGTTTTGTTGGCGTCGACCCTGCCGGAGCTTGTTACGCTATAGCACATTGCTTTTGCGCTGTCGCCTCCGCCCCACGTCTGCTGCACGGCCATTGACATGTACCCTTGGGCTTGGCATCTGCGCGATCGCGGCGACACTTAGTTAAATCCAATCCGCAGCTCCATCAAAGCGATCACGCCGCGGAGCTCGAGAGGAAGAATTGTAATAAGAGATTGAAGCCTCAAGCTGTAAATGCAAGCAATTGCAAGATCTAGAGTCAACTTCAAGCTGAAAATCTCAACGCTGACACCAGCTTCTTTCAATCTGCCTTATAAACCTATAATTTATATTCTAGATCTGGACAGCTGCAGTTAGCGGGAAGACGAAAGAAACGTTTCGAACAAGAAGACGAAATAAAACTTGTAAACAGCATGACAACCTTATATGCATGCAGGCTACAGCTGACGTTGTTACTCACGCTTTCCAAAAATCGTTTCCGACCAATTCAGTGGCAAGCATCTTGCTTCCAGTGCATTCAGGCCCCTGTTTGGGTGGAACAGGGCTAGATTAGCTTGAAATTGAGCCCTTCATGCCCATATGGGGAGAAACTACAGGCACCGTGAAGCAAGCCATGGTGTCATTTCCTGCGGTCCCAAGGTTAAGATTTGTCACACGGACCCGTGCAGTTTTGCGGACGACACTTGCGACGGCGTACGTGCGTCACACGCGTACGCACCCCTCTCGAGCTCGACCCAGCCGACCATGGATTCCCAGCGCACGCTGCGCGGTTAACGATTTGAACCCCAGATGTTGCTCACGGGTTTCGATTCAAATGCATTTTTGGCTCCTCACGTTCGATTAGCGTCGACCTCTGCATTGCCAGCTGCAGCGCTGTCGTCGGACGCAATAATGTTGTAGCACTTCGCTTTTGCGCTGTTGCCGCCGCTCGACGTGTCCTGCACAGCCACGGACTGATGACCGAAAGCTTGGCATCTGTGCGGCCCCCAGCGACAAGCACAGTCAGCCGAACAGACAGGAGCTCGATCGCGAGAGCACATTCGAGCATGCATATGATTAGAACAATAGCATGAGAATGTCAGATATCTAGATGTACGCCTAGCTATATAGGGCGAATTTTGTGATTTGTGGCGTTATAAGGCTCTCATATCGACCGGGTGACCTTCTAAAAACAATTTTAAAGGGGCTTCCAGCCAGAGTGACCCAGCTGCAGCTCTAGCTTAAGTTAATCTAAATCGCCCGAAGTTACGATATCGGTCACTCACGCTTTCCAGAAATCCCTGCCCACGCCATCTGTCGCAAGTTCTTTGCTTCCAGTGCAGTCCGGCCCCTGCGAATTGCAATCCAAATTAAAATATTGCGAGAATCTAAGATCCAATAGCGAGGATCGGAGAATCGAAGTCCAAACGAATTCGAGACACACCGTGAAGCAGGCCTTTGTGCTGGTGCCTGCGGGCGAAGACACGATAATCAACATAAGCTCTTGCGGGTTGCGTGGCGCGCGAGGGCAGCTTTCAGTCGAAACAGCACAGCGATGTTTGCCGCGCACCCCTCTCGATCGCGACCCCGCCGAGGATGGAATCCCAAAGCACTCTGCATCAGCGACCCCCACCCCCGCCGATACCCCTCTCAGCCTCAGCCTCAAAGGGTATCGCGCGGGCATTGAATCTATGCGGCGAAATCGCGCGGCTCACAGGTTATTCGTCTCGGCTTCTCCAGAGCTGCTCACGTTGTAGCAGTAGGCCTTTTCATTGTCGTGCCACGTAGCTTGAAGAGCAAGGGAGCCGTGACCGTTGCGCTGGCATCTTTCGGCGCAGAGCGAGAGCCATTTTCAGTTGCGGCGAACAGAAAGCTTTAAGAATTCGAAGAGATCCTAGCACGAGCGATTGTCCAATTATTACTCAAGTGAAGCGGCTGTAGCGCAAAAAATTAAAGGGCAATGTGAGCTTGCAACTTGTGATCTATGGGATTCCAAGAATATTTTATCACATGGCCCAGTGGATGGACTCGAGCCGTTTATCAAAATGAGTTGGATTCCGTATCTCGCAGCAAGCACTAGATCTAGAGCGGCACACTGTGACATGGCCAGGCTGCTGTCATGCTTTCCAGAAATTCATACTATTGTCACTCACGCTTTCCAGAAATCGTCCCCGACGCCATTCGTCGCGAAAACTTTGTTTCCAGTGCAGTCCGGCCCCTGCGCCAAATCATCAGAAACTTCATGTGGCATCGCGCACATATTTTTTGGAGCTAATGCTGCGGAATTCGAAGGCCCACGACATACCGTGAAGCACGCCTTGGTGTAGTCGCCTGCGGGCACCGAAAATCAACAATATCGATATCCACACATTATATATATGCCTAGAAAGTATCTTCGTGCATATGAATCGATATGCTAGTGTCTAGAGACTGTGGCCGGTAATTCACCAAAAACAAATGAATCGATATCGATATCGTCGAGATGTATAATGTGCGATCACACACTGGCATACGAACCCTTTGCAACGGTAACTCCTCCAACAATGATGGTTTTCGCTGGCTTCTGGCCCATTTCGAGTTCGAAGCGCTACAGATCCGAGCTCGAGCTCTCTGGTAACACTAGCTATAGCTGACTCAGCGATTGCAATGCACGATCGCAACCCGCCGCAGCTGTGGCCGCAACCTGCTGGATTCTTCCTTCTGCTGCTGCGGGCGCGGCTGTGCTACGCGTACGTATGCGGTGCACGAGATCTCGGGACGTGCACGTGCGCAGTACTAAAAAACGCCGTGTCCGACGGTCGCCGATCTGCGCTCGGCGGCGGCAAGCGGGATCTAGATCTCGAATCTCGATGCTTAGCGCAGCCTACTAGCACAGTCTAGCAGTAAGCTGGAGCGCGCTCAGAGTCTAGCTACCGCGAGCCTACCGGTACACATATACTAGTACTGTAGGACGCGTACGGCTTAAATTGCCGTGGTGTAAAATTGCCGAATTCGACCAAAACCGGAATTGCCGTCGTGATAAATTGCCGAATCCAGATTCTGCTCTATGGCGGGCTAGGAAAATACCTACCCCGCAAACAATTGCCGTGTTGCTAAATTGCCGAATCCGGCCTCTCGGCAATTTACGGCAATTTAAAACTACGGCAATTTAAGCCGTCCTACGTAGCTAAGCGGGTTTCCTAATTATAAATCACAAAGCATAATCCGGCTCGGGGGCCGGCCGCCCGGCCGGCGGCCGGGGCCGGGGCCCGGCCCGGCCCGGGCCCGGGGCGCCGCCGCCGCCGGCGCCGCGCCGGCGCCGGGGCCCGGGGCCGGGCCGCCGGGGCCGGGCCCGCCGCCGGGCCGCCCGCCGCGGCGCCGCCCCGGCCCGCCCGGCGGCCCGGCGCGCGGCGGTCGCCGCGGCGTCGCCCGCCGCATGCCCGCAGCTACCGCCAGCCTACCGGTAGCCCGCGGGCCCAGGCCCCAGGGGCGCGCGGGGTCCGCGGGAGCCGACCGCGCGGCCACCTCCAACTGCAGAGCGTTCCTAGGAGTCGTCTAGGTCCCAATAGGCTATGGCATATAGCCTGATATAGGCCCCGGCGGCCCTAGGCCCCTAGCTAGTATAGGGCCTACCGTGTAACACTTAAATATGACGGCATCTGTGATGTCGTTTATAAAACCTGGACTCCCTTGCGTGAAATAAGACGCTCCCAAATTATGTCGCTATGAAAATAATGAAATTCGAGGTTTGTATGGGGCGCAGTAATTTTGTATGGCGCCCAGGAATTATGGCGCTTCCAAATTATGTCGTTATAGCAAAATTTCGGCGACATAATTTGGGGATGACATAATAAAGTGCGCGTCATATATAAGTGTTATACGGTAGCCTGGGCCGGGGAGTCGACGTCAGTGGGGACTCACTGGGGAGTCACTGGCCCTAGTAGTGGGGAGTCACTGGGGAGTCAGTGGGGAGTCACTGGGGACCCTATAGCTAGGAGGCTAGGCCGGAGCCTAGGACCCTCCCTGAGTTCCGAAGTTCAATACTGTAGAACTAGAAATATTTAGTGGGCTGCATATTTATAGTACCCGCGCTTTAGCGCAGTGGTATAAGGTCGTGCTACGACCTCCCGGATTCCCGGGTTCGGTTCCTGCTGTTTCCGCTACGTTGTACTTCGAATCCCTGTGATTCCCGATACCGTGACTTGTATCCTCGTTGTGTACTACGAGTGGGCACGCCCACCGTAGATCTTTAAAAAAAAAATTTATAGTACTAAAAGTTTTTGGGCGATCTACTAAATATTGCCCGTTCCACTGAACTTCCACATAATTCCGATCGATCATGCCCCACCTTGCCTGTATACGCCCCCACAGTGCTGGAGTAGACTAGAGGCTGTGGCCGGTAATTCACCAAAACAAAATATGTCCCGCCTGCTAAGGCCGAGAATTCGTAGGGGTAGCCCCATCTCCGCCATTTAACTCGATTACTCGATTACTGCTAGTATAATGATTTAGATGACGGTTCCGGGTACTACCGAGTGGTACCGACGGGTACCGGCCCTACTACTACCGGCGACGTCGACCGTTATATATAAGACGGCGCACGCGCATGCGCACGCGCATGCATGCGCATGCGCAGCGAACTTACCGGTACCCACTGCAAGCAATCGCTGCACCGGTACCCGTCTTCTTCACTTCCCCCCGTCTCCGAATTTGGCCGGGCTAGTTCGCAGCATCGTTTTTTTGCACCGCTTGGTAGAGTGGGGGGGCAGACGGCGAAGCGCGCAGGAGCGCGAGCGAGAAGGCCTGCCGGCGGAAGCGCGTCGCAAGTTCTCGCAAGCACCTGCCCGCCCGGCTGCGCCATCTGTAGCTGAGGCGCCCGCGGCCGGCGCGATTAAAAGCCTAGCCTGTGACTCGGAGCTCGCCGCCGCGCCGCTGGCCGCAAGCCGCCCGAGATAGCCTGCGCACAAGGGCGTAGCTGCAGAGAGTTCCCTCCATAGTTCGCGCGCATTAGATCATCGGCGGGCCGCTCGGCTATCGGCGGGGCGAATCGGCGCGCCGGCCTCCGAACAACCGCCACGCGGCCGCGATGTCGGGCCATCAGCCGCTGGGCCTGCGGGCCCCCGCTTACGTCGCTGCCGAGTCGGGCTCAACGCCGGAGCCGCCCTCGGTGGGCCCCGCCGCGCCCGGGCCGGCGGTGCTCTTCGGCGCCCCGCCCGGCTTCATCGAGTCGCCGCCGGCGAGCGGCGCCTCCCGCGCTGACGCGCACGAGCCCCCGCGGCCCAACGCCGCCGCCCCCGTCACCCTTCTCCCCAACGGCGCCGCCCCTGCCGCCGGCGCTGGCACCGCCGCCGCTGCCGGCGGCGCACCGCCCCGCCGGCGCTGCCCCCGCGCCGACTCCGCCGGCGGCGCTGCGGGAGAGCGGGGCGGGCTCGCCGCCGCTGCCGGTGCTCCCGAGCGTGCCCGGGCAGTCCGGCCCCGTCCTCCCCGGGCCCCGGGTCGTCGTGGACGTCGAGCCGCCCGCCAAGCCCGCGAGCGGCCCCGCGCCCGCCGCCCCCAGCAACGGCGCCGGTGCGCGCTTGTGCCCGTGCTCAAACGGAGTGCTCCCCCGCGGGCGGCGGCGGCTGCTGACGGCGGCGCAGGAGGGGCCGACCCGCCCTCGAAGGAGCGCCCCGCCTCGCGGCCGCAGTCGGCGAGCAAGGGCGCCCCCGCGCGCGTCTTCCCGCAGCCGCCGGCGCCGCCGCCGGCCGCCGCCAATGTCGACGAAAAGCTGGAGGCCGAGGCCGGCAAGGGCGCCGCTGCCGGCGCGGCGGAGGAGAAGCGGGCGGCGGCGGTGAAGCCGACGCGGCTGCAGCGGGTGCTGAAGCGGCTGGACCCGTACGGGGACCAGGTGCGGGAGGGGTACGACGCGCGGAAGGGCCCGCGGACGGCGTGCGGGAGCTTCACGGCGTTCCTCGTGCGGGCGGCCTTCGTCGCCCTCATCGTCTGGAACGCCACCAAGCTCTTCTCCTTCCAGCAGGTCGTCACCCGCGGTCCGCGGCCGATCCCCGCCCCCCCCCCTCCTCCCCTCCCCCCTCCCCCCCCTTCCCCCGCCGCCGCGCCCGACGGGGCGGGGGGGATGGGCAGGGGACGGGTTCTCGCTGGAGGCGGGGTGCTTCGGGGCGGGCCCCGGCGTGCGCGCCCCGGGCCTCCCCATGGACGTCCCCTCCCTCGCCCTCGAGCTCGACGTGCGCGCGCCCCGGCTCCGTGCCACGCCCCCTCCCCCCCTCCCCCCTCCTTTCCTGCGTCTATCCCTTCGGCCTCAATTCCTCCCATCACCCTTCCCTTCCCACCCCCTGACCCCTCTTTCCGCCCCCCCCCCCCTCCCCTTTCCCCCCGTCTCCCTCTGCTCTCGCCCCCCTTCTTCCTAGGACCCCGGCCAACACCCCCTGCTCCCCTCCCCTCCCACCTCCCGAACTGCCCTTCTTTTCCTCTTCCCCTTCCCCCCTCCCCCACCCACCCCACTTTAATTTCTCCTCCCTCCTTTCTACCCCGCTTAGCCCTCCCCCGCCCTCGAGCCCCTCCCCCCCCCCCCCTCCCCCGAGCCACCTCCCCTTTTCTTTCATCCCTTCCCTCCCCAGTCTCTATACCCCCTTGACCTGCTCCCCTCTGACCTCCCACTCACCCCCCCTCCCTTTCCTCCCCCACCCACCTTCTACCCCCCATTCCCTCCTCCCTCCCGCCCCCTTCGCGGGGCGCCGCTGCTGACTCGGGCCGGCGGCCCCTGCGCGCAGCTGCGGCTGGACTTCTTTGAGAAGGACGCACCCTCCCTGCAGCGCATCGACGTCGTCGACCTCACGGCGCGCCGCCCGCCCCGCGCCCCGGCCCGCGGCCGCCTCTCCGCTGACGCCGGCGCAGGGGTATAACCCGACGTGGCAGAGCACGAACGCGTCGGTGCCGATCGCGTCGGCCTTCGCGATCACGG
Source organism: Cyanophora paradoxa (assembly GCA_004431415.1). Lineage (NCBI taxonomy): Eukaryota > Glaucocystophyceae > Cyanophorales > Cyanophoraceae > Cyanophora > Cyanophora paradoxa. Next base: position 28,813 of record QPMI01000588.1, on the reverse strand, counting down.
CGCAGGTCCCCATGGACTCCTTCGAGGAGGAGTTCCAGTTCGTCGAGTCCGGTGCGGCGCAGCGTCCGAGGCGGGATCTAGAGCCGGGGCGAGGCTGACGGGGCCCGGGCCGGGCCGGGGCGGGGCGGGCAGACAACACCCCGGTGGCGGAGAACGTGGAGGACCAGGTCGCCTCGGAGGCGCTGCACGCCTTCGACGAGACGATCAAGGCCGTCTACAAGACCGGCGGCGCCTTCCAGGAGGCCCCCGGCTTCTTCAACCACAGCGCCCACCTCTTCGTCCGCTTCCGCTCCGCCGAGATCGAGTACCTCCTCCCCTGCATGCTCCAGGTCGCCCTCTACGTGCGCCCCCTCCCCGCCCCGCCCCGCCCCGCCCCGCCCCGCCCTAGGCCTCCGCCCGGCGCGGCTGAGGGGGCGGGGGCAGAACAAGGGGGTGTACCTGACGCTGGCGCGCTTCGACGAGGACGCCGGCATCAAGGGCGCCGACGCCCTCGAGGAGGTGCCCCCCGCCCGCCCCCGCCCCCGCCCCGCCGGCCCCGGCCCGCCAGCCGACGCCGCGCCTCGCGCAGCGGGCGTACCACGACGCGAAGTGGTTCCCGTCGCTGGTGACGTCGGACGGGACGTTCCTGGACCCCTCCAACTTCGAGTTCGACCCGAAGCGCGAGGGGACGACGTTCGCGCCGAGCGAGAAGAACGTCGTCTACCTGCACACGCGGCTCGACCAGCACGTCATGGAGGAGTTCGTGGCGTCGACGGCGTGGGGCCCGCAGGCGATCGACATCACGAAGATCGCCGACGCGCGCCCCGAGCCGCCCAGGCCCGACGGCCGCGTTCACCTCGAGGACTTTCTTAACTACGAGCTCTCCATCTCGTCCGCCTTGCATTCTATAACTTATTTTTATAGCTTCCCACATTTGTACTTAGGTACGTGACGAACATGAACCTGACGGCGGTGACGGAGTCGTGCGACGACTACGACCTCGCGCTCTACGCCAAGGCCCTCGCCATCGACGACAGGGCCAAGCAGATCGTCCTCCTCCCCGGCGAGGCCACCTACAACTTCCCCGTCCGCCCCGCGTTGCATTAGCGCTGCATTTGGCATGGCTCAGACGTCGACGGGTTCGCAGCTGCCGTTCTACATCCAGGTCGTCTCCTTCGTGGACGACGAGAAGGTCAAGGTGACCGCGATGAGCACCGACGCGCAGGGCCGCCAGGTGAGGTCTAGGCGACGATTTTCAGATTTTCGTATCTCAGAAGCGCGCCGCCGGGGCCCGGGGCAGGTGCTAACGATCGAGAGGGAGACGCCGTACAACCACATGCCGCTGCCGCAGGCGAAGACCTGCGCCTACTTCGCCGAGTACCTCCGCGTCCGCCCCGCCCCCGGCCCGCCCTGCACGCGCAACGCAACAGCTGACGCCGGCCCGGGCCGCAGATCTGGGAGACGCAGGACTCGGCCCCAGAGGAGTGGGTCTGCGAGGACTCCAAGTACTGGAACGACGACGTGCGTTCGTCTTCATCTGCGTGGTCGACCTCGTTGCCTCTGACGCCGGGCGCGCGCAGGGCTGCGACTGCAACTGCGGGGCGTTCGACCCGGACTGCTGCGACTTCAACACGAAGATCCTCAACTGCCGCGACAACCAGTGGTGCTCGGTCGACGGCGACTGCACGCAGAGCCTCGACACGCCGGGCTTCAACGTCGACCCGAACACCTTCAACATGACCTACATGCGCCTCTCGCAGCCGTGCGAGCGGCTCGTGCTGCCGGGCGAGCCGACCATCATCGGCTTCATCGGGACGGAGGAGAAGTTCAACAACATCACGAAGCGGCAGTGCGTCCCGTGCACGTCCGACCCCCTCTACGAGGGCGACCCAAAGCTCAACGAGAAGAACGAGGTGCGCCCGCCTGTCGCGATCGACACACCACCGACCGCCTCTTTGCTAAATCGGCATCTCAGTTCGTGTGCAACGCGCTCCCCGAGGCCCGCCTGGGTGCGAGGAGCTCCCGTCCCCTCCCGCGCCTCGCGCGCCTAACCATCTTCGCGTCAGACATGTCGTGGAACGCGCGCAACATCTGGAAGCTGAACCCGGCCACGGGGTACGTCGAGGCGAACATCACCATCAACAACCTGCGCGGCTTCCCCTTCCCCCTCGAGCGTGCGCCCCCAACTCGATCCGTCGCCTGCACATCAATGTCGCTACTCACCCGTGCGCGCGCGCGCCGCAGCGGCGGTCGGCTTCCCGTACCCCATCCTCGTGTGGCCAGACGCGGGCCCCGAGCAGCCGCTGGAGGTCCTCCACGCGTACCCCGACGTCAAGCTCCGCCAGGCGCGCCGCGGCGCCGACGCCGCGCCGTGCCGCCGCCGGCGCCGCTCACGCGCGGGGCGGGCAGGTGCTGCACGTGCGGCACGCGACGCCGCTGGCGCTCATCTCGGCCATCGAGGACATCACCCTCGGCGGATTCGGCCGCCTCCTCTCCGCCATCGACCCCCGCCAGTGCGCCCGCCGCGCGCTCGTTGGAAATTCGGGTCTCCCGCGTCTAACGTCGACGCCCGAAATAATCTTGGCGAATTAAAGCGAGGACGTGATTGTGGAGCCGTTCTTCAACGATACGGTCGTGGTGGACGGCGTGCCGCTGGAGAACCGCGTGCAGTTCCCGCGCAAGGGGCCCTACAAGGCCAGCACCGACGGCGAGGAGCTCGGCGTCAGCGGCGCCACCAACGGCACCCTACTCGGCTTCCAGATCCTCTACCTCTCCGAGGACCCTCCGACAACCAAGGTGCGCCCGGCCTCGTCCAGCCGCGCACTTGTGTGAAATCGTCTGCAGGGCAACATCGTGCGCCTCACGCGCGCCGCGGAGCCTGGTGACACAGCCATCTACACCACCCACTTCGACGTGCGAATCAAACAATTGTATCTCGAACTCACTGCAGCGGCGTTGACGGGCACCGCAGTTCACGGCGGCGATCCCGGCGCCGACGTGCCGTCCGAAGGACCGCTTCCCGCTCGTGATCCGCGGCCTGGCGGCGGAGGACATTGAGATCCGGAACATCAAGAACTGGACGGTGCTGACGCCCGGCTGGACCTGCGACCCGTACGACTACGCCGCCAACGACGGCATCTGCGACTGCAACTGCGGCATGTGCGCCGGCCGGCCATGAGATGTTTGCGCACGTTCATCTGTACTTGACGCGCATTCAAAATGCAGGTACGACCCGGACTGCGGCTTCCCGAGCCCAGCCGCGTGGGAGTACACCGGGCGCAACACGAACTGCCCGAAGGAGACGCCCTACTGCTGCTTTGACGAGAACGCGTCGACGCAGGCCGGCTGCCCCGCCGGCACTCGCGGCAAGAAGTGCGTCGCCGCGCGGCCCACCAACACATGTACGAGTTCTGCTCCCTATCCGTGTTTGCTCCGCCCTGAACCGGCCCCCAGCGATGTTCTTCGGTCCCGCGCTGGAGGTGAAGCTCGACCTCGACATGCCGCTCCAGGTGGTGCGCCCGATAAACTTCGGTGCCGGCACCACGAGCCGCATCCAACTGGCCTGGGCCCCGCGCAGCGGCACGACCGGCGGTCGGAGGCGGACACGGCGTTCGACATGACGTCGATCTGCGAGAGCTGGCTCGGGGACGACGAGGACGGCGAGTTCTGGATCTACACGCAGGCCCCCGTCATCGTCTCCCTCCCCATCGACGACTACCTCCCCTGTCCGCGCCCCCGCCTAGATCTCCCCAGCGCTCTTCTTTCGACGGTTTCATTTCTCGCGCGCAGCGGAGCGGAACAAGCCGAAGTTCGGGGACGCGACGGACGCGCCGGAGACGCTCGAGGTCGACGTCTCCCTCTTCATCGTGCCCGACCGGCGGCCCTTCCCCAACGTGACGACCCCGTCCCTCACCTCGCCCGCCGGGACGCCCACCATCGACCTCTGCCCCACCAACCTCAAGTCTGCTCCCAAGAACGAGCCCGTGCGCCGGTCGTGCCTCTCTTTGCACAGTCGACGTCGTTGACGCGGCTCGCGCCAGATCTTCGACGCGTACGGGTGGAGCCAGTGGCGGCCGGAGGAGAAGCGGCAGACGTCGATCGGGGGCTGCAGCTGGGAGACGCCGGACGCGACGGGCTGCGTGCCCGTGCGGGAGCTGCCGAAGAACAGCTTCAACATCAAGTGCATCCGCGAGATGCCCGTCACGCGCCGCTTCCGCTGGCAGCAGACCCTCCCCGTCAACAACAAGTGGATCCAGTCCCCCGCTACGCCCCCCGAGGTCCAGGGTGCGGCCCCGCCATACAACCCCTGCTCCGACGCCGCGTGACGGGCTCGGCTCAGCGCGGGACCCGTTCTACGTGATCGACACGGCGCACCAGTTCTTTTTCACGCAGGACGAGAAGGTCAAGCTCGCCGAGGACCTCTTCGCCGAGAACCAAGTCGTGCGCCCAAAATCGCACACGCGAATGCAACCAGCAAGGCTAACCATCGGCCCGTGGCTGGCAGGGGACGGAGGACCTGGGGTTCGACGACCGGACGTACATCTTCTACGGGCAGGCGATCTTCCAGGGGACGGGGAACGGGACGCTGGGGGACGAGATCCCGGCGAACCTGCCGTACCTGTACACGGGCGTGCGGCTGCGCGTCAGCGACGCGGCGCTGGAGGACGTGCTCGCGTGCCAGCCCGTCGGCTACCCGCGGGACCGTGAGGCGGTCAAGCAGCTCCTCGCCCGCCAGCTCCAGGAGCTCAGGCTCACCTGGCAGCTCGACGACATCGAGGCCCGCCCCCGCCCCCGCCGTCCCGGGGCGCCGGCCCGCGCCCCTCTGACCCGCGGCGCGTGCAGGGCGACACGCGCGCCCAGTCCGTCGTGCTGCAGCCGGGGTACGCCGTCGTGCTCACCGCCAAGATCGAGGTGTACCCGGTGAGCGGAGGTTGCTTCGCGATCGGCCCCCCTGCTGCCGGCCCCTCACGCCCCGCGCAGGTGTACAGCCAGCCGCTCATCGGCTCCCGCCTCCTCTCCTCCTGGGAGGTCCGGTGCGCCGGCGCCGCGGCAGCCCCCGCCCCGCCTCGGCCTCCTCCTCCCGCCCTCACGCCCCGCACCCCCGCAGCGTCGTCTCGCAGACGGTCTCCCGCCAGAAGCTCGGTGCCCCTCCCTCCCCCTTCCCCTCGCCCTGCAGCTGCACAGCGGCCGGCGGCTGAGGGGCGGCCTCGCGCGCGGGCAGACTACTTCCGGCGGAACATCGGGATCGTGCGGCACCGGATCGAGTTCGAGAAGAACGCGAAGCCCGTCGTCCAAATCTACGTCTACACCATCCAGGACTTCCTCAACGGTGCCCGCGCCCGCGCCCACCCCGCCCGGCCGCTCGCGAAGCGAGCTTGACGCTGACGAACATCTGCAGGCATCGGGGCGGCGGCGGGCATCCTGGGCCTGGGCCTGACGATCGTGACGCTGTGGCAGCGGGTGACGCGGGAGGCGCGGACGTACCAGCGGCAGTTCCGGGCGAAGGAGCGGGAGGAGAAGGAGCGGATGAAGGAGGAGGTCAAGGAGGATGTCCTCGAGGGCGTCGTCCAGGTGGGCAGGAAGTTTAAGCTTTCGGCCAGCTGGACGCTTAAGAGATTTTTGGATTCTTCTCTTAAGCCAATTCCAACTACCATCGCGGCAGGTTCTCCCGGCTGTGGTCCCCGTGGCGGCGGCGGCGCCGGACGGGGGCCAGCAGGCGGTCGGCGGCCGCAAGGGGAGCGGGGCGGGGGCGGTCGGGGTGGGGGTGGCGGCGGGGGCGGCGCTGGGGGCGGGGGCGGCGGGGGCGGCGCTGCTGGCGCTGACGAACCGGTCGACGCGGGGCGTGCTGCGGCGGGACTCGACGTTCCTGAGCGACCACGGGCTGACGGACGAGGCCAAGGAGGGCCTCGGCAAGGCCAAGGAGGCCGTCGCCGAGGCCGGCGCCGACGCCAAGGAGGCCGCCTCCGGCCTCTTCGACAAGATCGGCGGCCTCTTCGGCAGCGACTGAGCGCCGGCGCCCAAGGGAGATCTAGAGCCGGCGCCGAGGCGCTAATTATAAACGATGATCGGTTTGGATATCGATATCAATATCTTAGTACTAGTTTGTCAGGCGTCGAGGCGCTTAACGATGATCGGTTTGGTTATCGATATCAATATCAATATCGTAGTACTAGTTTGTCAGGATTGGTACTTCGTTGCAGCTGAAGACCAACCATTTTCACCAAGAGTCACCAACTTGTCAGCCGTTCAAGCACCGCCGGGGCGGCATGCGCATGAATGTCTTTGTTCGCTATGCTTGTAGTTTTGTTCGCCTATGCAAATGCCATATGTATAGTCGCAGACTCTGATTAAAATAATAAGAGCTCAATGTAATGACTGCGGCGTCACTGCGCAATGCGGCGCAGCTTAGCAACCTTCCGAAGTCGCAATTGCAATGAATAACACTGCGCAGCGCGCTACAGCCTCCAATTTCTCTCAAATGCCATGATCATGATGCATTTCAATATCTGATCGTGTTGCTTGGACCCACCTTTCCGTAACTAGAAGAAAACTGGCGTGGATAGCTACAGACTATCACACCTACAGTGTGGCATGCAAAAGACCCAAAAGGAGCGGGGGATGGGGGCCGGGGCCTCGGACGGGGCGGGGCGGGGGACGCGCGCGGGCGCCCCGCGCACGCACAGCCGCTACGCGACGCGGCCCGAGTTGGAGCGCGAGTGGGACTGCACTTGCCGCGACGCGACCGCGAGCGCCTGCAGGAGCTGCGCGGCGGCGTCACCCAGAGGGACGAACGGGGAGCGGCGGCGCGGCGCGGGCGGCGGCGGCGCACGTCGTTGGCGTCCTGGACGGTGTCGATGTAGTAGCGGGCGCGCGAGGGCTTCTTCCCCACCGTGCACGTGATGGTCGTCACCCCGGGGGCGGCCGCCTCGGCGTCGGCGGCCATCGTGGCGAGGTTGGCGTGCTGCGAGGCCGAGCGGGTGATGCGCGCCGGGTACTGCTTCTCCAGCGCCGCGAACATGTCCTCGTCCGAGCGGTCGTCCCCCACGATGATGATGAAGTCGAGGGGCTCGGCCGCCCCCTGCCGCAGCTCCGCCATCAGCTTGTCCGCCATCACGCCCTTGTTGAGGCCCCGCGGCTTGACCTCCAGGATGCCCTTGCCCTGGACCACCTGCACGGGGTGCGAGGCGAGGACCGAGGTGAGGTGCTCCTGCAGCTCCTTGGCCTGCATCGCCCCGAACTCGGCGTCCGCGTTGGCGAAGTGCCAGACGAGGGCCGACTCCTTGGTCTCCACGTAGGTGCCGTCCGTGCGGTCGGTGTACATGTCGATGACGTCCCGCGCCAGCTTCATCCAGCTCAGGTCCAGGTTCGGCGCCAGCACCTGCCACTGCGACTCCGGCGAGTGCCTGCCGGGCGGGGGCCTCAGGCGGAGAGGGGGGGGGGAGAGGGTAGGGGAGGAAGGGGGGTAGAAGGTTCGGAGGGTGGGGAGGGGTAGGGGAAAGTGGGGCGGGGGGAGAGACAAGGAAGGGTTGAAGGAGGGAGAGGGCAGGGTAGAAGGCCGCGGGGGGGGGGGGGGGAAGGGGGGGGGCGGAGGGTGGGGGAGGGAGGGGGATGGGATGGGGGGGGGGGGGGAGGGGGGGGGCGAGAGTCGCACCGGTAGAACATGCCCTGCTCGGCGGCGATGCCGAGGGAGGGGACGGAGCGGAACCAGAGGTCGAGGATCTTGCGCTCGTGGCCCGAGACGATGAAGACGGTGTTCGCGGGGTCCTTGCAGAGCTGCTCGAGGGAGAGCAGGATCTCGCGGGTCGGCACGGAGAGCTCGGCGAGCTCTTCGACGGGCACGAGCGTGCCCTTGTAGTCGAAGAGGACGAGGCGGCGGCGGGAGCGCTTGTAGGACTGCACGACCGACTCGACGTTGAGCGGCGCGAAGCGCTCGTTGACCTCCAGCACGCGGAAGCCGGCCTCGGAGATCCCCGGCGAGAGGAACGTCAGCTTGTCCACCTGGCGGCGCCCCTCACGTCAGCGCGAGCGTCGGGGGCGAAGCGAGCGGGGCGGAGGCGGCGGAGGCGGAGGCGGCGGGGTGCGTGCCTTCTCGGCGGCCTTGTCGAGGTCGGCGAGGAAGGAGTCGGCCCAGGTCATCGTCGAGTGCGCGGCGATGTGCCTGCGGCCGGCCGGCGAGCCTCAGGCCGCGCCGCGCTCGGCCGAGGAGCCGTTCGCGAGGGGGGCGCACTCGTAGTCCTTCTCGTGCTTGGCGATGCGCTCCTCGTGGGACATCGTCAGCGCCTTGTCGACCGCCGCCGCCACCTGCGCCCGCGGCTCGGCTCGGCCCGGCTTGGATGGGTGGGTAGGGCGGGGACGGGCGGGGGGGCGGGCGAGCCTGCTCGCTGTTGAAGGGGTTGACGAGGATGACGCCCGAGAGGGAGCGGGAGCAGCCCGTGAACTCCGAGGCCACCAGCATCCCCGACCTGCGCGCGCGCGCGCCGCGCCGCTGAGCCCGGGCGGGCGGGCGGGGCGAGGAAGACGCGGGGGAAGGGGCGGGGGCACTTCTCGCGGGAGCAGCAGACGAACTCGTAGGGGACGAGGTTGAGGCCGTCGCGGATCGACGTGTTCACCACCACGTCCGCGATGCTGCGCGGGGCCCGGGATCAGGCAGAGGAGGAAGGGCCGGCAGCAGGAAAGCAAGCAAGGGCGGGGGCGCCTGTAGAGCTCGACGCGCTCGTCGAAGGAGATGTTGCGCTCCGCGTACTCGACAGGCGTGTACCCGGGCCGCCCGAACTCGGCGTTGATCGCCTCGACGAGGGCGCGCACCTCCTCCCGCACCGCGTCCGTCTCGCCCTTGCGGGCCGACTTGGGCAGCGCGATCTGCACGAGGACGAGCTTGCCGGCCCAGGAGCGGTAGTTCTGGAGGAGGTACTGGAAGGCCATCAGCTTGAGGGGGATGCCCTTGAGCTTGTCCATGTCGTCGATCCCGAGCAGCACGCGCTTGTCCTGCCCCCGCCCCCCGTGAGCGCGGCTGGCAGGGCCGGCCGGCGCCGCCGCGGCGCACGTGGTACTTGTCGGCGAGGGCGCGGGTCGCCTCGCGGACGTCGGGGGCGTCGAGGCGCTGGATGAAGCGGTCCGGGTCGCACCCCACGTGCGACACCCGCACCTGGCGGGGCGGCCGCGTCGGAGGCGGCGGCGGCGCGAGAAGGCGGCGCGGGGCGGGGCGTGGCGGGGCGGGGCGGGGCGGGGCGGGGCACCATGACGTGGCGGCCCTCGTACTCGACGCCGAGGAAGCCGCCGCGGCGGGACTCGAACTGGAGGCCGAGGAGGCGCGTGCAGCAGGAGACGAAGTGCCGCGCGAAGTCGAAGAGGTGGAAGCCGACCAGCGTCGCGTTCAGCATCCCCCGCAGGATCTGGCGCGGGGGGCTCGCCGGGGGCGGGGCGGGGCGGGCGGGGCGGGGCGGGGTTGCACCTCGTCGCGGACGGGGAGGGTGCGGAAGACCTCGGAGGTGGGGAAGGGCGTGTGGAGGAAGATGCCGATCTTCGCCGCCTGCTGCCGCGCCCGCACGTACGTCGGCAGCACCAGCAGGTGGTAGTCGTGGATCCAGATGATGTCTGCCGCCCCGCCCCGCCCGCCCCCTCGGCAAAGGGCGCGGCGGGGCGGGCGGCGGGGCGGGCGGCGCGGGCGGACCGTCCCGGCCGTAGTGGCCGTCTATTGCCTCGGCGAACGCCTGATTCACCTTGCAGTACGCCTGCGGGGCGCCCTCGGCGGGGGCGCGGGGCGGGCGGGGGCGGGGCGGGGGCGGGCAGGCGGGGCGGGGCGGGCCTCCCAGTGGGCGCGGTTGAAGTCGCGGCGGACGGGCTTGGAGAAGTCGGTCATGTTGTGGAGCATGAGCCAGAGCGTTTCCTTGCAGAAGCCGTGGTAGTGGTCCTGCACGAGCTGGTCCGGGAGGAAGACCGGCACGCAGCCGAAGTCCCGCTCCAGCGTCCCCTTCACCTGCGCCTGCTCCGCCGGCGGAATGTACGCGTTCGGGTACCCGATCCACACCAGCTTCGCCTTGCTCTGCGCCCCCGCCGCTCGCCCGGGCGCGCGGGGCGGGCGAGCGGGGCGGCGGACCTGTATCCCGCGGCGCAGGCCCTGTCCCGTAAGATACAGCGCGTCCTCATCCCAGGAGAAGGTCCATCCGCTCTCGGTCTTCTTCGGAATGACGGGGAGACGGTACAGGACGAGGATGACTTTGCTCGCAAGCGCGAACGTTGTCGACTTGCGCCCGGAGCGTATCTGCGCGCCGCGCGCGTCATAACAGGAGCGGCGGGACGCATGAAGCACAAACACTCCGCACCCCGCCCTCCGTCGGCGTCCCCGACCCGGGCGTGCCGGCAGGTATCGCCAGCAAGCCCGAGGGCGACTGGATCGGGACGAACGGCGATGCCATACTGTGTGAGACTAGCCGACCGCCCTCGCGTGGCCCCGGTCCGGTGCGGGCCGGTTCGGAAAGGCTGCGCGCAACATCGGACCCGGCGGTGACACGGACGGCCTGAGCGCTCGCATACCTTGCACTGCGTGCGTAGATCGAACGATCACAGCGATCACAGCCGTCCGACGATCAGGTCGATCGCGCTTCTGCAGTACCCGTCTCGGCCTCGTCCCCCAGACTTCGTTCGCTGTGAACTGCCCCGCCATAGCCAACTCGCAGCGCTAGCTATAGCTATATAGCCGCCCGCTCGGCGCTCACGCGCAGCCGCCGAATCTTAGACGGGACAGCCGCAGGTTCATAGAAGCGCTTGTCTGGGACTAAGCGAAACGGTCTTTATCTACTAAGCGAAAATTTGCATATAATCGGTTACAGTACCTAGCGATCTACTCGGTTACAGTACCTAGCGACGAAGAGCGCGCCGCCTCACAAGTGGAAGACCTTGTCGAGGAGCTCCTGCAGCTGCGCTCGCACGAGGCGGCTCGGACGCCGCGGGGCGGGCGGGGCGGGGCGGGGCGGGGCGGGGCGGGGCGCCGGCGGGGCGGGGCGCGCCTCTGGGAGGGACTCGACAGCGAAGTCGGCGAGGTCGGCGTGCGGCCGCGACTTGGGCGTCAGGATCATCACCTGCGCGGGCCGCCGGGTCAGCCGCAGAGACCCCAAGGGAAGACCGTGTGAGGGCCCACCGTGTGGGCGCCGGCCGCCTTGCCGCACTTGATGTCGTCGACCCAGTCGCCCACCATGACGAGGCTCGAGGGCGGCGTGTCCCACGTCTCCGCGATGTGCAGCAGCGGGTCTGCCCGGCCGGCGGCCGGAGCCGCAGCCTCAGACGCCGCCGACTCGCTGGGATGAGCGAGCGCGGGGGCGGGGGCACCGGGGTGGGGCTTGGTGGGGACGAAGTCACGGGTGACGATGGTGGAGAAGTGGGCGCGGGACATGGCGAGGAAGACGTCGACGCTCTTACGCGAGTTCCGCGTCAGCAGGCCCCGCCGCAGCCCTTTCTGCGCCCGCCCCGGGCCCCGGGCGGTGTCGGGGCGGAGGAGCGAGCGGGGACGGCCGGCCGGCCGGCCGGCCGGCGGCGGCGGCGGCGGCGGCGGACCGAGTCGATGAAGCCCAGGAGGTCGTGCAGTCCCTCCATCAGCGACTGCCTGTCCGCGCGCCGGCGTGAGGCGCCGCTGCCAGCTGCAGGCTGCGCGGGCCGGGCGCGGCGGCGGGGGCGGGCGGGGGCGGGCGGGGGCGGGGCGCGCCGCTCGTGACCCTCGACCTCGACCTGGTCGATGATGTCCATCACGCGCTCCCGCTCGCCCGGCGGCAGCCCGTGCACGTACTGCGCACCCCGCGCTCAGCCGCCGCCGGGAGGGCGCGGGGCGCGCCGGCCGGCGAGCGGGAGTGGGCGCGCCTGCAGGATGTCGTGGCCGTCTGAAGGAAGAGTCAGCTAGCGTATTGATCTCGCAAGCCAAAGTCGTATTGGCTCACCGGGGATCCCCGCCCTCCGGCGCATCTCCACGAAGTCGATAGCCCCGTCGCAGGTCAGAGTGCCGTCCATGTCTGCGGCGCGCTGCACGTAAGCGCCGCGCGGCGTTCACATCGTTGCAGCCCGCTCACCGAACACCTGGATGGTGGCGCACGGTTAGCGCCGCGCGCGTGAGACGTGCGAAGGGGGCAGGGCGGCCGCACCACGCCGCGCAACTTCGTGTTCGTGTGCATAAGCTGTCGCGCCATCGTCGTTGCAGAGGCACGTGGGGTCGCAACCGGACGCGCGCGGGTCCCTTGCTCGCGCGTGCCGCGGGCCTCACAGCGTAATGCGAGGTTGCCTGTCCAGGCTGTCGAGCGTGGCGTGGCTGGGCTGCTTCGGGGCCCAATCGTCGCCAGGCGCGGGCCTACGAGCCAGGCGCAGGCGCGGGCCAGCGTTGGCAGTGTAGCCAGGTCGACTCGCTGCAGTGCTCGAATTTGGCGTTCGAGCTCAGGGAAAGCCGAAGGGGAAAGGTTGAGAAGCTGTACCCGGGCTACAGTGGCGCGGCCAGCCATGGCGATGCGAGCGCGGGTTCTCGAGCCGCATGAGCTCGCCGAGCTGCAGCCGAGCGGGCGGGTGTCCGCGGATCGCGCGCTCCTGGGCTGCGTCGTACTGCACGGAACCGACAACAAAGTCCTTGTCAGCCCGCCCGTGCTCTGCGACGTCGATGCAGCCGGCACATACGCGGTGGTGTCGCCTTGCGGCGGTGCTTCCCCTGCCCGCGCGCGTCTAGCGTTGCAGCTTTTAAACGCACCGCGCAGCCGTCATCGCCGTCGCCACGAACGCCCTGGACCTGTGCTCTTTCCACATTCCAGCCCGACCGCAAGAGCCCATAGAGCACAACGTGCTCGTGAAGCTCCCCGCCGGCGTGGCCCCCGCGCGTGCGTCTCCGTTCGTCCCGCATCGGCCACATTCGCCTCGCGTGGTCGGGGCTTCGGAGGGCTGGCGGGCCACTGGCGTCTGTTCGAGAGTGTTTAGATGTTTTAAGATGATTGCTTAGATCGCTCTTCGCACACTACGCGCGCTCTCTGACCGCTCTAGCAGCAGATCCAAAGCGTTTGAACCGGCCGCGGCACCTGTTGGAAGAGCAGGCGGCCGCCCGCGCATCTGTCGAGGAGCAGATCAAGAACTACGTGCACAAGTTCCTGTCCGATGTGGACCTCCCTTCGTTCGTAATCGATGGGTGTCCTTGCGCCTCGTGCGGCAAGCGGAAGCAGAACAGGGAGAATCCGCCCAAGAAGAAGGCGAAAGGCAGCCCATCTTTGTTCCCGACGATCAAAGAGCGACTGGAGGCTGCGGGTATCGTCTGCAGCGGCGAAGAGCTCGTTGCTCTGGCCTCGCGCATCAACAGTGCGTTGGGTCTCGACGCAGGCAAGGAGGTTAGCGTCCAGCAGGAGCCCAGCGTCCAGCGCACGCTTCGCAGGCCGCCCCCCGTTGCCCGGCTCGCGCGCGCGGCGCCGGCGCCGCGGCAACCGAAATCCCGCCCGCGGCGCATCGCTCCAGCCCTGCCGGACGCGGGCTCCAGCTCCGGCGCCCCGTCGACGTCACAGCCGCCCGCAGGCCGGGCAGGTCAGAGTACTCTTTCCATCTTGCGTTCATCGGGGCGCCCGCTGAGATCTCCAGCAGGCCCCTCAAAGCGGAAGGCGAGGACCGTCGGCGAGGAGGCAGGGGCGGATGGGGAGGCGGTTGGGGAGGCGGGGCCCCAGGCGGGGCCGAGCGGGGTCTCCTGGGAGGACAACGAGGAGGAGGAGGAGCTGCGGTCCCGGGCGCGGGAGGGGCCCCAGGAGCCGACATTCACGTGCGCCGCTGGCTCCGCGCACCGGCAACCAGCGCCCGAATCTAATATTGCGCAGCCTGGAGCCGAGGGCGGCGGCGGCGATTCTGCGGCGAAGGACGTCCGCTTCGCAGCAGGAGGAGCGACCGGCGACGCCCGCCCTGCCAGCCCCGTGCGCTCACCTCCGCGCACGCTCCAGCGTCTGCCTGCTTCTGCGGCGCTCACGTCTCCCCCAGAGCGGCGCAGGAGGCCCAGGGCGGGTGCCGGAGAGGCGCCCCCGACGAGGGCGAGCGGGGAGGGGCGGCTCGCGGGGCGCCGGCAGCGCCGGAGGTCGACGAGTCCCCTTCGCTCAGCGTCCACGACAGCACGCCCGAGGCGCCCGCGCCCGCCGGCCCCTCCGGCTCCGACGTGGAGGACGACGTGGGGCTCGTCCCGTTGGTTCGTTGCCAGTTGGCGCCCGCCCCCGCGATCCCGAGCCGCGCCGCGGCGCCGGGGCCGACCCGCGGCCCCCAGGTGGACGAGGTCGAGGCGGACGTGCCGGCGGAGGGCGGGTTCGGCTTCCTCGCGGACGACGAGGAGGGCGGGCCGGGGCCGGCGGCCGCGGAATCTGAGCGCGCCGCGTCGCCCGCCTCCGCGGCCGAGGCCGATCCCGAGGGAGCGGGGGAGGACGAGGACGTGGACGCCCCGCCAGCTCCAGAGCCGAGCAGCTGCGGCTCCGGCGAGAGGTGGATCGCCCGCGCCGAGTACATGCGACGGTCCGCGGCGGGCGCACGGCCCTCCGGACGGCCGCCAGACTCGGCGCGCGTCCTCACGCGCCGGCGCAGGCGCACGGCGGAGGAGCGGGCGGCGGAGGACGCGGACGAGAACGGGCTTGCGCGGCGCGCCACCCGCAACGATCCGGGAGAGTACGCGAGGCCGACCTTCGGGAACGAATCGGACTCTTCAGGCGACGTGCGAAGATCCCCGGCGCAGACGTGGCATGGCCTGCCCGTCACGAAATTTTGCGCAGGAAGAGGACGGCTTCGACCTCCTCATTCACGGCGAGCGCAGCGAGCGCGAGGGGGGCGGGTGGAGGTACCCGGGCTTCTCTCTGAGCACGGTGCGGACGCCTCGGCCCCGCTCGCCCCCAGTGAGCGACCTCGGCCGATGGAACCTGTCGGGAGCAGAACAAGGGCGAGGTGATGGTGGACCTCACGACCGAGGGCCCCCACGTCCTCTGCGTGCAGGGGCCCGACGCGATCGAACCGTTCCTCGTCCAGGAGGCGAGTCGGGCGGCACTCTCGCGCGATCGCGACGCCTCGCTTGCCGCGGTGTGTGGTCACCCTGTCCGCAGATCTACGAGACGCCGAGCGGCTCGTTGAGGATTGCGGGGCAGTTCCTCTGGACCTTTGGACAGGCGCCCGAACTTTCGCCGACAACGATTCTCCTCCCTGTGAGCCCTGATCGGGCGGGGCGCAGCTCCAGGAGCGTAAGCTCGAGGAGGCGGAGGAGAACGAGAAGCAGTCGGCGCGCGAGCAGAATTCGAGGCCTCGCCAGACGAAGTCGGGCAAGCGCAAGGCGGCGGCCCGCCGCCCGCGCGTGCTCAAGTCGAAGCGGGCCGCCGCGAAGAAGGCGTCCGAGAACCTCGGCCCCAGGGCGGGCAAGGGCATGGGCAAGGGCAAGGCCCCGGCAGCGCAGCCGGACGCGGCAAAGGATCCGTCGGAGGACGGCACCTTCTTCGTAATGGAGCGCGTCTTTGACTGGTGCAGCGTCAAGCGCATCGCCGTCCATGCGGTGCCCCGGTCCCTGCTCGCAGTCGAACGCATGGTCCTCGCTGAGCCCAGCCTCGGCCAGGCGCCGCCGCGCGTCGAGAGGGTCTACATTGCCAACATCCACCGCCAGCGATACCGCCTTGCGCCCCCGCCCAACGTGCGCCCGGGCCCCCGTCCGCGTCCTCGCGCAGGCCAACAGAGGGGCGCGGGGTCGCGCAGGGCTGGGCCCGCTTCGACAGGCCGCTGCGCGTCCTGGAGCCCTTCGCGGGCTGCGGCGGCTTCCACTCGGGAATGGCCCGCGCCGGTGGCTTCCGCACGACCTGCTTCGTGGACAGGAGCGAGGAGGCCTCCAGCGCCTTCAAGCTGTCCGCCCCGCCCGGGCCGCCCCGAGCCGCCCCGTCGAGGCGCCCCGACTCTGACCGCCCCGCCCGAGCAGGAACTTCGACCGGAGGGGCAAGATGGAGTTCGGGGGGCACAGGATGGACGTCGCCGACTTCCTGGGGCGCTGCAGGGCCGGCGAGGGCGGCTTCCCGGGCCCGGGGGCCTTCGACGCCTGCGTGTGCGGGCCGCCCTGCCAGCCCAACAGCATCGCCAACTCCGGGAAGATGACGGAGAAGACGGTCGAGGCCGGCCTCGCCTCCATCGCACTCGTCCTCGACCTGGCTCGCCCCTTGTTTGCTTTGGTCGCTCGAGCCCGCGCGGCGCGCCCCTCATGATCACCCGCCTTGCAGGCCGACTTCTTCAAGTTCAGCCTCGTCGTCGTCGAAAACGTCACGGGTCCGCGCACCCCGGCGCCCTCCATGGCGCCTGGCGCCCGTCGTCTCACTCGGAGCGCCGACCAGGCATGCTCACGAACCGGCGCTCGGAGCACCACGACCCCGGCGAGGTCGCCTTTGTTCCCGACCTGCAACGACGCCCCGGCCCTGCCCTCTGGGCCGAGACCTCCCCGCGCAGGTCTACTACGCCCTGGTCGGGGGCCTCCTGCGGCGGGGGTACCAGGTCCAGGCCTTCGTCTCCAAGGCCGCCAACGTCGGCACCGCCCAGATCCGCTACCGCCTCTTCGTCGTCGCCGTTACCGGCGACGTGCGCCGCCCGGCCGTGCACGCGCCCGACGCCGCCCGTCTGTCTGACTCGGCGCGCAGTACAAGCTCCCCTTCCCGCCCCCGATCACCCACGACTCGAAAAAGGATATCCTGACTGTCGCGGGCCGGGACCTGTGCGCGTTCCCGCCGGCGCGGCCGCCGCGCACCTCCGCCGGAGCCTAACTTCCGGGCAGCTTCGGGTCGGCGTTCGTGGACCTGGACGACGATTTCCGGAAGGAGCGGGGCGAGGAGAGCTTCCACAAGCTCGTCTCCTGCCTGAGGACGTACAGCGACCTCCCGAGGACGCCCTCCGACGACTTGCTGGCCCGCCCCGCCGTCGATCCCGAGCGAGCGGTCGATCCCAAAACTAACCCCGCGCAGAGCTACTCGGCGGTGCCGAAGAACGCCTATCAGAAACTCATGGTACGCCCCGGGGGCGAGCGCGCCGGCCGCCGGCCGCGAGCGCCGCCTCACGGGCAGCGGCAGCGGTGGAGCGCCTCCGAGGGGCGGCTGCTGGAGCGCGGGGAGGCGATGAGGCACGCCGCCCCGGCACAGTGGCCCAGGGGCCGCCGCCCCGGTGCGCGTCCCTCGCGCTGCGGCGCAGGCCGCGGCGGCCGCCGCCCACCGCCGGCGCCGGCAGGAGAGACGCGGGCGACGGCGACGAGGAGGAGGAGGAGGAGGAGGAGGCGGGGCAGTTTTTGGAGGAGGAGGAAGAGGGCGGGGCGGGTGCTGCGGGCTCGTCGTCGGAGGAGGAGGATGACGAGGAGCAGGCGTGCACGATGACGCGCGGGACGGCGCTGCAGCAGCGGCGCGGCGGGCGGGCCTGCTCCGTGCGGGAGCTCATGCGCCTGGCCAGCTTCGACGACTCGTACGAGCTCGCCCTCCGCCTCCACAACAACGCCGGCGTCGTCCAGATGGCACGCCCCGCCCGCCCCGCCCCGCCCGCCCCGCCCCGCCCCGCCCGGCTCGCTCTGCCGGCGCCCCCTGACGCCGCCCGCCGCGGCGGGGCAGCTGGGGGACGCGGTGCTGCCGCTGCACGCCAAGGCCGTCTTCATGGCCGTCAAGCGCGCCCTCCTCGCCCCGGGCGGCACCGGCGAGCTCGACCCCCGCGTGCGCCCCGCCCCGCCCCGCCCCGCCGCCCTCGCCGCCGGCTCGTCGCTCACGGGCGGCGGGGGCGGCAGGAGGCGCGGGACGACGCCGCCGTCCGCGAGGCCGACGCGAGCGGGTTCTGGGGGCCGCCCGCGCCCCAGGGCGCCCCGTCTTGAACCCCCGACCGACAAGCGGCGCCGGCCCTCTCTGGATCGGATGTTTCGCGGCCGGCGCCCGGCGCCCCCTTTTCTTTCAAGTGTACATGTCGCTAGATTAGCGCCTTTCTTTGAACTGCGAGGCTCCAATAATTTGCATTAATACAGTACGGCTGGTTACTACAACGAGAGCACTGTTCACGTAAAGCAAAGTGTTATGGCAGGTACGGCAGGGGGCACACCGTCGTACAGAAACCCGAATCGATCCGAGAAAAGCAAAAGCGGCAGGCTAGTTACAGAGGGCCCCCGGGGCGCGGGGGCGGCCATGAGCGGGGGGCCTAGAGGGAGTCGCGGCGCGGGGCGCTGGGCCCGTTGCGCGGGGGCGAGCTGCGCATGCGGCGGCGGGTGGGGACCCAGGCCATCTCGAAGGCGGGGTCCAGGTCCAGCACTCCCAGCGGCGCCGGCTCCGCCTCCGCCCGCCGCGGCGGCCGCACGCCCCGCTGCACGCCGGCGCCCCGCCCCGCCGCGTTGCGCAGGCCCTGCGTGGCGCTGCGGGCCCGGCGGGAGAGCTGCAGGCGCTCGCCGATGCCCGTGCGGACGGGCCGCAGCTTCGAGGTCGACTTGAGCACGAAGGCGCCCTCCCGCTTGATCGTCTCCAGGCTGGTGCCGGCCTCCGCCTCCTCCTCCTCCTCCGCCTCGCCCCGCGCGGCCGCCTGCTGCATCACCAGCGGGACGCCCTCCACGGGGACCTGCCCCGGGAAGCGCCGCCTGGGCCGCTCCCCGCGCACCGCGAGCCAGCGCCAGATCGCCGCGACCTCCTCCGCCTCCTCCTGCTCCCGCCCCGCCGGCCCCGGCCACGCCATCACCAGCCGCTCGAACGCCGGCAGGCCGCCCGCCTCCGCTGGCGCCAGCGGCACCGCCGCCCCCGAGGACGAGGAGGAGGCCGCCGCCGCGGCCGCCGCCGCCGCGATGGCCGCCGCGGCTGTGTTGGCCGAGGTGGACGAGGAGGAGGGCCCGGCGGCGGCCTCGGCGGCCGCGGCGGAGCGGGTGCGGCCCCAGCGCTCGGCGAGCCAGGCGCGCATCGCGAGGGCCGCCTCGCCAGGCGTGCCGGGGTACACCTCGAGCCTCGGGACCTTGCGGCCGGAGAGGGCCGCCAGCTGGCGGGCGAGGACGCCCCGCGCCGCCCGCACGTTCCCCGCCCGCTCCTCCATCCGCTGGTACGCCGACCACGCCGGCAGGCTCTGCCCCCGCCGCCGCCGCCGCCGCGTCAGCCGGGCAGAGCGACCGGCGGCAGCGCGGCTCCGGGGGGCGGGGGGCGGCACCTTGGGGTCGGCGGCGACGGCGCACTCGAAGAGCTCGCGGGAGACGTCGTAGCGGCCCAGCGAGGACTCGAGCAGCGCCCACGCCTGCAGCAGGTACACGTTGCGCGGCTGGAGCGCCAGGCCGCAGCGGAAGAGGTGCCGCGCGAGGCGCGCGTTGCCGGCGCGCTGCTCGAGGCAGCCCCAGCGCTGCCAGATCGCCGGCTCGCGCGGTTCGGCGACGGCGCCCCGCCAGAAGAGGTCCCGCGCCAGCTCCGCGTTGCCCCGGTCCGCCTCCAGCGTCGCCCAGCCCTGCCAGCAGCGCCCGTCCCGCCAGTTCGCCTCCGTCCCCAGCCGGAAGACCTCGGCGGCGCGCGCCGCGCCCTCCCCGCCGGCGTGCTCCAGCTCGAACTTGGCCCACGCGTGCCACACCAGCGCGTTCGAGCCGTTCGCGTTCACCGCCTCTGCGCGCGTGCGCGGCTTAGCGGATGCAATGGGCGGCGCCGCGCGGCGGGCGGGGCGGGGCGGGCGGGGCACCCATGAAGAGCTCGCGGGCGCGCTCCGGCTCGTTCTCCGCGGCCTCCATCAGCGCCCTGCAGCGCGTCGTGCGCCGCGCCCGTCAGAAAAGGAAAGGAAAGGAAAGGGAGCGAGCGGCCGCACCAGGCCTGGTAAGTCGCAGCCGAGCGCGGGTTGGTCCGCACGCCCCGCTCAAAGAGCCGCCGCGCCGCCTCGATGTTGCCGAGCCGCTTCTCCATCAGGCCCCAGCTCTGCCAGATCTGCGACGGCGGCGTGCGCGTCGGCGGGCGGCGGCCTCGGGCCGTGTCGGAGCGGGGCGGGCCGGCGGGGCGCACGTGGGGGCAGTCCTGGTCGAGGTACGCGGACTGTTCGAAGAGCTCCCGGGCGCGCGTGAAGTCGCCGGCCCGCACCTCCATCTGCGCCCACGCGACGTACACCGGCGCGTGCCGCTTGTCCGCCACCGTCGCCGCGTCGAAGAGCTTGCGCGCCCGCCCCAAGTCCCCCGCCTTCTCCTCGAGGAGGGCCCACGACTGCGCGCGCCGCCCCGGTGGGCCCGGGCGCGCGGCGGGCGCTGCACGTGCGGCGGCGCACCTGCCAGAGGTGCGCGTTGTCGGGGTTCGCAGCCGTCGCCTGCTCCAGCAGCTCCCGTGCGAACGCCATGTCGCCCTCCTTCTGTGCCATCGTTGCCAGCAGCAGCCAGCCGCGCCCGTCCTTCGGGTCGTAGTTGAGGGCCCACCGCGCGAGCTCCCGTGCCCGAGCGTATTCGCCGCGCTTTCGCGCCTCTTTCGCGCGCCATATCGCCAGATCAACGTTGATCTTGAGCGGAGCGAGCGGCTCCTGTGGCTCAGTCACCGGTTCGGGCTCTGCACGCGGCTCGTGCTCAGGAGTGATTAGGGCATGCAGGCTCGCGGGCGGCGGACCCGGCGAGGGAGGCGCGGCAGGGAGGAAGGTTGGGCTCTCATCGAGCTTCAGCAAGCGCTTGAGCGAGTCGAAGAGGCCGCCGAGCGCTCGGACGGGCTCCGCCGTGGTAACTGCCCGGCTGCGCTCCGGCGGTGCGGTGCAAGGCAGCTCCCGAACCGGCTCTAGAACTAGGCTGCCTGATGAGCGGAGAGACCGTCGCGCACGCCTACTCGGTGCCGTAGCGGCCGCCGGGAACTGGCAGACTGCTGAAGACGAACTGGGGACCACCGGCGCCTCCCGCAAGACCTCCGGGAGCGCGCTGCATGCAAAGGCGGCGCCCGCACTGGCCAGCGGGCCTTGGATCCGCCCGGTCATCACAAGCGATTTCACTAGACGGGTACAGGGGCCAGAGCTCGAGCTCTCCGTCGGGCCGAGCGCTTTGCCCATGCGCTTGGCTTCGCTTGAAATTGTACTTGCGTTTCTTGCGGACTCAGCGGAAAGCTGCCGCACAACTGCCGCGCGCCCAAGGACTCTGGCGGCTCTGGCGGCTTATGATCAGCCTCGCTCCGCCGTCCACGACCAGGTGAACCGCATTCTACGACGCTCGGTTGCGCACATACGCGCCGCGCAGAGTTCCACGGCCACACGCACACGCCGTACGCGCGCGCGCCGACAATGCGCATGCGCATTGAGGACCGTTGACGGTTTGAGGACCGTCTGGATCTGCTGCCGTCCGCCTCCGGATCCGCGCGGCTGCGCATATGCATGCGCATATATATATGCGCATGCGCGCATGCGGCCGCGGCCAGGATATCGATGCCGCGCGCCGGGTCCGCCCGTCGCGCGGTACCGGTAATCCGTCCGCAGCTCGGTTCTGGTTTCGCTTCCCCGTCTGCCGCGTTCCTCCCCTAGGCCTGCTCTCTGCTCTTCACGGCGAGGTCGATCATCATCGGATGTCATGGCCATGGTGCCAACTCGAGCTTGCCGCCGGCGGCCCCGCTCAGCGGAGGCCCGACCCAACACGGCCCCTACAGCCAGAGGCACGGGGCTGGCGGTCCGCGGCCCGCTTCGTCTCAGCCCGCAGGGGCGCGCCGTGGCGCCGGCGCCGCCCCTCCCTCCGCTGACGTCGTCGCTGTGGTCGATTGCTCACCCGTCCCTCCCGCCCCGCCCGGCCGGCCGCCCCGCGCCCCACGGCCACCCGTCTTAGGCCTGGACGCCCCCGGCCCGCCCGCCCGCCCCGCCCCCTTCCCTCGCCACCGGCCCCAGTGTCCCCTACAGCCCCAGGCTGGGAGCGGCCCGGCCCGCGCGCCCGCCCCGCCCCCTTCCCTCGCCACCGGCCCCAGTGTCCCCTGCAGCCTCAGGCTGGGGGCGAGCCCGGCCCTGGGCCTCCAGCGGTCACTGACCTCGCGCCGCCTCTTACCCTGCCTCCCCATGGCCACCTCACCCGCCCCCGACGGGCCGCCGCGCCCATGCACTCCTGGCCTCTCGCCTCACCACCCAGCGACCCCTTCCGGATCCCCCAGGCAATTGCAAGCTTGCCGCCAGGCTTCTTTTGTAAATACAGATTTTATTGCAGGATTTCGGCAAGGTATGCGAACAACGGTATACGTATGCGAACGGTATGACACACTCTGAGACAAGACCATTCTAGGCTAAAGGATGCTTCCTAATCATCCGCACGATCAAGCAAAGTAAACTGAAACGCGTGTGGTCAAGTCTACTCAGTCAGGTCTAGATCTATCATAGTATAGCTGGATTCAATGATCATGCCATGATGATGGAAAATTTCAAAGTTTTATTCTAACTGCATTCGGACCTAGCCGTCGAGAAGCACACGACTCGACGACTGTTAAGAGTTAGCTATATAGGGACCTCATGCGCGTTTACGTACGCGCACGTGGCTTACATGTACAGAAGCGCTTGAGCTGTAGCTAACATCAATACATACCGTAGTACATAAAAAAGCCAGCATATCAGCTGGGACTGCGGCTCGAAGCTGCAAATAAATACCAATTTACAAGTCACGTTTGAATCAATGCATAATTACATAGATATAAACTCTTGAAACGACGTCGACGTTGACGGCTCCGATCCGACAACGATAAATTAATCACTACCTGTATACACCTGCTCTAGCGTGGCGGGGTATGCGCATGAAACGTGTACGGAGGCGATAAAACTACAGAAGGCGGGCGCGCTGCAAGCCTGCAGCGCGACTGACTGCACAGGCGCGGCCCGAGCGTGGCGGCTCGGACTGCAAGCTAAAGACCAACTAAGAGCGAATTTCAAACGAGTTCGGTAATAAAGAAATTCGGAGGATCCGGAGATCATGATCACTGAGAACCTCGCGATCGCGACGAAGGCGGTTAGGCTGCAGAGGCTAAGGGGCTCAAGGATTCGAAAGGGCGTGGGCGTCGATCGCGGCACCGGCGCCGGCGCCGGGGACGGGGCCCGGGGGCGGGGCTCAGAGATGGAGGTAGGCGCCCTGGATGACGAGGGGGTCAGCGCAGGCGTGCATCCCCTCCGGCTCGGAGATGTCGGGGGCCGGCAGGTCCAGCGGCAGGCCGGCGGCGGCCGCGGCGGCCCCGGCCTTGCCCGAGGCGGCCGGGCCCGTCGAGGCGGCGGCGAGGTACGACTGGAGGTACCTGCGCGCGGGCGCTCTCAGCGGCCGCAGGGGCGGGACGCCGGCGGAGGGGGAGGGGTGGCTGGGGCGCACGTTGTGATGTCGTCCATCTGGACGCCCCCCGACTTCTCCTCCGCCTCGCTCTCCTCCCCGTCGAAGTCGTCGCGCGCCGCCCCGCCGGCCGCCGCGGCGGCGCGCATCTCGTTCAAGCGCTGCTGGATCGGCTGCACGAGCAGCTTCCGGATCGCCCCCGTCACGTCCTTGACTGCGCGCGCGTCAGCCTCGGGCGGACTTGAGCTAAACATGAAAGGGGCGGGCGGGGCGCACTGGAGGCGGCGGGGTTGCGGTAGAGGACGGAGCGGGTCTCGCGGAGGCGGCCGGCGGCGCGGGCGATGGCGGCGTGGTCGAAGCCCGGGACGCGGTTCTGGACGACGATGTCGGCCTGCTCGGTCCAGCGGGTGACGGAGCGGAGCTTGCGCTGGGGCCAGCGGGTGATGCCGTGGGAGCGGCAGATCTTCTTGAGGACGGTGACGCAGACGCCGAGGCGCTTGGCGACCTCCTGGATCGGGAGCTCGAAGTTGGCGACCAGCTCCTCCCGCGTCACCTTCGACCCCGACGGCGGCATCGCCTGCCCGTGCGCGGGGGCGTCGGCCCGCGCGCGATCGCGAGGGGCGGGGCGGGGCGCACGGGGGCCGTGCGGGGCGTGGCCTCGGCGCGGGCCTGCTCCACGGCCATCTGCTGCTGCAGCTTCACGCGCTGCGCGCACGACAGGGGGCCGGCCCGTCAGCGCGGGCGCAGTTAAGACGGGTCGAATCAGAGGGGGACCTGCTGGGCGGCGAGGCGGCGGAGGAGGCCCTCGTCGAGCTCGAAGGGGAGGCCCCCTTGTACACCGGCCGCACCGGCGCGGCCTTGGCCCCGCGCGCGGGGCCGGGGCGAGCGCCGGGGCCGGGGCGGCGGCGGGGCCGGCGGGGAGGAACGGGGGCGGGTCGAGGGCGAGGGTGGCGGCGCGGAAGCCGCCGGGGCTGAAGGCGCCGCCGTGGACCGAGCCATCCTCGGAGGGCTCCCCGTCCGACGAGCCCGAGGCCGTCTCGAGCTCCGCCGGCAGGCCCAGCGAGCCGGCGGCCGCGCCGAAGGCGCCGGTGAGGGCCTGCGGGGCCGCCCCGGGGCCGAACGCCTCCGCGAAGGTCACCGTCTCGAACTTGCCGCCGGCCCTGCGCGCGCGCGCGAGGCTCGGGCCCGAACGATCGCGGACCGAAGGTCGAGGGAAAGAGGCGGCTCACTTGGAGAAGGTGGCGAAGCTGCAGTCGGAGGGGGAGAAGGCGGGGAGGGGGGCCGGCGGGGCGGGGTTCTCGGCGGCGCCGTAGAGCGTGTCGAGGTCCGTGGTGAGGGGCGACGCCGAGGGCGCCGGATTGCTCCCGGGCCGGATGAGCCAGGGCGGGAGGAACTTGCCCTCCGCCCCTGCGCGCCCCCCCGCCGGCGGTTCGTCAGCCCTGCACTCCGGGGCGGATTGCGCGGATAAAATTCGCGCACCGTTCTTCTGGATGCGCTCGAGGTAGGCGGCGTTGACAGAGCCGGACATGACGAGGCTGTGGCTCCCGGGGGCGATGCGGCCCAGCGCCGGCGACGCCGGCGCCTCCTGCGGCGGCGATGCCGGTCAGAGGCGGGCCATGGCCAGGCGCGGCCGGAATTTTGAAATTTTCCAATTCATGTAAATCGATCGGAGTCGCGATGGCGATCGAAGGCGGCGGCCGCGGGGCGCACCGTGCACGCGGGCTCGAGGGAGTTGCGGCGCTTGGCGGGGCCCGGGGCCGCCGCGGTGGTCTCCTGCTTGCGCTTCCCGGCGAGAATGTTGGCGGGCAGCTCGCCCCCGTTCATGCTGGGGAGGGACTGCGAGCGGGCGCCGAAGCCCGGCACGGCCGTGGGGACCGCCTGCATCGGCACGGCGAAGTAGAGGAAGCCGTTCTGCGCGAAGGGCGCCGGCGCCGGCACGGCCGCCGCCGCCGCCTCCTGCTGCCGGGCGTGCTCATGGTCCTCCTCGTCGGCGAACGCCTGCGGGGCGAAATTTGAAATTTAATCCTCGCGATCGGGCGGGGCGGGAAAACGTTGAAAATTGAGCTCGCGGACCGACAGGGAGAAGGCCGGGGAGCGGTCGAGGGTGTCGTGCGGGGAGGCGGGGCTGGAGGGGGAGTGCCCGGAGGGCGGGCGGGCGGGGCCGGCCGGAGCGCGGGCTCGGGGGGCCGCCCGGGAGCCCGGGGAGCCGCCGGAGCCGGGCCCCGGGGACATGGCGAGGAAAGAGAGCGGCTCCACGTCGAACAGCGAGAGGGTCTCGGAGTCCAGGGAAATACCGAGCGTCGCCTCCGCGTGGTGTATATGTGCTGCCTGCATCGTGCTGAAAAAGCGAGCTGCGATCTCTCGCAAATGCTGCGTATACGCAGGTGGCGATACCGGTTCAGAATCTGCGGGCCGAGTGCGCAAAAAGGAGAATTCGAATGAGTCGGCAGCCGCCGCTGCCAGCCGGGCACGCGCATGCGTAAGCTTATATAATTAAAGGCCTGCGTGCTGACTTCTAAGATGCCCCTTCAGCTTAAAATTGAAGTTAGGCTCCGCGATCCGCCGTGCGTAGAAGCGCGGAGCGATAGCGCGCGGGCCGGCCGCGCGGAGATGCGTAACCGTGAACTGCGCACCGGCCGCGAGCGATTTCGAATTTCCTGCTGGCCCTAGATCGGGAGACTTCGGTAGTTCGCGCGGGCTTTTGCTTTGCGCTGCTGCTGCTGCTGCTGCTGCTGCTGCTGCTGCTGCTGCTGCTGCTGCTGCTGCTGCTGCTGCTGCTGCTGCTGCTGATGATGATCTGATGCTGACGCCTGCGCCTCTGCGCTGCTGACAGTAGGTCTAAAGGTCAAAAATGAAATGCTCGCCTCAGGGGCCTGGCCCCGGATTGACCGTGTCCACCGGCACGGCGAGTCGCCCGCGATATCGATATCGATATCTATCTGCGGATTCTGCGCGTGCCGCGTGCGCCGGCGCACTGGCGGCACTGCGCATGCATGCCGCAGTGCGGCAGCTGGGAAATTAATGAAGGCCCGCTCAGCGGCTAGGTAGTAGGTACTACTAGGCTAGTAGTACTACCTACTGTAGGACGGCTTTTTTAGCCGTCGTTTTATTTGCTGTTAATTGCGAGAGGCCGAATTCGGCAAAAAAAAGGGACGGCAATGTTTCTGGGGTAGGAGTTTCCGAGGCCCCCATAGAGCGAATGTCTGGATTCGGCAATTTATCACCACGGCAATTCCGGTTTGGGCGAATTCGGCAATTTTTCACCACGGCAATTTAAGCCGTCCTACAGTAGTAGGTAGCGCTAGCGCTGGGGGCCTGGGGCCGCTGCGCGCGGCTCAGCGGCTGCGCCGCTGGCCCCCGGCGCTGCCAGGCTGGGCCGGCGGCGCCGGGCGCCGGCGCTGGCCAGCTGCCAGGCAGTGCCAGCCTGCATGCCACTGGGCCACTGCTGCCGCAGTGCCAGGCTCTGCCAGCCAGTGCCAGCTGCAGCCTGCAGCCTGGCACCTGCATGCGCAGGCTGCGCAGCCTGCGCATGCCTGAGAGGCTGACTCAGTGAGACTCGGTGCGGCTGGGCGGAATCCGGCGGATCATCGATATCGGATAGACTGGATAGTCGCCGGAAACTATGCATGCGCATATGACACTGTATACGTAATTATATATCCGCGGCGTGTGACTCGGTGTGAGTCGGTGTGAGTCCGTGTGACGCCGTGTCTCGAACCGTTAACGTACTACCGTAGTACCGTACTAGTACGGTAGAACTTGCAAGTTTTGCGACTCCGACCGAGTCCGCCGGGCCGACGTCGACGGGCCGGCGACGGCCTCACTGAGTCATGATCATGGAAACTATGCGAATCCACAATACTCATCCAGCCCGGCAGCCTGATGATGCAGGCCCGCGCGCGGCCGGATTCAATGATTCCAGCAGGCTAATTTCCAGCTGTAGACTGTAGTGCTAGCGGCTAGCCTGGCACTGGCTGGCAGGAATCCGATTCCCGATTCTTGATCATGAATCCCGAATCCGAATCCCGATTCAGGTTTGAATTCGAAGCTTTACGTATACATGTGCACGTGGATAACAGTGGATTCAATGTTAACTCCAGCCTGCCAGCATGATCCGATGGCCATATCATCCGCGGCCGGATAATATTAATATATTTACGCCGCGAAATTACGCGAAATTACCGCAACGTACCGTGCACGCGTGGCCCAGACTTCCAGTGCGCATGCACGTGGCACCGTGACACCGCGGCGGCGGCGGCGCACCGTGAGTCCCCGATCCGTGACCGCCGGTCCGCCGCGCACCGCGGCGCACGGCGGATATCGGACGATGAGTCACCGACGACTCACCGTGGCACAGACTCACTGAGTCACAGCTAGAGTCACCTGATCATATGCACATATAGGGGCGCTTCACTAGTTTATATATATACTGCCGCAGTGCGCTACCAAATTACTGCGTTGAAGTGCGTTCCATCGATCGGCCTCGAAAATGCATTATTTGTTAGCAAAGGGGTAATTTAATACTGCGCTACCAAATTACTGCGTTATAAATTTTTGAGCGCAGTAATCAATTGCAAGATATGGTAGCGCAGCTAGCTAGTAGTACGGTCAGCGCGGTAATTAAGAATTACACGGTACTCGATATGCAAATTAAACGCTCGACGCTTCAGTTCGCCGCGGCGGGAATCGCCGGACCGGATTCGCCACTCCTTTTGCGGGTACAGCGATTTCATCTCGAATTCGAATCGCCGTCAATAGGGATTTAGCATGCATATGATCAGGAAAACCCAACCGCCTCGAGCCAACCGTTTTCGAGCTGTCGGCCTTGAAGCCAGTCGATCGAGCTTTCAGCGCCTCCGAGTCGGTTTGTTTCCGCAAATGTGCGTGACGTTCGCCGTTTTCAGCGTGACGTCCGGTCACGTCCGCTGCCAGTTCCTGGAATCCTGGCAACTTCCTGCACGTGTACGTACGGTGAAAATCATGAAATATATATATGTACATGTGTTATGAAACTTTTTTTTACTACACTTATTAGCTAATGCATCATGCGCCTCATGATGGCCCTCATCATCGCGATCGGCCCTCATGGGCGGGCCATGCATCATGCATGTACGTATGGCCCGTGCTAGGCTATACGTATACGTATACGGGTCCGGCCGGCGGCGGGTGCTCTCTAAACTGTATACCGGTACCCCAATTGCAAAGGTTCCCGCTAAAGGCTAGGGCAAGTTTGCAAGTTGCAAACTTGCTAGCAAGCGTGTCAACGGTGTCATGAATCATGATCATGCGTGACTCGAGCTCAGGCAGCGTGAGTCTGCGTGAGTCTGCGTGAGTCAGCGTGACCCACATATATCTGCATTGCCTCGAAGTTTTCGGAAGTGCATGCGCACAATGCGCATGCGCCGCACATGTAGCTATATAGGTACTCGAGCTCGCGATCGGCGGAACTTTGCAAAATTGGAAGCTGCAGAAGTTTTGATCAAGTTGCCAAGTTGAATCTTGAATGGAGTTTCATGGTTCACCTTGCAACTTGCAATTGGCCACGGCAACTTGCAACTTAAATAAAAAATTATTGCGGGATTTGCGGGCCGGGCCCAATTGGGGGCATGCATATGCGCATGACATGCGACT
>QPMI01000587.1:0-109204 GCA_004431415.1 Cyanophora paradoxa | reverse complement strand
CCAAGGTGCAGGACGCGTTTCACAGGGGGCTGGAGGCCCTCTTCTACGACGACAGGCAGCTGGCGCGGTGCATAAAGATGGGGGTGTACCCCGACAAGGCGAACCCAAGGGCTTCGATTTCAAGTCGACCAGTACGACACGCACGTGGAGAAGGGCAACGCGAACATCGGCATCGAGTACGGGCCGCGGTCGGGGCGGCTCCACGCGCACATCCTGCTCACGCTGGTGACTACTCGCGCGTGCAATTCGACGGCAAGAAGGCGTCGGATTTCCTCATCAAGTTCATGCAACGGAGGGGCAGGGCGGCCTGCCGAATTTCTACAAGGAGACTGTTCGGGGAGGAGTACCAGAAGACGGCGGTGCGGCCGATACGGAGAAAGGACGCCTCGGCATGCAGTGGACGGGCAAGGAGACGGCTACAGGAAGCGAGAAACCGCCAGGCAGATGCACGTAGACGTAAAATTGCTGCCGCAGAGCAACCTTAAGGATCTGCTGCAGCTGTACATTACGAAGACGGTAGAGGCCCTCGAGACGGGCGCTGTAAAGCTCGTGTAAATTTTTTCTCGTGTCCAATAAATGCCTCCGAAGCGCCGAGGCCGCAAGAAGAAGCCAGAGAGCTCGAGCGAGTCAGAGGAAGAGGAGCCCACGTCCCCGTCCTCCGAGTCGGAGGAAGAAGGAGGAAGAGGAAGAGGAGCCGGAGCCTAAGCCGAAGGGCAAGGGCAAGGGGAAGGGAAAGGGAAAGGCAAAGGGAAACGCGCCCGATACCGGCGTGGACGAGCTCGAGACGCCCGTCGTTGAGATTCCGAAGCGATACGTGCTGGTTCAGGGCGAGGACGGCATATTCCAGCAGCAGAAGAGCATATCCGATACATCAAGCTCTCGGCCACCAAAGAAGTTCAGATGCTCCCATCGCTGCTCGATAAATCATACCACGAGCCGCGACCCTCTGGAGCATCCACAGCGAAATCGAGTACGATAAACTCCCCGAGGAGCGACTGCGCGCCATACCGCGCACGTACCAGAGCGCGCAGAAATCGCCGCCAATCTGCTACCGCTGCCTTCGCCTCATGTACGAAGCCACGCCCGTGCCGAGCGCCAAGGGGGCCAACACGCCAGAGAAAATCGCCGCGAGGGAGGCAGCGCAGGCGAGGAAGGATGCCGTGTACGAAGAGTACGTCGCGGTCATAGAGAAGGCAAACGCGTGGGCGGCCAAGCAAAACGGCAAGGGAAAGAAAAGGGCCAGGAGCCGTACCCCCTCATCAAGGACAAGAAGCCGGCGCAGGTGCCCACGGTGTCGCCCAGAAACTCGTGGCTCTGCCAGAAGTGCGTCACGCTGCTCGGCAACAAGGGCCTGCTCGTGATCTTGGGCCTGCAGAGGCGAAAGAGGGGCGACACGGCCACCGTCTCCAAGCAGACGCGCGACCACATGGTCGAGAGCGTGCTCGGCGGGCCGAAGCCAAAGACCACGAAAAAGGCAAAGGATACGGCCGCTGACTTCGGATCGTCCGTCATCGAGCCCAACTCTGCGCAGTCGAAAATCAGAAAGGCGAAAATCGTGGCGCCGAGCATGGAAGATTTAATGGCAACCTTCGCGGACGCGCAAGAGGTAAAGCAGAACATAGAGAAGGCGAAAACGGGACTGCAGGCGGCGCAGGCAAACGGGCTGGAGGCGCTCGAGAAGGTGATCACGGAAATCAGCGAGACGGGGCGGTCGGTCTTCATCCTCAACAAAAGAATCCCGACGGAAGCACGCGGTACGACATACGACAGGCGCGCCAGTCGCGCTACTGGGTGCTCTTCAACACCACAAGCGCCTGGGAGAGGCGCGAGAATTCGAGGCGGCGGCGCTGCGCGACAGCCTCGCAGAGGTGCTCTCGGACGCAGAATTCTACAAGTTCATCCGCTTCAATTTGAAGGAGGAGAACGGCAAGTACAAGGACGACACGTACGCCAACGCAATCATCGGAATTCGCGTGCAAGGGGCGTGAGGTGGGGCCGACGGACGGGGCGCTGCACGCCCACGTGCTGGTGACGATCGATCACATATCGAATTTGCAGGTGCTTGTGGGCGAATTACGACTGGGTGGTGCTGCTCAAGGAGAAGGAGCCGGGCACCACGACGGTGTACGAGCGGCTGCACCAAATTCTGTCCGCGAAATTCACAGCGGCCGGGCAGCGCCTCGTAGACCAGAAGAGAGCAGAGGCAGGACCGCAGCGAGCATCGATACGATGGTGGAAATCGCAGAGCTCGAGCGCATGCTGACGGAAGAGAAGATAGGCATGGGGAAGATCCGCCCACCGTCCTTGCGTCGCTGATTCCGGAGGAAAATTACGCGAGCAAGCTGCAGGAGTACCTCTCGAAGACGCTGCCCGACAAGCAGAGGCGCGATTTACTGAAAGAGTGGTCGCACGCGCGAAACACGAACAACACCGACAACAACACGGACGGGTACCTCTTCACGATTTTCCAAGCGGACGCCGGCCAGGCGGACGACCCCGCTTTGCGCGCAGGCCGCGGAAATCGGCGATCTGAGGGCCAGGGCCGAGGGCGCGGAAAGGGCAAGGGGCGCGGAAGGGCAGGGGTAGCGGGTAATTGTTCTGACGCGCCCGCAAGATGTTCGAGGGGCATGCACCCACTCGGACGTCATCACGTAATCTGCGGCGCGCTCTTCCTGGTTTCCGAGCTCCTGGGCGGCACGGAGCGCGTGCGTCCCAACACCGTGCTGGGCGCCCTGAAGGCGGCGGCCCTGAGGGTCGTGCGTCGCGGCGAGCCGAGCCCGAGCCCCCACCCGAGCAGCAGAGGCGCGAGAGCGTGCAGGCGATCGGCCCGCACCACGTGGACATCCAGATGACGCAGACCGGTACGCGTTTTTTTCTAGAGAAATGGGAAATGGAGACTCCCGCGACAACAGCCCCCAGCGCAGAGGCTCCGTCGTCCTGCCCGGCAGCAGCAGCAACAGTACGAGCACCAGCACCAGCACAGCGTTCCCTTGGCTTCTTAGGACTTACGCGCGAAAGAAGCAGCAGCAGCGAAGGAGCCGGCCGAAATGGCGGCTGACCTGGATCGGTGCACCCGCCGCGCCATCGCGAGCTACGCCAAGCGGGTCGAGCAGTACCACCCCCAGATGGCAGAGGACGCCAGGGCGTACGCGAAAAACCCCGCCGCGAGCCCGCCCGTGATGGCCGCCGTCATCGACCGGCTGCAGTGGGCGCTGCACGAGGAGGGGGAGCGGGTGAGGAATTTCTTCATGCCCAAGTAAATTTCTGAATGGGCCCTTAACAATGTCGTCCTGCTCCCGAGCCTCGATGATATCACCAGCGATTCCCGCTACCTGGGCAGCCTGCTGACCCTCGGCGCGGTCGCCTACATGTCGCCCGCCGCTACTACCTCGTGCGGATCCTCGCCGCGCAGTTCGCGGGCTACTACTTCGTGGGGCCCTACCTCCTCACGGCCTGAGGAAGGCATAATTTCTCAGGCCCCTTCCTAAATAATGTCCTGCGTCAACCTCTACGTCCAGTCGAACGGAGAGACGCAGGATTCCGAGGGCTTCTGGCGCCTCAGGCTGAACCAGATCCCCGCCGACATCGACACGCTGCAGATCAAGGGAGTCTACCTGGAGCTGGATACGACCGCGATTCCGGACCCCACCGCCGCGAAAACCGTCAACGTTCTGCTGATGGACGTGCCCGACTTGAACGTCACGACCATCTCGAACGTGAACTCGTGCATCAACAAGGTCGTGATCCCGACGTGGGGCCACGACGGCCTCGAGAACACCATCCTCTACTGGTTCGAGGTGCCCATGGCCGTGCGCCCGAACTACGTCGCGTACGACAAGTTCCAGGAGCTGCGCGTGCGCTTCACCGACATCACGGGCGCCACCAGAAGAACAACGCCTTCATCGTCAAGAACTTCGCCTCTGGGCCTTTGCGAAATAGATTTTCGCAGGCCCCTTAAATGCGCCTGATCATATTCCGCGGAAGGGCTCGGGCGTCAAGACGCGCACCTTTGCGGGCGTGCCAGGCTACCCCTCACCCTCACTTACAGAGTCGATCTTGTAACCGCCTCTGGTCCAATTAAATGCGGGCTGCTGCACAGCCTCAGTCACATCCGTCTCGGCGAGAGCGCATGCAGGACTTGGCCTTAATCGTAGAATTCGAGTACAGGGGGTAGACACGCTAACGGGCGAGCACTTCTACAGGGTACGGGTAGCAAGGGAGGGGTACTCGCTGCCGAACGGCGCGGGCGGGGAATACTGGGAGCCGAAAATACGCGATGCTCCGAGGCCTACCGCTGGCTGCGTGACGAGCAGATCACTATCAGGCCCGATTACCCTACGCCGACGTTTTCTGGCAGGTGCCCGTGGGCCGCTGGACAACGGGCGAGGTGAGCGGCAAGCTGAAGTGGACGTGGGACGCGGAGCATTAGTTAATTTTTCTCTCTCGCGGATAAAATGTCGATGCTCGACGACCCCTGGCGCATGGCCATCCCGAATCCGGACGAGGTGCTGAACGGCGCCTTCGCGATAGACGGGAGCCTGAGCGTGAGGGGAATTTACGCGGACGAGATTCGGCTGCGCAAGGGCGCGACCTACAGCGATTTCCTGACGTCCGTCGGTACCTTGGACGATTACGGTGACCTCACCGCAATTATCAAGGGGCTTTGGGGCGTCACGACCGAGACGGGCGTGGACTGGAACATTATCAAGAGGGCGGCCGACGTGAAAATCGCAAACTCGGTCACCTCAAAGGACGCCACCCTGAACCTCGTGAAACTGACTCTAAAGGGCGCAGAGGGAGACGTGAGGCCCGGGTACAACGCGCTCGAGCGCATCGCGGGCCCCCTGCGCCACATCTACTGGAGCCGCCAGGCGCTGCCGAGCATGGAGCCCGACCAGTACAGGCGCGACAGGGAGGAGTTTTTCGCGTGGTTCGACCACTTCAAGGTGAACATCCGCGCCCTGAGCGCCGACAGGACGGGCGAGACGCCGGAGACGACGGGCGGGGGCCGCATCCCAACGGCACCCGACGTGCTCCCCGATCGCTCGACTGGGCGAAACGCAGAACTGGGCGCTGAAGGACCACTTCCACGACGAGAGGTACGCCCTCGTCAAGCACCCGCAGTGAAGGCCGACATCACGGACTGGGCGCACCGCCACCTGTACGACGACATCATCGGCGGGCCCAAGGTGCCGGGCGCGATTCCGGGTGGGGGTACGGGCGGCGGAAGCACGGGAGGCGGGGTACAGGGGTGGGAGGGTGGGGGTACGGGGGGTGGGGTACAGGCGGGGTACGGGTGGAGGGGGCTCAGTGGCACGCCCGTGGGAGGGGGCGGGGGTAGCAGCGGCTCGGGTGGCGGCGGCTCGGCGGAGACGGCGGAGGGGTACGCTCGTGCCGATCCTTGGTACACAACGGGAATCTTCGGCGCGGCCCTGATTGCAGGCGGTGCAAAGTACTACAGGGATCGGAAGGCGTACGAAAGGACATTGCAGAGCTGCAGAAGATAACAAAACGATCGTTACTCAGACGAGCAGGGAGATACTGGCGAGGAGCTGAAGACAGGAGCGGCATTAACGAATGAGGACAGCGCGAGAAAAGATAGCGGACGATTTGAAGAGGCGAGCGATAGAATTGAGAATCTGGAGGCCGAGGGAAAGCGAGATCGAAGAGAGAGGCCGATAGGATGTGGAAAGCGATAAGGGAGGCAAGGAGCAGGCAAGGACCGAAGAAACTGGACATGGAAATGAAACAGGTCAACATAGCAAACGAGGTCGAAGAGGACAAAGATGCTGGACGATGAGCGAAAGGAGCGGAGGAGCAGCCAGAAAAGCAAAGGAGGATTTAAGGCAGCTCGAACTGCGAGACAGGAGAGGCGAAGGCAGAGGGGTCGCATCACATACGATTCACCTAGAGCAGCAAGTGAAACGCTGACGGCCGAGCTGCAGAGGATAGGACGGCTGTGCCAAGGGGCACAATGGAGACGCAGACGACGCCAAGGCCCGATCCAGGCCGGCGCGAGAGGCTACCCTTTGCGCGTCTGGGTAGGAGCGACCAGGTGAAGAGCTCATCGGCCTCACGATCGAGGACCAGAGGGCCCTCTTCGATGCGTTAGAGCAGCGGCGCAGGGCGACGAGAGGCGCGCCAAGACAGAAGAGGAACGACTGAAGGCAATGCAAACTGCATCGACGAGGAATTTGCACGTCTGGAGAGCCAAAGGTTGCGGGGCGGAAGAGGGCCCTCGAGGCCTTCAAGAACGCACCCTCGATGCATGGGGCAAAGATGCGAGAGCTGAAGAGAACGAATCGCGCAACGGCGAGAAAATACGAGCTCTCGGGGATGACATTCACGATTCACATATGTGATGAACCAGCTGTCGGAGGGGCCAGAAAGACGCGAAGACTGAGGAGAAAGATGGCCGATGAGAAGTGGAAAAACTTTGAGCGCAAGCAGTTCAGAGGCCATCAGCGATGCCATCTGGATAGCATACGGCGACGCGGAGGAGATGCACCGCGAACTGCGGACGAAGCGAGCCTGTGGCGGGGGCCTCGAATCGTCAATGTACGGGATGTACAAGCGGGAGTTT
The DNA here is from genome assembly GCA_004431415.1 of Cyanophora paradoxa. Lineage (NCBI taxonomy): Eukaryota > Glaucocystophyceae > Cyanophorales > Cyanophoraceae > Cyanophora > Cyanophora paradoxa. Next base: position 102,621 of record QPMI01000587.1, on the reverse strand, counting down.
CTGGCAGAGCTGCGAGCCAATCCGAAAACGGTGAGCATCGGCGCACAGAGCGCGTACGTCGGCATGGTCAATTACGTGGAGAAGCTGAGCAAGTTTTGGGAAAAGCGAAGAGCCGTCATTCCAGCGGAGGGGCTTGCACAGTACGACGCCATGGTGCGCGATCTGGAGGCCTTAAACGTGAGCATCCACCCGCCAAATACAAGCTTTACATAGATACAACGGCGTTCATAGGCGAACTAAGGAAGAGAGGAGACGAGGCCAAGAGTCAGATCGAGGAGCGCTACAGAAAGGCCCAAGCGGACAAGGAGTACGCAAACAGGTGATCGAAGAGCGAAGCAGCAGGCAAGGAGAACGCGGCGAGACGCAACGCCGAGATAGAAGAGCAGAGGCGGAAGATCGCAGAGCGCAAGGCGGCAGAGGAAGAGGCAGAAAGACCAAGGTAGAACAGAGTACCAAGCATTGAACGGGAGGCCAATCAACTGTTAAAAAGGAGGGGAAGGGCCTACGCCGACGAGGGCGCGGGCGTGGCTCGGCCAGCCCGGACGATATCACGCTCGCGGAGAGGGACGACGTTTCCGTGGAGGAAATGCGCCCGGGCACAGCTCGCCTGCCCTCCGAGGGCGTATTCCAGACGCTCGACAGGCGCGTGATGGGCGACTCGGACGTTATTTTGCGCAACGCCCTGATGCCCTACGGCGACTGGAACCGCGCCACCGCCGACGCCCTTGCGGATTTCGACCTCGAGCGATTTACCACCAAAGAGCAGCGCGACGCCTACCTGGGGCGCCCGAGGGCAAGGCGGCCCGGGGTGGCCAAGGAGGCCCTCAGCGCCGAGACGCTCTTCTCGCGGCGGGTACGGCGAACAACGAGGCATGTCTTTCGGGCAGCCGATTTATTTCAGGGGCGGGATCGACTTGGTGGGCGCCGGGCTGGGGGTACGGGCTCGCGGGCCATGCGGCGGGCGGGCGCGGCGGCGGCCGGCCTTGGGCTGGCGACGGCGGGCGGCCTGCTCTCGGCCTACCAGGCGCTCTCGCAGGGCAGATAGGGAGGCGAGTTCTTCGATACGTTCCGCGATCAGATGATCATGACGGTCGGCTCCTTTGGCCTGCAGACGGGCATGTCGTCCGCCCTGAGCGCCCTCACGAAAATGAGGATCGGCACGGTGGGGGACTTGGCCTGTCCATCCTCGCGGGCGCCATCGCGCAGGTGATCGTGGATATATCAACGGGCGCAGCGCGGAAGAAATCGTGAAGAACTTCTTCAAGTACCCCGTCGACTGGGCGCCGATACCATCAGTTCATCGCGCAGCTCTCGCAACAGATCTACGACTGGGGCGTCGAGACGTGGGGCGACGAGGCGAGCCAATTGCGCAACCGAATTAATAGGTAGAGGGCGAGCTGGGCTCCGGTTTTGGGTGTGTACGACCCCTCGGAGGCGCGCGAAATGGCCTCGCTCTTGGCGCAGGAGCTGCGGTTAAACGAAATAAGGAGCCGAAGAGCTGCAGGCTTCATTCGCGCGCTCGATAACAGCATCAACGATTACCGTACCCCCAAGGACCAGAAGACTCTGCTCGAAATTGACGGCGACCGTGCTCTTCCTCTCTCAGCTCACCGTTAAAATGCAGGAGGGATTCGGGTCGACCTCGCTCGCCCTGAGTCGGCTGATGCGCGATTTGAAGCAGATGGTGAAGGAGGAGACCAAGGGGCGGAAGCGCGTCTTAATAGCCGTCTACCAGGAGGGCCTCAACAGAATCAATCACATCGAGGCATTAAGGCGCGAATTCGGCTCGGCCATCCGTCACTCGGGCGTCTCGTCGAACGGAGGCGCGCAGGTGGCCCGCCTGGCGGACGCTAACTCGCGCCTTGAAATTCCCGGGACCTTCCGCATGCAGGATTGGTGGGAGGCCGAGGCCTTCAGGAATTACGGGGCCTTCATAGACAACGGGATTAATTCGCAGAGCCCCAAGGCCAACTGGCTGGTACCCAAGGCGTACGTCGATAAATTGGTGGACAGGCCTGCAGCCCCTTACACCAAAAAGATCGCCAAAGGCATCGAGTACTGGGCACCCGAGCCAGGCCAGCCCGTGTTTGCATCGCAGAACTACGAGTGGCACATGGCGCCGGGGGCGAGCCAGGCCGTCAGCACCGTGGGCGTTGCCGTACCGCAGCTGGCGGCCGTGGCGCATACAGGAGAGTACCAAGATCTAAAAGGGAGGCCGATGATACCGACAATTCCAGCAACTTGGGCGTGGGGTAACATCACGGGGAAGCCGAGCACGTACCCCCACGCAGATCACCAGCACACCATCTCAGAAATCAGCGACTGGACGGCCCCGGACTTGTCAGGCGTCACCGTGGACTGGGAAACTCAAGTTACGGGGAAGCCTCTCACCTTCCCCCCCTCGACTCACAGTCACAACGTGGACTGGGAGACTCAAGTTACGGGGAAGCCTCTCACCTTCCCCCCCTCTACGCACAGTCACACAGAGTACTCGCTCACCGGCCACGGGCACAGAAACGTGAACATGGACGCTTACATTCAACACGGCACTTTCTTTCACACGTACTCCGCGAACACGGCTTTCGATCTCAACACAACATACATTGTCACGTTCAACATGAGTTTCCCGGAAGCGTACGACGCAGGTGGTGGCTTGTTACCTGTATGGCCCCAGCCAGGGGGGAACCCACCGCCAAACGTAACAGTTACCCCATCCATAAAACTTGGAGTGGATGTCGACATGACAGTGAACGTCTACGACGTCACCTACACCGGATTTGTCGTCAGAGTGAGGTTCAGGCCCACGATGTCAGAAACGATCATCGAATCTAAACGGCTCACGATCTACTGGATGGCAGCGGGCAAGCTGCTTATGTAATCGATTTTCTGATGCAATCCAAAAATGTCAGTTGCTGTTCCTTTGTTCACCTACGCTGCCAGCGTGAATCACAAGGGCGATCACACGATTAAGGAGACCACCCTCGGAAACCAGGCCACCGAGGCCCCCTACAACGCCACGGCCGTCCCCTTCTCCGAGGCCGATCTCGTGCGAGTCGGCGAGCTGCGCTGCGATAAGATGCGCACGCGGGAGGGCGGATCGGCCGTGCCGGGGCGCGTGAAGACGCAGAGGCTCACCGTCACGAACGGCTCCTGGGACGGGAGTGGTCACACCACAAACGCCCTAACCTTTAACGGAGCTGCGGATGGAGAGGGAACGCAGCGCTGTACGTGCAGGGGGGCGGGGCAAACGTGGTGGGTGGGCTAAGAGTGAACGGAAATGCATCGGTAGCAGGTACAGTAGCACTGGACAACAGCGTCTACATACACGGGACAACTCCGACCATTGCAGGCGGTGGCGGCGGCTTAAATCTAAAGTACGGTGACTCGGATCGGCTGTTGTGCGGGACTGAAGGTGTCGGTATAACGGGTAAACTATTCGCCTCAACCGTCGAAGGCCCTTCTGGCGGCCTGTCTATGCAAAACACTACAATAATCGATTGTGGGAGTGTCACCGCTGGCCTAACCTTGAAATACAATGGCGGCGATCGACTGCTGTGCGGAACCGTCGGCGTGGGTATAACGGGTCAGCTCATCGTCTCATCGCTCACAGGCGACGGAAACAGGGCCGTTTATTCCAATGCCAGTGGTAACCTTACAAACTCCTCGAGCGATCGCCGCCTGAAAGCAAATATCACCAGCCTGGCAAACATTCTCCCTCTTTTACTGCAGTTGAACCCTGTGTCCTTTAATTGGATCAACACAACCTCCGGGGGCTCGAAAATTGATTACGGTCTCATTGCACAGGAAGTTCAAGGTGTCTTGCCGAACCTTGTTTTTGAAAACGCGGATGGATTTTTGGGGGTAAACTATGACAGGCTTATTTCCTTGACGCTGAAAGCAGTACAAGAACTTGCACAGGAAGTTCAAACACTCAAAGACCAGGTAGCCGCTTTGCAGAACCAATAACAAATGGATATCAGACCACCGAGATCACTATGTGACCGTGGCCGCCATCGCTGAACGTTGACCCACCATTCCCACCCCTGCCAATGCCAGCAACGTAGTGGGGACTGTCGCTGTTTCCTGCCGTTTGCCCTGACCCGGGGTAGGTCGTAGCGTTCGTCAAGTTGCCAATGTAGCTCGAGCCGCCGCCACCTCCAAACATTCTTGCTAACGGGGCCTCAGGCACTCCGCTCTTGCTGGACCCAGAACCCCCACCGAAGTAACCGCCGCCGCCCCAGCGCCCACCTCCAGCCGTTTGGATCAGGGCCGGGCTCACCACCTTGGCGTAAAGTTCCTGGGTTGCTGGGCCTGGCCCCTGTTGCTACAACACCGGCTCCACCAGAGGATTGAGTGCCTCCTTGAGCTGGCACCTCACTGGCTAAGCCAACCGGTTCAGCAGAACCACCGGTCAGCCCCCCGCCTACTCCTCCGCCTCCGGATGAATCGCATGTACCCCACCCCACCCCCGGCAACGACCAAATCGGTCCCAGAAATGCGTTGGATCGCAGAACGCCCACCACCGGCACCGTTTTTGTATTCCGGGTCGATGCTATGACTCCAGCCCCTTCCGCCCCCTCCGTAGACAGTAGCAGTGGCAGTCCCCGATACACCTTTCGGACCACCGCATCCAACGACAAGGATGAGCGTTTCCCCGAGGACACGGCCAGTGTACCAACGACACAAGCACCCGCGCCCCCGGACCCCCGAACCAGCATGCTCTCCGCCTCCACCCCCGGCTGCCCACATGATGACACGAATGGCCATAGTCCCTGTCGGTACGACCCAGGTCTGGGGAGCTCCGGTGTAGGAGAATGTAGCCAGAACAGGAGCGGTTGCAGTAGTTGCGCTTGTTGACGACGATGGGGGGCCTTCCTCGCCAATCTGATTGACACCCTTGACGATGTAAGTGTAAGTGGTTTCATAGGCTGTTGTTGTATCCGAATACGGGCTGCTGGTGTCGTTCGCAAGGAAAACGCCGTCCCTGTAGATGTTGTAGGAGACGGTGACGCCCATCGCCGGCGCGGACCACGCAAGCACCACAGGCTGGGCTGCCCCCGCCGTTGGAGTTGCAGTGAGCCCGGTGGGCGCCCCCGGGTCCGTTGTGACGTAGACTGTAATGCCCTTCGGCCCCTCGCCCCCCGAGTTCGTCGCGGAGACCTGGAACTCGTACCCCGTACCCCAGATCGTGGTCGCGTCGCTGTAGGAGTTGGTCGCGGAGGTTGCGAGGTAGGCCCCGCCCCTGTAGATCTTGTACCCCGTCGCTCCCATGGACGCCGTCCAGGTGAGGCTCACAGGCTGCTGCTGGTCGTTGGGCGCGCTCGCAATCACGTTCGTGGGCGCGTTCGGTACCGTCCAGGCCAATATCGGGTCGGACTTTTCGTACTCGATGCCGCCCACAACGGGTGCTACCTGGTAGGAGTACTGCGTGCCGCGCACCAGGGAGTTGCTGTCGTCCGTGTACGAGGTCGATAGCGCATTGTTTGCGATGCCGTTAAATGCACCATCCCTGTAAATGCGAATCTCGTCGACGGGGTCCACGAAGGCCTCCCAGTTGATGGTGACAACCACAGTGGGGAGGGGTACGGACTGCGATGTGGGGCCTCCCCCGCAATGAAATCGCCGTAGGTTTGGGAGGTGGAGGATGTGAGCGACGTGGGCATCATGATACTGACAATGGGGGCACCGCAATCTTCATATGTCCCCCCGAGTCGGTCAGATCCCGGTAGGAGAAGACCGTGTAGAGGTAGAGGCGACCAGGGAGTAGGTTGGAGTTCGTGAATGGTGAAGTGACATTACTGAAAATGATAGGGGTGCCCGTTATACTTCCAACCGTGCGACTCACACCATAGCCTTCCGCTTCAGCGGCAGGGGACCACACAATCAAAGCCGCAAACTGACCAGGCACGCGCGTAACCGACACGTTCTGTGGGGGTCCAAGGGGACGTGGCCCTCTCCGCCTCATCAACACAATGCGCTTCACCCTCCTCATTTCCCCCAAGTCCGAAAAAATATCTGCCCCGGTGTAAATGACTTCCAACTGGTACCAGACCCTCAAAGGTGATCTGGATGTTGGTACCAACGCCAAGGATTTCGCACGCATCTCCTCTGGCAGCTACGTGGACGTCTTTCTGCAAAATCCCGTCGTGATTCAGGCCGTTCAGAACGCCTACGCCACGCCCAAGATCTACTCCTACCAGCTCTTCTTCGACCCTTTGAGCCTCAGCGCAGAGGTAATCGAGCTGCTGCACGAATCCGGCCTCGTGAAAAAGGTCGCGCCTGCCACGGCCACGGCCAACGTCCTGCGCTGTCTCGAGGTAAAGTTCAGGGAGACGGGGTACGGCCCCACCGTGAACCAGTACACCGACAACAGTCTACCGGGTACGGGTGCGTACACGGCGCGGGGTACGCTTAAGGGCGACGTGCTCTTCACGAAATTCAATCCGAGTCCCGCGACCCTGGGAGCCCTCTACACGGGCGGCAATCCGCGCGCTTCCGGGCTACCCCGCTTCCCCTTCACCTTCTTCAAGTTCCAGGTCTTCCCCCTCCCCTACGCCGCCGACCAGCCCCACTTCAGCACGGGCCCCAGCCTCTGCGCGGAGCTGCGCGAGTGCTCGATTTCCTACAGGCACACCACGGGCTCCGACGCCGTGCAGCCCGCCGCCCGCCTCTCGGGCATCGGCAACGACATCGCCCTCTTCTACGGATAATCTTTCTCATCCGAGGTCGCAAAATGCCTTCCACCTCGAGCACCATCGTGAAGACCGTGCTGCCCACCCCCGATTTCTACGGCGATGTCGCAGCGGCCAACGCCGGGACGGATTCCGTGGTCTGGGACGGCAGCTACGCCTCCATGCTGACCGTGAAGATCCAGAATCCGATCATGCTGCGCGTCACCTCCAACGATTTCGAGAATCCCGCCTCCTGCTCCGTGTACGTGTACTTTGACATCGACTCGGGTGTGAGCGCGGACGAGGCGGAGGCCCTCTGGCTCTCTGGCCTCCTGAAAAAGATAGAGCCCTCCGTGCCGGATCGGCCCGCAATCCGAGTGCTCGAGCTCAAGTTCACTGCGAACACCGCCCTCACTCGCACCTTTAACGGCGGCTCCAAGACCCACATAGACGGCGCCGCCATCGATGCCACTCACAAGACCACGCAGGCCGTCCCCTTTGAGATGTACAATCTCTGGAAGATGACCGCAAAGGAAATGATGACGAATGCCACCACGGGCGGCGCCTCGGGTACTGCCTTTGCTTTCGACTCCTCGAATCCCCGTACCCAGGTCTGGCCCCGGCTCCTCTTCACGAAATTCACTTTCAAATTGTACAACAACATTGCGGGTATGCCTACCTCTGGAATGGTCGTGGGTTCTACGCTCATGGCTGAGTTGATAGAGGCGGAGGCTGACTACACGACTGCCACCACCAACCTTGCAAACGGCACCGCTACGAACTACGTGGCCTGGAGCACGATTGACCGCGAGTACGACACTAAGATCCACACCACTAGCGTCTAGACTGGCTGAGCTGCACTAGCGCCTGCGCCGCCTCCATCATCTCCGCAATCTCCTCGCTCTTCCCCTGTAGATCGCTGTACCCCCTCCTCTTCTTTCGAATCTCCGACATCGATACCCAGCGCAGGTTCTCCCTCCTGTAGTCCAGCGGGTTGCCGTTGATGTGTTCCACGTAGCGTCCACGTGGCGACTTCCCGAGGATCAGTTGGGAGAGGTAGTGCTTGCGTCCTCCAAATGTCTTGCTCACCCTGTCCCTGTCCACTCTCCAGGGAAACTCCAAGGCACTCGGGGGTACGTCCGAGTTGACCAGGACGTTGTAGGCGACGTCTTGCGAGTCGGTGCACCGGAGCAGGGCCATTTTGCCCTAGGTTCGGAAAAACCTGGGACTTGGGACTTGGGACTTGGGACTTGGGACTTGGGAAGAGTTGAAACCCAGGTCCCGTCCCAGACTTTCTCCAGGATCAGAAATTTGTCAGACAAGTCAGGTGAGTTTTTCTACCGACTTTTTTAATCATAGTCTTTTTTACTCGTAGTCTTTTTTACTCTTACCATCTTTCGTAACCGTAATCGTACCCCCTGTCACACGACATCACACTTGAAATCTCACCTGGAATGTCACCAGAAACGTCGTATGCGGATTTCCGTACCCCTCGAAATGTCTGCCCGGTGGTTAGTGACTTGGTGCAGCAAACTCTCGGATCCAGTGAAACTCTGGGCCCAGACCCTGAGTCTAACTCTTCCCAAGTCCCAAGTCCCAAGTCCCAAGTCCCAAGTCCCAAGTCCCAGGATCGCGCCAAGTCATAACTGAATAGTCGGCCAATTTTTACCAGTATGTACAGTGGAATGACGCAATACTATTTACAGCATCTCAAAATCAGAGTCATCGTCGGAAACCAAGTCAATCGGGGCCTCGGGCGTGGACTTAAGGGGAATGCGGGGAAGGGCCTGCGCTGCCTGCACTAAGTCCTGCCGCTCCTGCTCGCGCTGCGCCGCCAAGGCCGCTGCCGCCTCTGCCTCGCGCCGCTGCTGAGCCTCGACGCGCGCCCTAAGTTCCGCTGCCTCCTTCTTCTTGCGCTCGGCAATCTTGGCCAGCGTCATCTCGCGACGAAGAAGGCGCTCGTGACGCAACTTGCGCCGGAGTTCGGCCATTTCGCGCTTGGCGATGATGCGCTTCTCAATGATCTTGACGTGCTGAGTCAGGCGCTTGCTGAAGTGTGACGTCACGCGAGAACGGGCAATGCCAGCGCCGATCTTCAAGTCTTTTTCGTGTTCCTTGGCGGGATTCTTGACTCGCTCGGAGTTGTCGGTGAATGACGTGGTCTCCATGAACTTCTTCTTGACGATTGACTTGGTCTTGATAATGCGGCGCTTGCGAGTCGGGTTTTCGTTGTCGCCTTCAGAGTCGGAAGAGGACTCAGAGTCGTATTGAATCGGCACGTCAAAGTCGATAAAGTCGTTGATGTCAGACTCGGCGTCAGAGGCCTCGGACTCGGCGTCATCGACTGGCTCGGGAGCGGGCTCGGCGACGGGCTGAGGGGCAGATGACGACGATGACGGAGGGGGAAATTCGTGAAGACTTGAGGGGGATAGGCCCAGGCGAGCGTCTCGGCGGCAGACTCGGCGAAAAGCTTGGGGTCGCCCCAGCCAGTGGGAGTCTTGACCCAGCCGGGGACGGGGGCACGTCGACGGGCTCGGGCTTGGGCTCGGGCTTGGGTTGCTTGGACTTGGGCAGAAGGGAGGATACAAAGTTGAGGTTGATGGTATGAAGCCTTCTCCGCTGTGAGCTTGGTAGAGGTACCCCAGCTTGCGGGCACGCTTCTCCATTTCACGGGTAGGCCAATCGCGGACTTAGTCCACATCTCGCGGCCTTGGCAAGGTCCTCGACAAGCTCAGAGGGAATCGACATCTGCGCAAAGGGAAGAGAGATCAGCAAAGGCAAAACGTGAGGTGACTGAGAGAGCGGACTTGTGAAAATTCGGAGAGGCGGGATTCCTTGGGCTGAGAGAAGGCGGCGAACCCGTTTCAAGAGTGAGCCAAAATGGCGGCGGACCGCGGTTTTGTGGCGATTTTTTTCGCGGTCTAGTTCGCAACGGAAAACGTTGCCAACTGGCCTGAAAAAAGCCAAATTTAGCGTTGGCCGAAGGCAGAAAAAGGAGCCGGCCTGACGGAAATCGCCCGAGTGCGTCCGCCGAAGGTCGAGTCTCGGGCCGGGGGTACACCCTCAGGGGCCCCCCTGGCCCTCACCCTGGTAGTACCCTCTCAAGGGATTTTCGAAGCCGTACAATTCTTGGTAAGTCTCGTAATCCGGGCTGTACCCCCTCACAATCTGCGGGAGCCCCATTGAAAGCCTCCGTCTATCCTCTCTCAATTCCCTGCGGAAAAGTCTACGGTCTTCTCGAGCTTCGCGCGTCACGCCAGCTGGGCGTGGTCTATGATTGTTAGGGTTGTCGTAGCCTGGTCCCACCAGCCTCACGAAATTTTCGCGTATGGCCTCGGGGAGACTCTGGAAACGGTTCGTTGCGTGGAACTCGATCCATTCATTGAATCGACGCGGATATTGACGGATGACTTCAAGCACGCCCTGTGTGTTGGGCTCTGGTGTTATGTCGGGAATGTCATGTCCTGTGAGGTGCCAACGCCAGAACTCGCGCAGCCTCTCGAATGCCATATTCAACTCAAAGGGGAAATCGTAATAGAGATTGCCTGACATTTTTCTCCCCGTCCGAAAATTTCCCCGCTTTTGAGTCCAGACTCTGATTCTAACTCTTCCCAAGTCCCAAGTCCCAAGTCCCAAGTCCCAAGTCCCAAGTCCCAGGTCACATTTTTCTCCCATTTTGACTCGAGATTCTGACCAAGTCCAAATCCGGGCCCGGGATTCGAACCCTCGTTTTCGATCGATTTCACGCGTGAAAACGGCACTTTTCGGCCTTTTCCGATTTTTCCTTTCTCGCGATCGCATTAATGTCCCCGATCTCGAAATCGCGATCGAAAAGGGTCGCGATCGGGAGAAAATCGCGATCGCCAGGGTCGTGATCGCCGCGATCGCCAGCCTCGGAGGGGGTACCCCCACAGCTGTTGCGGCGGTTATAAGAACCTCCGCAATCTAAGCGTCACTTCCGAGTCTCGAGCTCTCGGAGTTGACTTTTCGCGTTTGGCCCATTGATGGCCCTCATATATATTTTTAAATTTCATCAAGGCGCTAGCCTTTGGCAGGTGCACCAAGGTGGAGAGGGAGTGAACCCAAGATGAAGTTCAAATCCCTAAACACTCAGTGGGAGTCCCACTCGGAATGTCCGAGCCTATTACAGGGCCTCAGTTGGGGGGGCAGGGGTTTCCCCCCAGTGGCCTCCAACCCACACAAATGTTCCAGGATCCGGCTCCTGCATTCCTGATAATGGTGGGCAATGGATTTCGCAAGGATTCAGGTGTTTTAGTTTTTGCTGGGGGGCCAGACTCTTCATTCATTTTTTTGGTAGATTCATTCATCATTTCAGTAGAATAAGTGTTTTTGGGGGTGCAGATTCTTCATTCATTATTTCAGAAGACTTCAGGTCAGCAGCTTCACAGCAGCCATAATTCTTTCAGGATATACATTGTCAAAATTACAATCATGGCATGTACCCCATGGTAAAGCAACATAGCGCAATTGAAGAAGTTCTGATATCATATGATAATTATGGCAATTCCCTTCAATTGGAAGCAGTTCAAAAACCAGTGTGCCTCGATTGCAAAAGACAAGATTAGCGAAGTCTTGACCATGTGGTCCAATGATAATTCTCGCTGAGCTGAATATCTTCGCTTGCTCCACTCTAGAAAGTTGGTGGCCTCTAAATGGTACCACTTTGGACGGTGAAAAATGTTTTTCAAGTAACTGGATCAATTTCCCTGTTGCATGAAAATTCCTTTGGAAGCCTGTCCGATCGACAACAACAATAGACTGGGTCTGGTTCAAGATATGATCTTTGAACGCTTCTCTGATAAGGAGTAAGGATTCCATGTGGACATATCCAAATCGAAAATCAGCAAACAGAGAGAGAAAAGCAATGCTCGCTCTTATTGCACAATTTGTGGTGGTCAGTAGGCGGCTAGCGTCAAGATGTAAGATAGAAAACATCTCGATCCAAAAGGTCTTTGTGCTGCCATGGACAATAAGGGGCAGATGCGTATTCTGGCGAAAGAAGTCCAACACAAACAGAAACCGAGGAAAGGCTTCCATGAACAGATGATATCCTTGATGATACCACTCGGCAATTGCAAGAGCAATTTCAGTAAACTCGACACATCGCTCAACATCATCTTCTGGTGTTGATTCAATGATGAACGATGGTTCATACGAGTAGAACTTGCTGCTATCGTACACGACTCCACTTCGTCCAATGATGACGTTTTGGACAGTAATCACGGCTTGGTGCCTTGAAAAATGCATTTTAAAGTTCCGTCCCCAGCACCACGGGTAAGGAGGGTTTGGGGCAGTTCTAGTGAGATCGATTTCATCGCATTTCTTGGCAACTGCTATATGCCGCAAAGAAGCAAGATCCTCGTGGTTTACCACAAGTGGGGAGCGAAACGAAACTGCTCGCAGGGGGACTACCCATGCAACGTTGGGGTTCTCTAAACTCAACGGGGCAGATAGCAAAGATTTGCGAACGACGTCGAAATCTTTAAGTTGAATTTTCGGAGTGTTGAGTTGAACCACCCACGATCCCGCAAAAAACGCGCTATCGAGATCCGGCAAGGACACACATGACTGTTGCGAGCGGAAAAGATAGTTCACACAGACTATTGACACACATTCAATGAAATTGAAATCCTCGTGTCGAAGAAGAATAATCGCTTGAGAGAGAGGGCATGCGTATGTGAAAAACAAATGCGTTGCCTTCATGGGCTAGGGCTGGGCATGGGCAAGAGCTGCACAAACTGAGAATTCAACTGACATATCAACGAATCATGGGGCACAGAGCGACTCAGGGGGATTGCGGTTCGCCCCCATCGCCCAACCATGGAATCCCAAAGCTTTTTCCACCGACAAATACAACACTTCTTGCCCCCTCGGGGGCCTCGAACTTGAAATGATTGATCGCCGAAAAACACACCTTTGGACGGGAAAGGACCAGGTCAGATCTGGCCCCTATACGCCACCCTCTGGGTCACTCCCCCGCGGCAAGATCAATGGGCAAGCGATCATTTAGCCGTATTCCTTAATTGCCATGCATTCTATTTATCGGTCTTGTAAGTCATTGTCAATACACAATAATCGTTACGCGGTCAGGCAATCCGCTTTTCAGACATCAATGATTGTTTCAAGTCATTCATCGTCGATTGTTGGGATGAGCTTTGATCATGAACCGTTGTTCGTGATCCGCGCTGCCAAAAAAACAAAAATCGGGGAAGCGATGAATCCGACACACAAACAGCATGACAGCGAAAACAGAAGCCTCTTCGTATCCCACCGAGCTGATGACCCGAGGCTGATTTCATGATGCTTTTGTGCCTTTGCTCACCTATTTTGCCCCCGCACTTTTGCTCAACTTACCGATTCTCCCCCTGCATATTGCAGATATAGACAGAGGCTGCATCCGTCATGCAAAGTTTCAGATGCACAGATCGGAGCCTTGATGAAATAATTTGCTCTGTGCTTAAAGAAGCCAGCTCTAAATTGTGCTGGGCCTCAGCTGAATTTTTTCGGATTCCATGATTCATTTGTGCCGGAGTGAGTATAGACATGAAACGGATGAATTGCCCGCACAACATCACTAGCATCTACAACGGCTCGTGAAGAATTTAATGCCGCAGCGAGCAGCCAGCTATCCGATGCGAACCGTCCAATCGCGAAGTTCGGAATTGTCTGATTCTGCCAGAAATCCCTTGTAAACAAAGTAATCAAGAGCTCCATCTTCGTCTGCATGACCTTCGCTCAACTCGAGAAGAATTGCCTCCGAAAAAAATCAGAGATCCGCGCATTCGATGCCAATGAAATAGTATGCCTTCTTCCAACCATTAAGAAGGTTTTCAGATCGTCAAAGCAGACTTGCTAGAGATCTCGATCGAGACATGACGATCCCGACTGATCTCGATAGAGAAATGTCCGAATTCCAGGACACACGAGTTCGAATGAAGGAAAGCGGCAGCGAACAAGGCTCCTATCGTTGGAGTTCCGAGATCATTTCGGTGTACATCGGCAACGTGTGTGGCATTCAAAACCTCAGCTAACTCATGAACGCCCTCCTCGTCGCCGAAGAAAAGCAGAGGCGCCGAGGGCGGATGTTCTTCCAACTGGAAGCAGCTCGGAGCTGATGAATAGCATCAGAGCCTCGCAAGGGTTTAAAAACAGAAAAAATTGTCAGACGTTCATCATATCCTCTTGCGAGATGAAATGCACACAGAAACTTTCCACGGGGAAAATGCACAGAACGCTAGCCGAAGGCAGGTGCAACCCGCCCTGCTGAGGCGGCCCTGCTCAATTCCGCTTTTCGGGAAGGCGCTAGCCTTCGGGTACGCTTTTCTGCGCTCTTCAGCTTCATTCGGGGGGCCCTTGTTTCCCTGCACGTGTTGTGTCGTGCACGTGGTTTCCACTGAACTTGTTCTGGTTGACGCCGATAGCTTTCTTGTTTTGTACAGTTCACTAGATGCTTTCACGTCTTCGACTCGGCATTGGCTTGGTAATAGTAGTGTGTACTTTTCGTCTTCATGTCGATCTCTTGGGCATTATCTGTAGTGATACACAAGCAAACTTCCTTCAAATTAACAATGCCGCGGAATCTGTGAGCCCCCCAACTTCTGCACGCTGTTTGCTTTTTACTGCGGTTTTTTCTACAAGCGAGCGGGTTGATTTTCGAAATGCGATCCGAGAAACGTGGGGGAGTGAGTTCCAAGACCAGAGCTGCTGTTTTCTTCGATTTTTCGTGGGTAACGGAACCGCATTTAATGAGCCTGATGTAGTCGAACTCGATATTATTGACCAGTATGAGAGGCTTACTTTCAAGCTTCTTGCGATCTTAGAATTCGCAGTTTCTTCTTTCAATTGTCTGTTTTTTATGAAGGTTGATGATAACTCTTTTGTGCAGTCCAAGAGTTTAAAATTTTTCCTTCAGCGTATTGTCAGAGATGGCACGAACTTGCTTCCACAGATCCCAACGGCAACGCTCCAATTCTCGAATTGTGCACTGAATAAAGATGACTCACTTGTTGACCACATTCACTTCGGGAGCTTCTGCATTGATCAAGAAAGAGACCGAAGTGGAAAATGGAGAGATCCAACATGGGATTTGGGTCTTCACTTGCCCCCGTTCGCTAGAGGACCAGGATATGTTATATCATTCAACTTGATAAAACAGGTTTTGGCTCAAAAAAAAAATCTCCGGATTACACGCAATGAAGATGTCTCCCTTGGCTTGTGGGTCTCCGCATTCCGAATTTTCCGAATTCATTCGCCTCAGTTCATGTGTGGTTTGAACACCAAGTGTATAATTGGCATCGACTACTCACCTGATCAAATGAAGCTAGCATTTAATGGAAATTCAGTTAATACAGGATGGCCAGAGTTATTCATGCCTCCTTCCACTCTGTCCGGGTTTGGGGCCTGCTCCCCTTGGGCGCTGTTGTAAAGGATCACTTACTGTGTAATAGTATCAAGAGCTCACAAGATTAGAATAGTCTCTGCGGGGGCCCACCCTTGGTCAGTTTGAGTTCACGTCAGGCCCACAACAGGAAGTTTGAAAAGAAGCTGCTAGAAGCTATACGATGGGTTCTAGGCCACTTCCGCACACGGCGCAGTGCCGTGCCGGGACGCACATGCACACACGTGTAGTATCCATGTATGATTGAATGACATACCCCTACAAAAGGGATGGGGGATTGCTAACATACATGCTTCATTTGCTATGGCAAAAGGGGAAGGGAACTACGCTTCCTGACAACTGGTAGTAAGTGGAACGATGAAAAGAAGCTGTTCGAAGCTATACAATGGGTTGAAAGACACTCTCAGCAGGAGCGGGATTTGATTGTCGTGTGGGCACCTGGCCTTCCTGTTGTGGACCCACGGGAATGTTTGGTTCACTCCTTCTAAGCCCTGGTCAGTTCAAATCCCCGTCGGGCCCACAACAGGAAGTCAGTGAACCCAGGGAACATTCAAAGCCCTAAACACCCATCCCATTCCGAATGCCTGAGCCTCTTACAGGGCCTCTGCTGGGCAAGGTGCACCTGCCTAAGGCTAGCACCTTGTGCATGTTTCCCCTGGAAAGTTTTTGTGTGCACCTGACTTCCTATTGTGGGCCAGATGGGAATTTAAACTGACCAGGGCTAAAATTTAAACTGATGATGAAGAAAGACTGAGGGGGAACTTCTTTTGGTTCCACTTCCTTCACATACTCTCCTTTGCCCTGGAAAGGTTTTGTCTGCACCTGTCTCCGGCGACCGAGAACTCAGCTGCGTAGAGGTGCCAGGTAAGAAAGAGAGGATTCCACACTTAACTGGCTTGTCTGGGTGCTTGGCGAAGACCACAAATCGATTGTCAGCGTCCTTATTGCAATAGGTGACTCCATTATCAGAAAAGAATTCTTGGCCTAAGATGCCATCGAATGCATATCCCGGGAAATCAACCACAAGAAAGGGAACACTCCGAGTGAGGGGCCCAATAATAGCAGCCACATGAACCTCACCAGGAACAGCCACCAATGCAGAATTCGGGAGCTTGACAGAAGGAGTGTGAAAAGTTCTAAACACCTTTTTTTGAAGTCCAAGAGAAGAGATAGAAGAAGAAAGCATGAAAGAGACATCTGCCCCGCTGTGGAGAAGGAATTTGTGATGTTTGCCCTGAATGACAACGTCCAGAGTTGACCTCCCCAGAGCTGAGGTCAGGAAGCGACGCGGCCCTGTGAATGCAGGCTCAGCAGGACGGCTCTGGGAGTCCAGAGAACAAATTTCAATTGAGTCTGGGCCATTATCATCAAAAGACAACTTCAGGGAAACCGGCTTCGAATGATTTGTAGATGACATAAAATGCTTTTAAGCAGGGGTATCTCGCTTCCACCACAGCTCATCAGAAAAAAAATTCTTAAACCACTTCCGTTCCAATTTTCCACGATTTCCACTAACTACCACTACTCTACTAGTGTTGTATCTCGAACCCAAACTCTCCCTCGTAGTATAGCCCTGTGCCTTGTGTGTGGAAGTCAGTTGGGGGCTTGTGCTGGCTTCTGGAGATAATACACGAGACTCTTGCAAATGACGGGTAAACATGTTCTCCCAAGTGTTCTTTGATCCTTTCTGGCCGCTACCCATCAATAGCACTTTTCGAATCATCCAAAACATTTTCAATTCCACGCGAATGCGCTTGACCATAGCCAGGACGAATGTCTGGGCGAATTTCTGTTGTGAAGCGTAGTGACTCTTCCCCTGTTCTCTCTTAGGATGCCTAGTTCTCCCCCTTCCCCTTGCTGTGTCTTGGTTGTAGTCAGTCTTGGGTTGTCCCATGAATAAATGATCGCATCTCTAATGTAGCCTAGCACACCTTGGGATGCAGCAGCTTATCGCAGCCACATTCATCCAGCTGCTTCATTTCAATTGGGGGCCGCCGCGGAACGATTCCCGTGCACGTGGTGATTTTGATCATTCCTTCAAACCGGTGTGCACAAAATTCAGCAAACTATTTTTTTCGTGCTAGGCTAGCATTGGAATGCTTTCCACTATATTTATGTCCTACGCTTCACATTCTGTTATCGGCCATCGTCTTTTTTTTCTACCACAGAGCGAGCAACGCTCTGGTTTCGCATGGATTACGCACCGCTACATCACGTTCTCATATTTGAAGCCGTAGTTCTCGTTCTGGCCCGACAAGCCCATGTCTCTGTTTTGACAGGGATGGTCCGTGCATTCGCACGTTGTTCTTCATACCAGTCGCTGGGAAGTGCATTCGCACTTCGCGAAACTGGGAATATTTTCGAAAGGGCTGTCGCGTTTCACACGAGAAGGTTTGACGACATGTACTTGGAGACGTACGCACACTGCTGTGGCCTGCATTCGCAGGTGGTGCATTGGCACTTTTCATTCGCAGGTGGTGCATTGGCACTTTTCCCTTCGCAGTGGTTCCTACTAGATGTCTTTCGAGTGCCTGTTGTCTCTCTGCTTCCGAACGTAGATGTTCATTTCACAGGCCCCACCAAAAAAAATCTTGTCTTGCAGCACAGTGTTACCTCTGTATGTAGTACTTGCAGCTCGAAGCTCCTCTTATTTCTTGGTGCATGTCGGAGATTTGTTTTTCCCAGGATGTTACAATCCCTGGATGATTTGTTTTCCTTGATTGCCAAAGCTGGAATCACAGGACAGTATTCTTGGTGCGAAAGGGTCACCACTGTTGGACATGTACAAGGAATTGCCTACCTTCATCTGACTGCTGGACTTTGGACATGCAATGCTGCACAGTGAGCTACTGAAGAGTCAGCCACGCTCCCAGCACATCTTCCTCTTAGGTGCGCTCCAGCATTTGCAGGAGACCAGAGGATTTACAAGATTGCTGGAAAGTGGCTCATCTGTTAAAAATGTTCTTGGAGTCTGGAGTTGGACGGAGCTGGTTAACCACTACACACTAGCGATTGGAGGAGTGAAAACCATTTGAATGGAGTAGTAGCAATGGTGAGGACAGGCTCTCTTTGCCACCTACTTTGAGGATGAGTCACCATGGACAGTTTTTTCCTGGACTAGGCCAAGAGTTGCCATGATTGATGTCACAGGCTCTGTCGCATGATGGGCATGCTGTTTTCTCACTCTGGAGTTGATTGTATGGTCAAAGGTTGTTTTGACAACAGGCCAGCTTTGGTTGTGCTTCTTCTCATTGCTGAGTGATGTCCTCTCATCTGAAGTCCACATGGTCAGTGCGAGTCAAGATATACAGAATATGGATGCATTTGCATCTTGGAGCATTGTTGCTGTTCTTCTATTATTATTGGGCCAGCGAGGACGTGGCCATTTCTACCACAGAGCGATTGTTGTGAAGCGTAGTGACTCTTCCCCTGTTCTCTCTTAGGATGCCTAGTTCTCCCCCTTCCCCTTGCTGTGTCTTGGTTGTAGTCAGTCTTGGGTTGTCCCATGAATAAATGATCGCATCTCTAATGTAGCCTAGCACACCTTGGGATGCAGCAGCTTATCGCAGCCACATTCATCCAGCTGCTTCATTTCATTTCCACTGAGGCAACCTCATGGATAATGGGATCATTCTTTTTTTTGCAACAAGCCCACACTCACGTGTGGTAAGCCCTGCCAATGCATGCCTGCTCCCTCAGCCACCCTGGGACCCTGTCTCAGAGAGTCTGTCTTAGCATCAATGAGGCTTAGTGGGCAGCACTCGGTAGGCAAAGACCTGGCCCTGCTCCGTAGGCTGCACGCCGCTCCGGATCCACCGCCTCCGTGCCTGCGGGTCCACCCCGCCCCAGCGTTCCGATCCTCTGCTCTGCCATGTCCCGGCGGCCAAGCATCCACCCGCGAGCTGCCACCCTGCATGCCTCTGCCCCGCCCTTAGAACCTTGCCGCCACCCTTGGGGCCTCCACTCCGTCCGCCAAGCCGCTGAGCCATGCCGCCAGGCCGCCACGCTCCAAGGCTGCGCCCCAACAGGCGAGCCACGGCGCCTGGTGGCTGCCCCGCGCGCCTCCGCTCCGCCCGGCGAGCCGCGCTGCCACCCCTGGCGCCTCCGCCCCGTGCACCAAGTCATGTCGCCAGGCTGCCGCGCTCCAAGGCTGCGCTCCGCCCGTAGGTTCTTAAGCTTGCGTGTGCAAAAGATGACCCACCCACCAGCAACTCACTCAGTCGAAGGCCCCAGGTTTCCGATCTGCCAGAATATAGAAGAAGGATGCGCTTCGCATCTCTCTGGGGGAATATGCACAAGGCGCTAGCCTTAGGCAGATTACTCTTCCAACCAGCAAGTCCCACCCACACAAATCACTTGGCTGAGAGTGCTGGGATCCTCCAACAGCTCTGACAGGGTTGCATAGCCAGGTGAGTGTCACTGTTCATTTTTCTAGTTTGGGAATGGGGGCTCCCCCCACGGCCACCCAAATCTCACAGGGGCCCTCCAGTGAGATTTGAGGGGGCAATGCGGGAGCCCTGAACCCAAACTTGAAACTAGAAAAGAAATGCTCCCTAGAGTCATGCAAACCTGTCAAAGTGCTCTGGAGAATCCTAGCGCTGTCTGGAACATCCAGAGTTGACATCCCCAGAGCCCACACAAAACAGTGTGCAGGGGTAGGCTGGGAGTCTCTTGAGCTCTTGGAATGGATTGATGTGACGGGAGGAGTGTTACTTTTCTAGTCTCTGATGCGGGGTCAGGCCCCCCCAGTACCCCCTAAAATCTCACAGGGGTCCCCACCCATACAAAACAGTTTGCAGGGGTAGGCTGGGGGTCTCGAGAGATCTTTGACTGGATTGATGTGACAGGAGAAGTGTGTCTTTTCTAGTATCTGATGTGGGGTCAGCCCCCCCCCACCACCCCCTGAAATCTCACAGGGGTCCCCACCCACACAAAACAGTTTGCAGGGGGGGTCTTGAGCGAGAGGGCAGTTGGGGCTGTGCCCATGGAGATTGAGGTTGCTTGGGAGGACGAGAGGAAGAGGCACTTGGGGGTGGTTGGGGCATGCAGCCGGAAGGAGAATTGCCGGTTTTGAAGGAGTCTGAAGAAAGCATCGATTGGTTCTGCAGGTATGGGTTGTTCAAGGAGAAGGGGTGTGGCCAGGTGGGCCCCAGATCGAGGGTTGGGGTCGATGAGGGAGAGGGGAGCCGCTTTAAGGGTGGCCAGGCGAGATCTTATGCCGTTGAGGAGGGGAAGTACTCGGGGATCATACGGAGGGTCGTCAGGATCGATGGCAGCTGAGTAGGGGATGGCTCAGCGTCCATATCGCTTGAACAATACGGGGAGGGCGCCCGTTTGGTCGCGGAGTGGGAAAGTGGGTGGGGGGCCGGGCGGGGCGGGAGTGGGGTGGCAGTGCTGTTCGTAGACAGATTCTGTACCGCACTTGGAATGGCTGAGCCTCTTACAGGGCAGCAGCTGGGCAGGGTGCACCTGCCGAAGGCTAGCGCCTTGTGCATGTTCCCCCTGGAAAGTTTTTGTGTGCACCTGACCTTGCTGTTGTGGGCCCGACGGGAATTCAAACTGACTAGGGCTAAGCGGGAGTGAACCCAGGAAACATTCAAGTCCCCAAACACTCGGTGGGGGTCCCACTTAGAAGGGCAGAGCCTCTTACAGGGGAAAAGTCACTCAGTCAAAGGCCCCAGGTTTCCAATCCGCTACAAAATAGAAGGAATATGCACCCCAAATCTCTCTGGGGGAATATGCACACATCTGCATCTCCCCCCAGAGAGATTTAAGGTGCATCTTTCTTCTATTTTGCCACAGATCCGAAACCTGGGGCCTTCAACTGAGTGACTTGCTGGTGGGTGGGTCATCTGCCTAAGGCTAGCGCCTTGTGCATATTCCCCCAGAGAGATTTGGGGTGCATCCTTCCATTTTGTGGAAGATCGGAAACCTGGGGCATTTGACTGAGTGACTTGCTGGTGGGTGGGTCATCTGCCTAAGGCTAGCGCCTTGTGGATATTCCCAGAGAGATTTGGGGTGCATCTTTCTTCTATTTTGCCACAGATCCGAAATCTGGGGCCTTCGACTGAGTGACTTGCTGGTGGGTGGGTCATCTTCCTAAGGCTAGCGCCTTGTGCATGTTCCCCCAGAGAGATTTGGTGTGCATCTTTCTTCTATTTTCTGGCAGATTGGAAACCTGGGGCCTTCAACTGAGTGACTTGCTTTTGGGAGGGTCATCTGCCTAAGGCTAGCGCCTTGTGCATCTCTCTCCGCCTTGTGTGAGGTTTCCAATTTCCATAAAATCCGGATTGATTTCCATATCCCTTGCTGAGGTTTCCAATTTGTGCATATCCCATCGGATGCATGAATCCGATGTTCCCGTAGGGAACCATTGATGGATACAAGTAAGGATTCACAAAAGATGCTGAGCCAGCTGGCGGTCCAGAAGGAGCGATATTGATATCCACATCTCCAGTGCGAGACACAACCTTCGATTCTGTATTGGTTTGATTTGAGGCAGCTTGCTTGCCTGGAACCTCTGTAACCTTTTCTTTACCTGACTTGGCCTCAGCGAATATTTTTGCGACCTTCGAATGGTTCTCAGCATGCTCACGAAAATTCTGAAAATCGGAGATTGTCTTAATATTCTTCGCAAGAGGAACAAACCCATCAGAGTTCAGTTGAGCTAATTTCTCATGGACTCTGCGGACATGGCTTTTTGCGCCCTCATCAGGGAACGCCTTTGGTACAACATCACAGGCCAATGAAAGAAATCTCCGCAGATCAAGTTCATCTGAATCGGGGAGCTTTACGTTGGAAGTCGGTTTCCGATAAACCAAAATGATTTTCAAACTCTGTAAAAATCGTTTCAATGAAGTTTGCAGGTGCAGGATTGGGGACGGCCATTTTTGCGACCAACTTTTTTGCTTCTTTGCGACAGGTGTGCAGAATAATACTGTACTTATCGGCTACGGAATAATTCTGGCGACCGAAATAATTTTCTAACGACATTTTATACGTTTCGAGATCACATATGCCATCAGCTTCTCCAGAGTATTGCAGGTTAGGATCCCTAG
Organism: Cyanophora paradoxa; assembly: GCA_004431415.1. Classification (NCBI taxonomy): domain Eukaryota; class Glaucocystophyceae; order Cyanophorales; family Cyanophoraceae; genus Cyanophora; species Cyanophora paradoxa. The sequence goes on along the minus strand of QPMI01000587.1, from coordinate 80,473 downwards.
AGAAGGCCAACAATTGTTCGTTGGTAAGAGCATCACCCATTTCCGACAAATTGTGTTTAGGAGAGTCTATTTCAACTACCGGTTCGCTCCCTGTGTCGTCTGATTTAAGCTCGAGTCGCTGTAACCCATTTGCTATTCGCTCCCAACCAGCGAATCGTTTAGGACCCACGGTTGAATGAGGGAGGTTGTAACCCCGATGCTACCAATTGCCAGCTAACGTCAGCTCTGTGATGACAAACTGATGAATATGAGAAAAACAATACAAGAACCCAATCTAACTGCCGCCCCTCTCGGCGAGGGCCTATCACCAGGGCGAACATGCACAAGGTGCTGCCTTAGGCAGATGACCCACTCACCAGGGAGTCACTCAGTCGAAGGCCCCAGTTTTCCAATCTGCTAGAAAATAGAAGAAAGATGCACCCCAAATCTGAGCCTCTTTCGGGGCCACCCCCGGGCGCAGACGGTGGCTCGGTGGGGGTCCCAGTTGGAGTGGCGGAGACTCGCCTTCTAGCGTTCCTAAGGCTAGCGCCATGTGCATATTTCCCTAGCTAAGGCTAGCACCTAAGGGCAACGAGCACGGCATTCAGAGCTCAATGACAAAACATTCGTACCAGAACAGAAAAGCACTTGCAGATGTTGACACCAAGCTCGAGCTAACAGCAAAGCGGAACGTAGATCCTAAAATCCGAGCGGCGGATTAAACTCTTCATCTAGAAGGTGATTCTTCATCCGCTTCAAGGTCATGTTCTCTCGAAGCTTACCAAAGATATTGCGACGTTGCTTACTCGCGTTGTGGCTACTCTCTTTTGCATTTCCAGCAGTTGTTGTTCTGAGGCCAATTACTTCATCGGAAGCTATTGCGGAGGACCTCTCTACGGAAAAGTCTTGGATGTCGAATTCAACTGACGATTCGGCACCTGTGGCCTGGGAATGCTTCAGACTGATGGTGGTGGATGGCTCTTCCGGCCAGCACCTAATGCCTGACAGGATACTTTGGAACATGCCGCATCGCGCGGCGAATCTTTTTCCAGCGTTCTTTTTTAATTGCTCCACAAGGAGCTGCTCGTTCGAGACGATTGATAACTCCGACTTCTGGAACCCTTTCTGGGACGGAACACACATTGATGCATGGGACGAAGACCCTTTCGTTGGCTTATTAGCACAGGCGTGGTTCACTCCTCCAGAAACAGTTTTTCGAAATTCAAGAGTTCTTCCATCGTCAGGGTGCGGGAAGAAGGCCGACCTCAAGGAATCATCAGGGACAGTTCGTGAAGCTGTCTTGTTTTCCGCAATACAAGAGTGGGACCACTGCTACTATCATTTCTTGTGAGTATCCAATTGTTATATCGGGCCAATCTGACGCATTTGCAGACTGAACGTTCTTCCAAAGATAGCTATGTTGACTAAGATACGACTTTGTGACAAACTTTCTATTCTTATATCGGAATCCGTGCACTTAAAGGCATTTTTGCACGACATCAAGAATGAACCCCCGTTTGTGAAACACCTACTTACGAGGATTGCTCCTCAGTACTTGGCAGACACTCTCATTGTTTCACAGAGCATACCTTGCACTGGAATATCCCCTGCTCAAGCAGTGTTGACAAGAGATTTCATTTTGTCCACTCTGGAGGTGCCAGATGAGCCTTCGTTTGCTAAAAGGCCGGTCCTACTTTTCATGGTGCGTCGTCCTGGGAAAAGGCACATGGTCAACTGGAGGGCAGTTCTCCATCATATCCGATTAAACTTTGAATCTTTTTACGAAGTGATCGAACATACTGGTGAGGAAGCGATGACCAGCCAAATTCGTTTGTTTCAGTCAGCTTCCGTTGTCGTTGGACCACATGGGTCAGGTTCTAGCAACATTTTGTTTTCACGCCGAAATACAACATTGCTTGAAATCATACCAGAGCATTATCATCAGCCATGCTTTTATCTTCTTGCATCACACATGCAAATCAAGTACGCGGTTCTTCAAGTACCAGCGAAGAGTCAAGATGATGACTTCTACATGGAACCCTCGATTCTTATCAACGCTTTAACACTTGCAGTGACTCTTGATCAAACTTGACGTCGACTCTAGAGATCCGCTCTAGACAGCTTTGATCAATCAATTGAGTAAAAGTAACTCATCCGATTAAGGCAGCCACCGAGGAGTCAGATAAATAGGTAAACGCAAGGGGCAGCGAGAGCCGGGATCGTCCTTTTTTTGTGAAAGCCCAATCGTATCCTTAGTACATTCCTCGTCTCATGGCCCCCACAGCGATGTTTGCGAGGTCCTATTACGCAGTTTTATTCCTGCTCTCGTTTTGTGTCTTAGTATGCGTGAGCATGAGCAACGAAAGTGACAATTTGGTTGTTCTAGTCCCCGTTCGAAATCGCGACAACCACGCTGCGAAAATCTCTCATCATCTACGGGCGTATTTGAGCGTTCGCGATCTCTTCATTTTTGTCGAACAAACACCCGATTATTTTTTTAATAGAGGCGCTCTTTTGAATGCCGGGTTCACATTTATCCAGCGTGCGCGGCTCTCTCGTATTTGTTTACATGACGTTGATCTCATTCCAATCTCGCCTGAGCTTGATTATGCACACTCATTGGAAAGGCCAGTGCAGCTTGTGTCGCCTGAAACTCATCCTACCTATCATTCACTTGGACAGGATTATTTCGGTGGTGTCGTTATTTTGTCGGCAAAACAGTTTGCAGCTGTTGATGGTTTTCCGGCTGAGAATTGGGGATGGGGTTATGAGGACACAAATTTAGGAGTGCGTCTGCAGAGAAAAGGGTTGTGGCCTCCTTGGAGACCAGAGGTGAATGCAACGTTCAAGTGTGCGGTGTTAAGAAATTGCTTTCAACATTTGGAGGATGTGCACCACACCAAGCGCCTGCACCCGGATTTCAGTGAGCCCAGAGTCAGCAAGGTGATCTGGAGCATGGACTCCGGGATTTCCTCGACAATTTTCTGGCTCACAGCAATGGATGTTTACAGTGAACGTCTGCGTCTAACTGTTCACATCTTTTGCAATGTGTCGAGAACCCCATGGTGCTCTCCATTATCAACATAAGCGAAGGTAAAATATTGGTTTTTTTTGGGTAGCGGTAATCTAATTCAAAGCACAGTCCACAGAGCATGATCTAGTCTAAGTAACTATACTACGAGAGAGGTGTAGTGTAGTGGCTAAAGCTAGCTAGCTTGGTGGAGGTGTTGAATGTAGAAGGTCCCCCGTGGTTGTTACGCCGTCCACTGCCGACCGCCTGCCGGATTCCTAGGGCGTGAAGCCGGACCTGGTTCTGCATCTCGCAGGGTCCTCCTCCTAGCAGGGGCCTTACTCCTTGGTGGAGGTGTAGGGCCTCCTTTTGTGGCATCCCAAGGGCTGTCCACTAAGGATTGGTCTTGGCCGTGGTTGGGGGCGCACGTAGCTCGTCTCCGACACTGAGTGCACTGAGCATATAGCGCAGGCGTCGGCCGGAGAGTACTACGGTTTTAATGTCTTAAACGTATTTATTAGACTCTAGGTCTCATATTGACGATGGATGCTTATAGTGACAGGTTCAGACCGAATGGGGCAACTCCCCCAATGTGGTATTGGATCAGGGCTTCTTGTATGAGTATCTGCTCCTGCGCGTTTTCCGGGCAGATTATGCCGGGTTCACGGTTATCACGGTATGTGCGGAGCTTATGGAGGCGGGCATGACACCAGCACTGCTGGCACCAACCTCTCAGTTGGTCAGCATGTGTACCTCGCCATTCGGGGGCGTTCTGGAGTCGTCGTTGGGGTCCAGCCGATATGGCTGGCCCGTTCTCGGCTGTCTCTTCATCCCCATCTGCTTGGGGCGAGGGCTGTTCCGCTGCAAAGTGCTGGGTCAGTGGACGCATTCGAACTTTACGTCTTGCGTGTATGCGGGGCTTGCGGGCTTCGTACGCTTTAGCTTCTTCTGCATTTAGACCGTAGAAGTCCGCCTCGCTGATAGCCGGTTCCGCGAGTTGCACTGGGCGCGCTGCAGCCGGTTGGGGGCCCTGGCCAGCGGTGGCGGGCTGCTGCTGCTGCTCGCTACGCTTATCGACCTTCATGCGCTGGGTGATCCCGTGTGTTTTCTCCCACTTGATCATGTCGTCGCAGCGCTTCTTCCATATCGCACGTAGCGCTTGCTGGATCTTGTCTACGATGTCCGTCGGCGTTTGCCGCGCCTTACGCTTCGGCACGCCCAAGAGCTCGAGTGCCTTGTCGAAGCCAGAGGGAAGCACGAGGTGCAGTAGCGCCCTGGGGGGGTATGTGCGCAGCTCTGTGAGGAGCGCTCGTAGCGGCTGCCAGCGCTCGTCGGGCATGGGCTGCGTGCGCCCGTACTTGTCAGTGCACACCGCGTGCATAGGAAAGGCCAGGTGCGCTGGTTTGCCTGCCTTCCTCGTCGTGTCTGTCACCTCAAGGAAGGGAAAGAGGTGCATGATGAATGTTACATAACAACTACCGAACTTACACGTCTCTAGGAGCTTGCGTACGTGCTCGACGAGCGCAAGCTGCAGTTCCATCATCTCGAACGAGGTTTGGGCACATGTGAAGACGTGTGCGTGATCCTCGACTGGTCCCTGCCATGTCAGCGTTGGTTTTCCGTCGCGGAATTCTGTTTGATGCCTGCCGCAGCGGGGGCAGGCTGCCCGTGGGTTGACCGGCGCGTACAGTTGTGGTGCGTCCCTCACGCGGCGCTTCATCGTAGGGAGCATATTCGTGACGATCTGTATGATAGTTTTGCACAGGCCTGACATCGCCTCATTCGGGCGGCGTGCACGCCCGCGGCCCAGTAATGTGAGTAAGTCAAACATCGGCCGGAAGTCTGATAGCGGGTGGCGGACCGCTTCTCCTGCCGAGGGAAGTGCGCACCACGCAATGAAGCTTTGCAGGTGCACTATAGCTTTGGCGAACGTTGTGGGGTCTCCTTCTACTCGGAATGCTCGCATCTGGTATGGTCCCCAGCGCCATGCGGCGAATTGGTCGTAGCTGGTTCCCGGTGGGTCCCGTTGGACCATAAACAGTTCTACCGAAAATCCTCCTGGCAGGAACATCGGTGCTGGAAGGTAGCCTTGCCCTTCCTCTCGTGCCTTGTTGGCATATTTGTCCACTAGGTCATTGAATGGATCATACTTCACGTTCAGGATTTTCTCTCCCTCGTCTTCCCGTGTTACCCTGTTAGGGCACGATTTGATCGTGGTCGCTGGGACTGAAACTGTTTTGTTGGGCGCAGTCTTCTGAGGTGCTGGTTTGGTGGGGGCTGGTCCGAGTTGGACTCCTGGGCCATTGTAGATGATCTGGCATGCCTTCACTGCAGGTGGTGTGTCCTTGTCCATAAGGTATCGCTGGAGTGTCCAATTGAATTGCGCATTGTAGGAGTGGAACGTGATCATCGTGGGGTGGGGGAACTCTCCAAAGTAGGTTCCTGTCATTGATACCGATGTTTTGGGTACTCTGATATAATCCCACAGGATATAGTATCCGTCGAATTCCAGGCGAGTAAATGGGATGCGTGCGTATCCCGGGTGGGGCCCCTTGCCCCGCCAACGGGGATTCGCCATTTCGTAATCTACTACCATGTCGGCTCGGAGACTGGTCGGGAATTCCCGCAGGGGGTCCAAGATGATGCGGTAGCCTTGTTCTTCTATATATGTTCTCGGATATTGTGCTTCTAGTAGGATTTTCTCCCACATGGTACTCATGATGTATCGCACTCCGTTGGGTAGGTCCAGTAGCCTATCGATTGAGACCCACGCTCGGAAGGATGTGAGGTCATCCAGTGAGTTATCATTGTCGGTGGGGTTAAATGAGTGGCAGCTGACATCCGGGGTCTGGGGGACAGGAGGCGTGACCGCGTCTGGTTGGATACTTGGTGGGGAATCTGGATATTGGAGCCAGTTGTGCGGGGTCCATCTTTGGTATATGCAATGCGGTTTAGGGATCCAGCGTCTTTGATGTGCGGGTACCCATTGTGCTTGCAGTGATAAGCCCTTGAGTGTGGGGTGTTTCTGCTGGACGGCTTGTTGTACGGTGCAAAGTGATTGCCAGACTCGCACTTCTGCCGCGTACGGGTTCCGCAGTTGCTTCCTGGTGGTGGGTCGGCGCCCGCCAAGGCTTGCCAGCAGGTTAGCCGTCAGCAGGGAATCAGTGTAAGCCCTTTTGTGTGTTCCGTTTAGACTGTCTACAAACATCACGCTCAGGATCTTGCCTTTGTTGTTCTCTTGGCGTCCGTATAGAACTGTGTGTAAAACCTCGCTTGCCTTTGCCTCACTCTCTTGTCGCGTCAGGCTGGCCAGTGGGGCGCCTCGGTTCAACGCTAATTCCTCGCCTTCATCGGTCAGTTTGATTGCTGAGATCCCTGTACCATTCGGAAAGCTCAGTCGCTCCGTGAACCGTGGGAGGTTAATGCAGGTCGATTTCGTGCTTGCGTCTGTGTAATATGCGTTGCCGCTTCCGGCCTGGAGTTGGAGCATGTCTGAGTCCGTTAATAGATCTTTGTTGTACGTCTCGGTCAGTCTTTTGAATGCTGCTTCGAGGAATAGTATGATCTTGAACGATGACACAGATCTATCCGCAAGGTCAACGTCAGCCAGCCAGTTGGCCATCTGCGGTTGGAGTTGGTACCGTTCCGCAGGAGGAGCTTCCTCTTGCTGGGGCTGGCCCTCGGGGATCGAGGCATCCCGGCTTTCCTTCTTAAATTCTTCATGGAGGTACTGGGCTTCTTGTTTGAAGGTCTCCATATCGTCTTCTGTCATACACAGGATCTGAACTTGTTTATTCTTATGCTTAGTTTCGATACGGTCTGGATCATTGATCAGCATCTGCTTCCTCCGTCGTCTGCCGGGGATTGTTGGTGGGGTCCACCCTTCTGGTTTGATCACTTTGATTACCTGAACTTTACGAATATTGTACAGGTACTCTAGCCATCTGCATCTATTATGGCTGTGGCCCGGTGTTTCCAGTGCAACTTCCCAGTTGTCACAGGCCTTGGGGTGTGGGCACCATTCGAACTGTTTGATCAGGCCTGCTGGTGTGTCTTTTGGTTCATCGTACAGTGCGAAACAATGGTTCAGAATGACCATCCGCATTGTGCCTTGGGGGTATTCAAAGGAGGTGTGTGATGATGTCGATTGGGCTGGGGAGGCTGGTACTTGCAGTGGGGGTTCGGCCTCATCCTCTGTCGCAGATCCACTGGATGCTTCTCCTGTCACGTCTGTTTCGACTGAGCTACTCTCGTAACTGTGCTCCGATTCGGGGTACGTGTATGTAAGTGTGTCGTTTTGGATGTCAACGATCACGTGTGCTATAACCTCGCCTAGCAGTCCTGCCGTGGTCATCACGTAGTCTCCTACTCGGATGTCCTCAAAGGTTTTGAGCGCGTGTTTAAGGTTGACCTGGAGCGTGGATGGGAGGGGTGATTCTAACTTGCCCGTGGCTGGGTCTTGTAGTTCGAATCTGACTGTTGTGAACCATGTAGGTTCTGTCTGGCGGTGGAAAGGGACTTGTCCTCTCATTCTTAGGTCCGCCCAGCTGGCCAGCCTCTGTCCATCAGCTGTGCAGACGTTTTGCGTAGTAAGCAGGCCATGGTCTCTGAGCTGTGGACCGTGTTTCTTGAGTGTGTGGCTTGAAAGGTGCGTGGTAATGACGTAGTTTCTGCTTAGATTCTTGACTCGCTCATGTGTCCATTTAGGAGTGAGGATCTGGAGTTGACCGCTTGGGGCCAGGTGATATGTCCCGTCGTTTCTGCTGTCGAAGAAGAGGTTGGACTCAATCATTTCGCGCGCAATCCCAAGGATCAGGTTTTCGTTAGCCTGTCGCTCGGAGATGCGCAGTTGTGGGTAGCAGCTCGGCAACAGAAGTAAGCCCAGTTCATATTGCGTTGCTTTTACCCTGTGCTGATATACTTTGCTGACCAGGGTATCAGCCACATGGTGTTGTGGTCGCTTTGAAGCGCTAGCTTCGTGATCGTGATCGAACTCATGATCAGGGCGTGACTCATTGTAATACAGAATCATGTACCCTTAGCAAGCGCAGGATCATGTACCCCTAGACAGGGCGGCTAGGGCTAGATGTTCGAGAAGCTTCTAGGGCTAGTTATTCGTGAATATTCCGAGGCTAGCCGCAGTCGGCCAGCCCCTCGAGAAGCTTCCTAGCCTAGCCTATATAAGCCCTCTTGCAGCCATGTACACGAGTCAGCGTGTGCCTACGAGCCAGGCGTCTGTGCCTCGGGCTCCTGTGTCTGGGAATCCGACTGTCCAGGTCTGTATCTCTGCGTGTGAAGGCTGGGGCTCAGTCACCAGGGTTCTAGAGTGCTCTAGAGGCTGAATATGCCTGGGGAGAGCCTCATTTAAGATCGAACATGGGGGCTGCGCGGTTCTGGAACCTTCGCCTGCTTCCAGACGAACCCGGCTCTTGCTCGACCCCGTGTGGCTGACCTTGAGCCCTTGTTGCGCACGTACTTGGCGTTCGCCACCCCGTCCTTGCTTCGTACGGCATCTGCGTTCATGGTCCGTCGCCGTACGACCCGACCCATGCCCGACCGCGGGGGGGCGCGCCTAGAACGGCCAAACACAAAGATAAGCATCCCACGCATTCTAGAAAGCACGTCGACGTACGCTGGGCTGCGCGCGTGTCGACGGAGACGCGATAGAATCGTCTCGAACCTGCGAGAACCTGCGCGCGCGCGCACCTAGAGCGGAACCTGACCACGTCGTCGCGGCGTCGCGCAGTGTCCAGACCCAGCGTCTGAGCGAGAACACTGCGTTGACCCTCGTGCCCGAGACGCGCATCGAGACCCGCACCGAGACGCGCACCTACGGTCTTTACCTCTTCACGCGCGACGGTCCCGGCGCTCCCTTCCAGCCGGCGACCGTCGACGTCAACATCGCGGAGAACATCGGCCCGGCTGTTGCGCACGCCGCCGACCAGGTGGCCGCGGCTGCGCAGGAGGAAGCCCGCGTCGAGGAGGACGCACCCGGCTTCAGCCTCGACCAGCCGTCGCCGGAGCAGCTGAACGGCACTCCGCACCCGGCAGCGAACCTCGTTTCCGGGCCTGGCGGCCGCGACCCGCACTCGGCGCCAGCCAGCCCGTACGGCGAGCCCATTCAGGAGGCAGCTCCGACGTTCCAGCCCGCAGCCGGACCGTCGAAGCCTCACGAGCAGCTGAAGTACGAGCTTTTCGGCACGCCGTCCTCGCACGCGAGCGAGCACTCGGTCGTGGACCTCGTCTCGCCAGAGCTCCAGTTAGAACCGCGTTCCCCGGACGCGGACGAGATCGTCGCTTCCTGGAGACAGGAGCAGGCCGCTGAGAAGGAGCGGCGCCAGGCTAAGCGCCGCCGAGACTAGATAAGACGCAGCTCCGTAGCGGGCGCACTTTTGTGCCCCTCTTTTCGAGCCTCGGCTCGAGCTCGCCGCCAGTTCCAGTTTTCGATTCAGATATCGATTTAGTTTTTTCTGCAGTCATGGCAGAGTCGGCCCTAGCCCAGGTTTTCGCGGATTTCGCGCAGGAGCAGCAATTCAATCGCTGCCCGCCTCCTGTACTTCAGTCTTCAGATGTAGCCGTGTGGCTAGAGCGTTTTGACACTTGGGCCAAGTGTCTAGATAAAAAGCCGCATGCCTCTAAGCAGAAGGCAGTGGCACTGCTTATGTCATTAGACAAATCAAATCACATAACTGCATCGGGCCTGCGAGACTCTATTCTGAGTGCTGGAATTGAGACGGACAAGTACGAGGCGATAATCGATCATATTGTGCTACAGATCTCCGAGAGCCAGCGGCTGGAGGCCCTGCTCACTCGGTTGATCTTGGAGAAGGGCCGCGAGCTCTGCGAGTGCGAGCGCCCGTCAGTCATGGAGGCGACGGCGTTCATACGCGTGTGCATGGCGTACCGCAAGCTCCTCAAGATGGAACAAGATGTCCCCGACAGCTCGATGATCAACAAGATGATCGACGCTCTGAAGAGCCGGACTGAGCTGGTGCGGCGGGCACTGAAGGCGCAGACCACGCACAAGAGGGACTTGGCGCAGTGGAGCCAGGAGTTCTTGAAGCACGTCAAGACTGACTTCGCGTACCACAACGAAGCGAACAGACTGACGGCCGCTGTGAATCGGATCGGCCTGGACGACGACGACGACCTGCAGCTCACATCAGGGCGCAAGTCGGCGGCGACGTACCCCAACAACGTACCCGTCCGGCCAGCTGCAGCTTCGGGAGGCGAGCTCCGGGAGGCGATCAGCAACCTGGAGAACAAGTTCAACAGCCTCATCGCAAGCTTGCAGTCGGTACAAGCGGACCAGGCGGGTATCAAGCAGTTCGTGGACGAGGCCCGCGAGAAGGGGGTCAAAGTCCTCGTGAAGGGGGGTACAGCGTTATCCCAGGGGGGGTACGCCGATCACTCGCGATTCCAGGGGATGCACCCCTCCCGCATCGCGGAGGTGACGGAGCGCGTCGATGCCCAGGCGGGGTACGATGACGCTCAGGGGGGGTACAGCAATTTTGTCTGCTGGAATTGTGATCAGCCTGGGCACCGGTCTTTCGAATGCCAGCAGCCCAAGCGAAACACACCTGGCCCTCGCAGGCCTCGGCAGCAGCAGGGCAGCCCGAATCGCCGCGTAGTTATCATGAAGCCGCAGCGAGGGGGGTACGCCTCTGCGCCGCAAGGCGGTAAGGGCGGGTACAACAAGTGCCGCTATGAGGAGCGCGACGAGCAGGAGGAGCGCACGGACAGGAGCGCCAAGCGGAAGTCCGTGCACTGCAACTACTGCGGACGCGATGGTCATGCGGAGAAGCAATGCAAGGTCAAGGAGGCGGACGACCTACGGAAGGAGCTCAAGTCAGCGCTCCAAGACATGAAGGAGCTGAAGGAGTCCTTTCGGGGCCAGCGACGCCGTGAGCAAGACGAGTGAACGAGCGACGGACGGGGCGCGGAGACGCCAGCAGCCGTCTCCGCCCGTCAGCATCGGAGCTGCGCGTAGTGTAAATACTAGCAATCGATTTTCGGTTCTGGCGAACCTTGATTCAGATTCGAGCTCGGAGTCGGCAGCAGACTCGGATTTAGTGTCGGAAAGCGACAGCGAGCACTGCAGCGAGTGCAGCAAATCGATCTGTTTCGTGCAAGATCACGAGGATGCATGGTACGGGATGGAGATGCCCGCACCTATAGCAAGTATTGCAGCATATGTATCGGGCCTTATGATGCGTGAGACGGAGCTCGGTGAATCTGAGCGTCCGCGAGTGTTAGATCCGGATCGGAAGCAGAGCGAAGTAAATGGCGGACTCGATGCAGTCGAGTCGCGCGTGAAGAATAGCCGGCAGCTCGGTGAATCTGAGCGTAGTGATGTTAGGCGCAGTGAATCTGCGGCCACAGAGCGAGCGGACCGGTCCAGTGGAGCTGGGCGCGGTCAGAAGCGTGCCCACTCGGTGAATCTGAGCGAGGGCGTACACTCGGTGAATCTGAGTGCGAGAGAAGTGGCGTGCGACTCGGAGAAGAGGGCGCACGGCCAGGCCTGCCCGGGGCCGCACAAGGCGAGCGCAGGCTCAGCGTCGTCGCCGCGGCCGGGGGGCGTAGGAGCCAGGGAGGGGACTTCCAGGAGGCGCCCTGCGGATGGAGCTGCCAAGGGGACGCCCGGAAGCAGTGTTCGGCCCTCGGAGCCGACTGGAGGTGCTCCTGGTCCGTCGTCGAAGGAGAGAGCCACCCCAGCGGAGAACGATCCCCCGTCGACTCCGCCTGGCGGGCCAGCTCGGCAAGGAGGCTACGTGCCTGAGGAGTACGTGGTCAAGCAACGGAAACGTCCGGAGAGACGTCTTGCCGACGACCCGATCGACAATGCACAGACCGAACAAGGTGTCAAGGGCCGGAGGGGCCTACTCGAACGTGACTTGCAGCGCGCTGGTACAGATCCACGCGTTGCCCCAGCGAACGCAGCCTCGACCCAGCTGAAGAAGACCGTCAAGACTGCACGCAAGACGTTAGTCTTCCTCGGCAAGGTCGGAGCTGTGCACATGCCGCCCGTCGCGGTGGACGACAGGGGCGTGGCCGCCTACCTCGAACGACTCAGGGAGACGGCCGCCGCCATCCGCAACGTCCACCTCCGACGTGGTGTGCACGCCAACGTGACGGTGCGAGTCAACGACGCGGCCGAGTCCATCATGGCGTTGGTGGACACGGGCGCTGCGTTCTCCATCGTCTCAGAGAAGGTCGTCAAGAAATACGGATTGGAGTCCAAGATTAACAAGACCTTCACGGCCTCGTTCGCAACCGCGGACGGGTCGCCAGTCAGATGTTTGGGGATGATCGACCTGAACATCAAGCTCGGCAGCCTGCTACACGTGAATCAGCCGTTTTTCGTGTGGAAGACTCTTCCCACGAACCTGATTCTAGGCGCCGACTTCATCAAGGCGAATCGCTGGGTAGTAGATCTCGTAGATGGGGTCCTGCAGCACAAGGACAAGCTCGATCAGCACGTCAAGATCGAGTTGGACGGCAGCTCGGCACCAGCAATGACGGTGGCCGCAGATTGTAAAGTGCCGCCAATGTCCGAGAAGAATGTTCAGGTAGTGCTGCGAGATAGTATCAGACAGCCGAAGGACGGCACAGCAGGATTGATAGAAAGAGACGAGCTTTTTCATACTCGGCATCGTATATATCTTTCGAATACGATAGGAAAGTTCGATGAGGGCGTCTGCACTGTACGCGTGCTGAATCCCTCCAGCAAGACCGTAATGCTGCGAAAGGATACGTTAGTTGGTTATTGGACCGATGCATCGAAAGTAGAAATTCACACGATTTTAGAAAACGGCGTCGGAGGAGATGCCAGACGCAAAGGACGTGGCCCGATCGTTGCAGCCTTGGCCCAGGCTGTGAAGCAGAAGCAATTAGATATTCCAGTATGTTGGTGTGGAAAGTGCAGCGAGTGTACAGAGCGTGAAAACGATCCGGAGTGGAAGGAGCTTAAGCAGAAGCTCGATGTAGGAACAGATAGCTTGCCGGACGAGGTCCGGAGGCAAGTGTATGCAGTTCTATATCATTTCCGAGATATATTCTCGTCGACTTTAGACCCCAACAAAACGATGCCCAAGGAGTTCGCGCACCGGATCGATACAGGCAATCATCGACCGATCCGCGTACCTCCTCGGCATGTCGACCCTGTGCGGAGGGAGGAGATTCGTAAGAAGGTGCAGGAGATGCTCGATCAAGGGCTCATCCAACCTTCGAAGTCTCAATGGGCCTTCCCTGTCGTCTTGGCCAAGAAAAAGGACGGCACGTGGAGGTTCTGCGTTGACTATCGACAACTGAACGCGATAACAAAACGAGACTCGTACCCTCTCCCACGGATAGACGACATCCTGGACACGTTGCAAGGCGCCGTGATCTTCTCGACGATCGATCTCCTGTCGGGATTTCATCAGCTCGAGCTGCATGAAGACGACAGAGAGAAAACAGCCTTTGTCACACCTGACGGCTTGCACGAATGGCTCAGAATGCCGATGGGACTCTGCGGAGCCCCGCAGAGCTTTGAAAGAGCGATGGATTTGCTGTTATCCGACCTGAAATGGAGCGTCTGCTGTATATACATCGATGATGTAGTCATTTTTGCAAAGGACGTCGAGGAGCACGCAGCGGACCTTGTCGAGGTGTTCAGTCGCCTCAGGAAGGCGAACGTCAAGGTGAAGCCGTCGAAATGTCACTTCGCGAAGCCGGAGGTGGAGCTGCTCGGTCACATAGTTAATGCGGAGGGCGTGAAAGTGGATCCGAAAAAGGTGGCCGTACTCCACGACTGGCCGCGGCCGCGGAACGTGCGCCAGCTTCGGGGGTTTATCGGTTTTGCGTCGTACTATCGGCGGTTCATCAAGGGCTTCAGCAACACGGCAGCCCCGCTGACATCTCTCTTGAAGGCTCGCACACCTTGGGCCTGGGGGGACGCTCAGCAGGCAGCGTTCGAGGCGTTGAAGGAAGCTCTCACCTCGGCGCCCGTGTTGCGGTACCCCGACTTCACTCGTCCGTTCATACTTCAGACCGACGCCAGTGTCGACGGATTCGGCGCGGTCCTGAAGCAGAAGGACATTCGCGGTCTGGAGTACCTTGTCAGTTGCGCGAGTCGAGCGACAAGGGACTCGGAACGCAATTATTCAGTGACAGACCTGGAAGCAGCTGCAGTGGTGTGGGCCGTCACTGAGCAGTATCGGCCGTATCTGGAGCTAGGGCGCTTTACCCTGCGCACAGATCACAAGGCGTTGCTGACGGTATTGCGGCCGACGTACCAACTCAGTGGTGCAGTCGCGAATCGTCACGCCAAGTGGGCCGAACGACTCATGCGGTTCATGCCGTTTGACATTGAGTACGTGAAGGGCACGAAGAACATCGAGCCCGATGTCCTGTCGCGACTTTATGAGAAGTACACGAAAGTGGATAAGGCGACGGAGACGGACCCTGATCCATTTTTCGGTGCTAGGACGAACGCAGCTTGCGGTGCTAGGACGAACGAGCCAGCAGCTGCAGCTGTCGTCTCGTCCGTCGCAGCTTCGGCACCAGCCGCTGGTCACGTCGACGTGGGCTACACCCAGGCTGCGGTCGATTGCGACTTGGTCAGCGCATTGCAGGAGGCAATCGCTACTAAGCGCGTCGGGCCCAGCCCCCCGTCACTCCAGCAGCTGGCCGGCGAAGCTCTAGTCGCTCTCTTGGCTAGCAAGGGCGATCGTCTGGCTATCTCGGAGTTCCTTCGCAAGCGGGAGGTGGCGCACCGACTCAAGGGCAAGACGGAGGCGCCGCGAGTCGCGTCGGTGCAGGAGAGCACTGCGCGGTTCGGCCGCCCGCTGGGGACTCGGAGCTGGAAGAAGAACTTGGCGTCGCTCCCTCTCACGGACGACGACGTCAAACGTCTGCATCTGCGGACGGCAACGCCAGACATCGCTACTCAGCCAGGGAAGCGACCAAGGGCAGGACAAGTAACGTGCCTGGGGTTCCGAGCGACCTTGCGCGCAGCAGTTCAGGCCGTGGCCGGGGAGTCCGCGCCTGCGCCTGGCTGGCTCGTGCGACGAGTTCGCGCCGTAGTCGATGCCTGCTCGCTCTGTGCTGGCCGGCGCTTGGCGAAGCGACGGTTCCAGCCGGCGGCAGCTCCTGCGGTCGCCAACGTAAGCGAACAGCCGACGAGCTTGCCTAGCTCTCGGTTGCGCGACGCTCAGCGGGCAGACCGGACGCTATCGCCGCTCATCGCTTGGTTGGCGGGGGAGAAGTCGATCTCGAAGCTCCCTGCGAAAACGCGATCGGATCTCGCACAACGTGCTCAAGATTACAAACTCGGACCTGGAGGTCTCCTCCTCCACGTCTCGTGGCTGCAAGACAAGGAGTTGACGCGCATCGTGGTCCCGACGGCCCTGCGATCCGAAATCGTTCGTGAGGCGCACAGCGGTTACGGCGCGGGTCACGGCGGCTACCATGCGACAGTCAAACGAGTGAACATGAAGTTTTACTGGCCTCGGATGCGGGAGAGCATTCGCAAGTTCGTGTCGACCTGCGAACCATGCCGGAATCAGAAATTTGATCGAGCGACGGAGGCGAAGCCGACGCCTAGATTTGCATCTCGACCGATGCAGCGCTGGCAGATCGATGAGGTTAAGTTTGCTGGACAAGATGCTAAGTCGCTGATCACGCTAGAGGACGTGTTTTCGAAGTGGATGATGGCGCATGTCAAGCCGGTGGCTAATAGTCGCACCGTGATCGAGGCTCTTGAGGCGGAGTTCAAGGAGCATGGCTTGCCTCTGGAGATCGAGTGCGATCAAGGCACGGCGTTCATTAGCAAGGACGTGCAAGCGTACCTAGCTGAGAAGGGCGTGCGGCTGGTCATCATGCCAGCGTACGCGCCTCAGACGAAGGGAGCCCTGGAGCGCGGACATCAGACGTTGGAGGCTAAGATTCGTACGCTCACGGAGGAGCACCGCGGGACCAGCTGGACGAAGTGGGTGGACGCGGCGCTTCACGCGATGCGGACGACTCAGCACTCGGCGACGGGATTCACTCCGTTCCGACTGCACAAGGGCTACGATCCCTTCACATCGCTGGATCTCAAGTTCTCGTCGCTGGCGACTCTGGGATCGGGCGCGGCGCAGTTGGCCCCTTCGCCATCTGCGCTGGCGTTCGGTCCGGGCAAGACGACGGCGGAGAACGATAAGGAGGACTCACACACGATCTGGCGATGGGATGGGACTTGCTGGTCTGAGTGCTCGATGGTGACAAGCAAGCGACGGCAACCATTGCATTGTCGCTGGCGGATTGCAGCACCCGCGGCGGCAGTACTGATTGCCAAGCTTGACAAGTTGCAGTTCGACGCTCCGGGAGCGCACTGGACGACGCCGTCCACGCGTGCTCATCCAAGGGACAGAGCTCGCGCGGCGGAGTCAACGGTGGCACAGCCGACTAAGGCGAAAGCTCCTAGCTTCGTTCCACTGTTCAGCGAACGAGTTGGGCCGGTCGCTACTGAGGCCGACCGACTGCGGTCGCTGAGCAAGGAGGGCTACAGTACGTTGGTGACGGAATTGCGTACCCGTCAAAAATTTGATCGGGAGCAAGCCTTTCTGAACATGTTCCGGCAAGGACTTCGCATGCGGCATCTGCATGTAAATATTAATCGAGGTCGAAAGCGACAGTTTATGGCTGGACAGCCAGTGGATCTTTTCGTGCCGACCGATCGTTCAAAGAAGCCTGGACTTCCGAACGCTTCGGGTTGGAGCGGCCCCTATTTTGTGCAAGAAGTCATTTCGAGATCTAGAGTGAGGATAACGTCGTTTGCAGACGACGTGCGTGTACATCATAGACCAGGAGAGTCTTTTGTAGTGCATGTGACGTGTTTGCGTGGGCGTCCTGTTGAGTTATCTATGCCTCTGGCTTAGTGCTAGGCCCGTATGTTGTGGTCGTTTTCGTGACGAGGACGTCACGTTGGTGCTAGGACGAATGTTGTGGTCGCTTTGAAGCGCTAGCTTCGTGATCGTGATCGAACTCATGATCAGGGCGTGACTCATTGTAATACAGAATCATGTACCCTTAGCAAGCGCAGGATCATGTACCTTTAGACAGGGCGGCTAGGGCTAGATGTTCGAGAAGCTTCTAGGGCTAGTTATTCGTGAATATTCCGAGGCTAGCCGCAGTCGGCCAGCCCCTCGAGAAGCTTCCTAGCCTAGCCTATATAAGCCCTCTTGCAGCCATGTACACGAGTCAGCGTGTGCCTACGAGCCAGGCGTCTGTGCCTCGGGCTCCTGTGTCTGGGAATCCGACTGTCCAGGTCTGTATCTCTGCGTGTGAAGGCTGGGGCTCAGTCACCAGGGTTCTAGAGTGCTCTAGAGGCTGAATATGCCTGGGGAGAGCCTCATTTAAGATCGAACAATGGTTGAGTCTCGTCTTCTCGTCTAGGAGGTGCATTTTTAGCTGGTAGTATTGTATTGGGTGTAAACCGTAAATGTCGGGCGTGTGGAGTACTGCTGACGGGAACCCTCGGTGAAGACTTGCTTTTTCTTTGAGTAACCCTCGAAATATACGATCGATTTGATTCCGTTTCGTCTCAGACAAAGTGAGCACTTTGAGTCCGTATGTTATCCGTGGCATTATCACTACGTGGGTGAGGAAGATGATTTCTGTGTCTGTCAGGCGTTTTGGTCGGAGGATAGCTGCTGCCATCTCGAGCATGTTCTGGAATTGGTGCGTCCAGTTCAGTGTCATCGTGAACCAAACCCCAAGAAATTTAAATGTTTCGTTGGGCTGGTGGATTTTAGGAACCGGAACCAGTCCTGCTCTCGTATAGATTTCTAGTTTTGTCAGGGGTTTAGCTTTGCTGGGTCGGGGTCGCCAATATGTTGCTACTGTTTTTGGCGCGCTGAGCTCTATGTCGTGTACCGTATAGAACGCTGACATTAGTTTGACCATTTGCTGGAGTCCTTCTATTGATCCGCTAAGCAGGACGTCGTCGTCAGCGAAGGCCACATCATCCACCCAAACTGGATCTGGGGCCCATTCCTGGGGTAGTCCTTTCTTCTGAGGAGCCGGTCCAAACTGGTAGCTCCAGCCATTTTGCTTTGCAAGTTTAGATATGATTCGCTCTTTCTGATCTACAAAAATCCGCCAGAAGAGTGGGCTTTGGTTTGCTCCTTGCGCCATTCCACATTGGATCTCAAATAGGTCTGACAGCCCCAATCCCGTTATTGCTCGTCCCATTCTCTTCTCATCCCATCTTCTGAAGAAGGCAATGATTTTCTCTGGGATCTTCTTTTGCCGGAGGGCTTTTTCGAGGGACGACCACATGACGCTACAGTATGCCTTTTTGACGTCGACGCCCGCTTTATAGATTGGCTTGTTAAACTTGTGTGCGTCTTCAATAGCTGCTCTCAAGATGTATAAGGGTTCCTCTGTGCCTACCCCTGGAGTGAATCCAAAGTTCGACTCGCTCAGGATTTTGTTATCCTGCATGATTATGGTGAGTCGTTCTGTGTAAATACTTGCCACTATTTTCAGCAGTGTGTCTTGAAGGGCGATGGGGCGCAGATTCTCTAATGTACCGTCGTGTGTGCCTGTCTTCGGAAGGGGACATATGAGTGCTTCTGCCATTGGGGCTGGCATATCATCCAGGTCCATGAGTTCCCAGATGATTGCTTTGATCAGCATCCTTAGTGGCGCTGTAAATTCTTTTTCTACAATCGCGTCGGCAGTTCCTATGTGCTTCAGCTTGTCTTCTGCCTGTGCCTTTTCTCCCGGACCGTACTTCAGTGGAAGGTACAGGAATTTGATCATTGCATTGCTTAATTGTGATGGTCCTGCTGCTCCGTTTTGGAGTCCGCCTATTATTCTATCTAATTCCTTGTCGTCCGGTAGGTTTGTTGCGTTTGCATACGCCTGGTGTTTGATGTCATCTCTTTCGGCATGCATCGCGATCAGGGCTTCCGTCACCTCTTGGCCGAAGAGTTTCAGCCATTCTGTTTTATCTTCTATAGGTGCGCGTGGCGCCCACCAATTCTTCCAGTGATTGGCCATGACGGACGTCACTGTGTTTGAGTCGTTACTGTGCTGTAGTTGGCCCTTCTCGTCTTTCCATACTACATGCATCAGCGGTGTGCGTGATCGTTTTTCCATCACTCCCGCTATGTATGACCCCATTTGTTTGTGGTTCTCCAGCTTGGTCCGTCTTTTGTGTATTAGGGCCTGAATCTTCAGTCTGTGGTGACTGTTCTTCGCTCTGGAGATCTTGGAATCCATCGTTTCCAGCCAGCTCTTCCAAGTTTCGCAGAAAGCCTCCCACGGTTCGTCTTTCTTGTATTCTGGTGGTGGCTCCAGTTTGGACAGCTTGTATTTTGGGATGTCGTGCTGGATGTTATCTTTATCCTCGTCTATCTCCTGGTTGTGCTGCTTGATGTGTGCTCGCAGACGTCCTACTTCTTCCAATTTGCTGGGGGCGTCTTGTGGTGCCTGCACCCATGCCTTGAGGAGGGTGCGCCCCCGTCGAACCAGGGCTACGTCTGGGGTTGTGCTTGGATTCTTCATTTTCTGGACGGTTCTATCTCTAAATATCTCCGCTTTAGCAAACTCTGGTTTCCGTGCTGCAGTTTGCATGGTGGGAACTATGGCTGTTACAATTGTGTGTAGCCTTGTCAGCCGTTCATCCTTGGAGCGGCGTAGTTCCTGTGTTGGATGACTTAATTCGTTTATAATTTCCTCGACCTGGCGGCCTATAGTTCTGTCCAGTTCTTCCATTACTTTCACCTTGTACTTGGTGCGAACTTCAATGTCCTGTTCTTCAATTGTAAACCGTGGGGGTCCTGGAACCGGTGCGTTCGGTTTATTCGATCCTTTGATTTCCATCTCCATTGCCTTGAAGTTGAAGTCGGCGCAGACGGGGAGGTGGTCGGAGTGGCCAGGTTGGTGTGCTGCTATCGCAATGGCCCGGGCTCCTTTCGTTGCTGGTCGGACGTCGGCTGTTACCACCATCGTGTCAAGTCTTGCGGCGTGGAGGGCTGCTCCTTTGCCCGCCCAGAATGTGACCTCCCCGGGCTGTCCGATGTCTGTCAGTCCCCATTCATTTTGCATTGTTGTCCAAAATGTTCTGTCTGGCCCTGATCTGTTGTGATTCGATCCTGCTGGGGGTTCGCCACACTGTTAAAGTCTCCAACTAGTATAATCGAGCATTTAACTGGGCTGGCGTATGCTGTTGCTCTGATTGTGGTACGGATGTATTCTATAAGGTCCTCCTGTTCTTTCTTGTGACCCGTGTCTCGCCGTTCAGTTGCTGGCATATATAAGGACGCAATGATGATCTTTTTAGCCGCGAAGTTCAGTTCCACCCCTATTAGCCTTCCCGGCCAGGTAAACCGTTTTCCTATGTGAATCTTGAGTCGTTCGCTCAACCATAGGCCGGTCCCCGACCCACGCGGGTCTTTCTTCCTGCCCGAGTGTAAGAAGACTCCGTCCTTCGAGTATTGTGTTTGCCAGATTTTCCCTTTTGTTTCAGAGGCGTTGGTTTCCTGAAGGGCTAATATGTCATAGGACCACTCTCGTGCTGTAGTCAGGGCCATAGACAGTTTGTCTTCATTGAGTGTCTGGCAATTCCAGGATGTGATCCTAACCAGGTCGTCTGGCTTCTGCTTGTGTATTTGGATGGGGTCCTGACCAAAGTGTGTGTCGCTGTGGTCTAGTGCTCCCTCCAAGCTCTCTTGGATAATTCTCTCACTCTCAAGGGCTGAGGTTGTGGGAAGTTGCCCGATGCAGCCTATGAGCACTATCATCAGGACGAAGTTTGTGAGCGCTCGCTTTCTTGACTGAGCAGTGGCTATCCGGGAGATTCCTTCAATAAGTAGCAGTGGTCCGAGAAGGTAGGGGCAGGACACTATAATGGGAATGATTGCCTCTTGCAGATGTGCGATCACGGCATGCAATACCATTGCAGCTTGTTGTATTTTGTTTTGTTCATGGACTACTCGTGATTCTTGGTCTGTTCTGCTCAGTATCCTGCGGCAGCGAAATCGTCCCGCACTTGGTTGGAGGACCGCACGTGGGTCTGGGAGTTGGGGCCGAGGCCCCCACGCCCCCGTGGGTTTCCGCGGCCGCGGCCGCCCCGCCCGCCCCGTCCGCCCCGTCCGCCCTGTCCATCCTGTCCTGGTCCGTTGCCAGGCCGATCCTGTGGTGAACATGCGGGGGAATGTCAATGTTTGGCCCAGGTTCTGCCTTAGTTCCTTGGGTCTGGTGCACCGGTTTGTGTGGGCACTTGTCTGCCTTATGGATGTAAGATTCAAGCTCCTTGCAGATATCAGATGTCTGGCTGAAGCATGTTTTACAGAAGGGTGCCCAATTGAATCGTCCATTCCAGTTGGGGATGTGAATGGCGTAAATGTGGGCTTCGGAGACCCCTGTGACTGTGTGAGCTGGCGTACATCATGTTTAGGAGGGACGTGCCGTCTTCCATCTCGTAGATAGTTGCCACTACTTGGCCTGCGTCCACCGCTTGCTTCCGCTTGGCCAGCGCCATCAGCTCTGAGAGGGCTCGGGACTGCGGCAGGGACATGCGCCCCAGTTGGAACCGCAGTCTGGAGTCGATGGGGAGCCGATGCATCTGTGACTCTGTTGAGTTTTCTCTGGTTACATTCTGTATGAAGACTCACCGCTCGAATCCTTCTGGCCAACATGTCATTTGCCTCTTGCTTCTCATGGTCCTCATCTCCAATCTCCAATCCGACAGTGATGTATGTTGGCATTTCTTCGTGGTCAGCTGTGTATTCGGTCGGCGTGACCAAGTCCATTGTGGTCTTGGCGTAAGAAGTCGGGACTATGTCAAAATCAACGACAGGGTCTCTGTTTGTGGTCATAGTGACATAGTTTGAGACTCTGTTGCCTGCGAAAGTTTCGGCCGGGACTCCCTCCTTTGCCCCAACAAGTGCTTGTCCGATTGCCCATGCTGTAGTAAAATGGAAAACGGTACACATCCGTTGGACTGTCTCCTGAAGGTACACATTGTCCCGCCTTGGCACCCGGTCTGTAAGCTTTGTGAAGTGCATGATGACTTGGTGCTTGTTGACCCGTGCCGAGTTTCCCTCCAACTGAAGAACACGGTTGATTGCGGCGTCAATTAGCTGCTGGCCCATGCCGGTCGTGAGCTGGCCGTTGACCAGGACCCGGACCATTGCCAGAGGGGTGTCACTTGACGGGCCCTTGAAGGTCGGGTGCAGGAACTGAGGTCGCGTCAGGTTGTCCAGTCTGGCATCTGCTGCCGTAGCCATTAGAATCCTGCTTGTTGCTGCTGTCCAGTCAGCATGTGAGGCCTCGACTCCAATGTATATGTGTTCCGCTTGGTTGGACGGGTCTTGGGTAACTACCAGGCAGAGGTCGCCGAACTTCTTTTCCGCGACGAGGTAGTCAAGCTTGTACGATCGGAACTTCTGCTGGACCTTCTCGAGGAGAGCTGGGGGCGACACTCGGTTGCCAACAAGTTCTTGCAGCTGTGTTGGCGTGATGAGAGGGGCTTCCTTGCTCCAGCGGAAATTGTTGTTAACTTGAATTTCCGAGAGCATCCCTTCACCAAACATGGGGACCGCGATAAAGCCCATAATCTTCTTGCCGTTGGAGCTCAGGTAAAATATTGGAGCACGCAGGGAGCGAAAATAAGGGAAATATGTGCGAGCGGGCATCCAACGGGGGCTATCACAACACCCCCCGAAACTTCACGGTGATCCCTGCTTAAGGCTAGCGCCTTGTGCATGTTCCCCCTGGAAAGTTTTTGTGTGCACCTGACCTACTTGGAAGGGCAGAGCCTCTTACAGGGCCTCTGCTGGGCTGGGTGCACCTGCCTAAGGCTAGCACCTTGTGCACGTTCCCCCTGGAAAGTTTTTGTGTGCACCTGACCTTGCTGTTGTGGGCCCAACGGGAATTCAAACTGACCAGGGCTAAGAGGGAGTGAACCCAGGAAACATTCAAGCCCCCAAACACTCGGTGCAGTGTTGGAGGAAAGGGCAACTTTAACTCCACATGCAGCAGGTAGAGACACAGTATTGTTTAGCTTCAGGCGATTATTCTTGCCCAACTCTATTGGAACCTGAAAATTCTTGTCGATCTTTGATGTCACACACCCGTCAGAAAAAGACATATCCATTTGGTTCTTGATCAGATAATCTCTGCCCAAGATAACATCATGAGCAAGCTTATCTACAACAACAACTGGTTCAGTTGTTTTCAAAGATCCAAGCTCCACAGTTACTTGCATTTTACCAACTGCTTCTACAATGTTGTTGTTGAATCCTTTCAGTTTGGGCACAGTTGCATTAGAGAAGAGTGCTGGTTTGTCCGAGGCTTGATTTAACAAACTTGTTGTTGCTAGTGAGACATCAGCTCCAGAATCCAGCAGTGCTTTGGTCCTCACACCTTGGATGGTGATTGGCACTGTCCCTTCCCTAGGGCGAAGTTGCATGAGCTCCTGCTTTGTATACACTCTTTTATCCCTAGCCGAGTACCCAGAGTTGGTTTCATTAGACACATTTTCCTCAACATCTTCCTGGACATTATTTACCTGGCGGGCAGGGCGCTGATTTACAATCTGGGGACGATAAGAGCCTCTCTGCTGAAAACTGCCTCGATTGGGTCCAGAATACCCACGAGATCCATAAAAAGGTGCTCGAGGCGGTGCCCCAGGTCTATTCTGACACTGGTCCGGATCATGTCGAGGAAACAAATCCAAAAACAGTCCACAATGCTGGCACCCAGGCCTAGAGCCAACAGATCCAGAAGGAACATTTCCAATATTAATTCCTACATTTCCAACATTGCCTAGACGATTAGCAGCATTAGAAGAAGAATTGGATGGAGCGTTTGCGGCAGCTGACATAACAGGTTGATCCCCTTTTGGCTGTTCAAGAACCAGAGGCACATTTTTCTTCTTTTTTACCTTTTCACGAACTCTGAGAAAATCATCAACAGATCGGATTTCTCCCATTCTAATATTCAACCCAACGCACAACCAAAATTTCATTTTGTTTACACGGTTACTGTCCGATTCGTTGGGCCACGCTTTCGGAGCAATCAAGGCCACTCTAGACAAAAATACTCGGAGATCAAACTCATTGGTTAGTGGATTACGAGGATTCAAATTTTCGATTTCCTTCCAGTAGTCCGTTTCACTGAAATCGAATCGCATTTTAATATCATTCAACAGAGATGCAATAAATCCATCAGGGATCGCCCCATTAGGCTTCTTCCCATCAACAAATAGTTTGACCGCTCCAGTAGTAATAGCCTGTATGATCTGAAATTTATCGTTGTTGGTCCATGGAAGTTCCATGCTTAAATTAAAATTCACTTCAGCTAGAAAATTGTCATATGTGAACGAAGGGCTAGTGCCATCATACTTATTTTGACTGCTCGTGTTAAGACGGGAAATGATGTCGATCTTCTGGGCGGCAGCCATCGCTCTTAAATCCTCTTCCTCAAGAATATTTTCGACTTCGGGTTCTATTTCTAGAATAGGGTCCGTCCTGACGAGCCTGTGACCGAGCCTATTCCAGGCCGCGGCTCTGTGATTTGAATTTGTAGCAATTGCTGGAGTTCTTTTGGCATATGAGATATGATCGGTTTGATTTGTTCACTCCGATGCTACCAACTGCAAGCGCAAGGGCTTATGCAGTGGTAGACTTTGGTTTTAATTATCAGAACCCAAGATTAACTTCCCCCTAAACCTCACGAGTACTAGCAGCTGGGGGCTATCACACAATGATGAGAGTGGTGACACTGTTGTTGGCAGCTCATGGATTGAATACACAATTCCAACTGATATATATACCGGGGGAATATGCACAAGGCGCTAGCCTTCAGAACATGACCCCACCCACCAGCACATCACGGATTTAAAGGCCCCAGGTTTCCGATCTGCCACAAAAAAGAAGAAAAATGCACCCCGAATCTCTCCATAAGGGTCCCACTTGGAACAGCGGAGCCTTTTTCAGGGCCTCTGCTGGGCACGGTGCACCTGCCAATGGCTAGGGCCATGTGTTTGTTCCCCCTGGAAAGTTTTCGTGTGCACTGACTTCTATTGTGGGCCCTGTTGTGTGCCTGATGGGATTTCGAAGTCACCAATATGAGGACAGGGAATGAATCCAGGAAACGTTCAAATCCCAGAACACCCAGTGGGAGTCTGACTGTTACCCCCTGCCCAGCAGCGGCCCTGGGAGAGGCTCTGCCCTTCCAAGTGGGACTCCCACCGAGTCTTTGTGGATTCGAATGTTTCCTGGGTTCACTCCCTCTCCACCTTGTGATTTCGAATTCCCGTCGGGCCCAGTTACTCCAAAAAGGAGGCTGCATCGGGCATGATTTGATATGACACGTTTTTACAATTAATAATAATCAACATGAGCAAAAAACTCTTTCTAATTTTCATGAACATTTTGTCGTCTATTTGTTTGATTTGGATCAATCGTTCAATTTTCATCCAACAGCGCTCCTGGCGTGAAGGTGAGTGCCATGTCTTCCTTTTTTTCAATCACGTGATGCTGCTCCCGAAGTGGTTTTCTTGACATGGCTCCATCACATGTCCTTACTTGTCATCACCCGTGCACTTCACTACAAGGCGGTATTCGCCGCTAACAATGCTGCTCAAACTGCTGATATTTTTGCTGCTTCTCTGGCCTCCATAACTGGAATCGTTTGCCTGAACTTGAGCCTATTTTACAACCCAATCAGCAGCTACCAGGTTCGTGCTCAATGAAAGACGCACTCTTTGCCAACACACCCGACAGGTTTGCAAACTCCTCCACACTCCGATCAGTGCCGTATTGCAGCATCAGTTCATGGGCATTGCAATCTCTTTTCGCGATGCAGTCCGCACCCTCCTTCTTCTTACATTGCTATGCGGCCTTTTCGTGTCGTCTATAGAATGGACTTACATTGGGATTTTTTACTCCTTTTTTGCAGCGATAGTTTGCCCAACTTGTCTGCTTCTCACAGCACGAGTGCAGAAGAAATACAATTTAAGTACTATCCAGTATCTATACAGGTCCTCGCCCGTTACAGCATTTATAAGCGGGTCGATCGTGTTGGTATGTGGTTGCCATAAGCACGTTTTCCTCCCAGTCCAGTTGACCATACTATCCTGCTTTTTAGGGGTGTTGGTTCTTTTTTCATCCGCAGCCATATTAAAGCAAACAGATCCAGTAACTCACGAAATAATGGCTCATCTGAAATTAGCATGTCTAATTCTATTGGGCCATGCGGAATTTACCCATTCTCTTGTTCAAACCTTCCTAACCTACCTCGCTTTTCTGGTAGCAAGTTGGATTCTGTTCTCTGGCCAGCAGAAAAGATCTTAAAAGGCCGGAATGCTGAGGTTTTTTCCATTTTTATGACCTTCCCATTTGTGTGTGTTCCCATTTTTGTATGACCTGTATGTTTGATTTTTTAGATGCACAAGCTGAGCAGGCAAGCCAGCCACCGTGAGGTGAGGGCAGGGAACGAATGCATAAGAGAGTGGACATAAACATTGATTGAGCGATCAGAAGGAAGGTTAAGAGTGAGGAACGATGACGCCAAGTTTGGAAGGGCAAGATTGGGCAAGGTTATGTCGCACCTTCTCACAATCGACAGCGAATGGAAATCCTGTAAGGACAGGGTAGCATCTTCTCCCGCAGGACAGGTGATTGCTATTGTTTCCACTGCAAAAATTAATGTTTCCTGCAAAAATCAATGGTTCACTGTGGCCCCCCTAGCTCGCTCTACAATACAGCTCCACCAATCGCGCCTCCCCAGTCCCAGTCACAGCCCCGCATAGTCCCGCTGTAGTGAAGCCCCGAATAATCCCGTTCCCCGCGCCTAGCCCCCCTGTACGCCCCCGCCCGGCCCCCCGTTACCCCCCTGTTTACCCCTGTATGCCCCCGCCCCCCGTCCGATACCAATGGAATACACAATTTGAAATTGAGAGGGGGTTCATCAAATTAGCGACAAGTCCAATGTAGTTCAAGATTGGTTAGCTCCCAAGGCTGATACGGCACCAGTTAATACTTTAATGGCTCCTTTGACAGTGGCAAGATTTGTTGTGCTCAAAATGTTCGAGGTCATTTGATCAACGCTTCTACCCCAAGCTGTGATGCCTCTTCTCTGGAACAGAGGACCATGCTTGTTTCCAAGCAGAAGGGAGAATTCATTCGAGTGCCTCTCTCTCAGTGTACCAGCAAGGTTTCTTTGTCTCCTTCCGCTTTTCCCAGAAGGCATTATGGATCACTTGGTGGAATTTCGAAGAGCAAACAATCTCTTGAAATTGTTGGAAATAGCAGTAGCACTTCAAACCCAAAAAGTCCCTCTGACAACTCCCACTCTCCTAGAGAGAATTCTCCAGCAGGGAGACAGTTTGCTGTCACTCCACCTGGGAGATCGTTGGTCAAAGTTGTCATCAAGGGCACCACTTATGAGTTCTTCCTGGACAGTGGGGCTGATATTTCACTGGTCACGAGTAGACTGGTGCAGAAGTTGAAACTTCAAAATCAGGTAATTAAGACCTCATTCACGCCTTGTGTTCGCCTGCCAAATTCACATCTTGTTAATGTACCTGGCGAGATTCTGATTAAAGGGTCAATCGGTCCTCTGACAGCATCTTTCCCTTTCCTTGTTGTGGACTTTCCCAATTATCCATATGCCGGCATTCTTGGACAAGATTTCTTGTCTGAATTTGGAGTGACATATAAAAATGAACAGGTGAACAGGCGCTCCATCACATTCTCGAAGTTCCCAGATCAGCCAGTGGAGTGTAAGATTGCTTCTCTTGCTTTTGGATCAGATCAGCAGCATGGATCCTTGCCAGATTCTCCTCAACCACGCCCTGATGAATCATCTCGCAATTCTGATGAGTGTTCTGAAGAATATGGTGTGATTATGGAGACTGCTGAGAGGGTCAAGCTTGATCCTGGAACTCAGAGATTTGTTTGGATGCGAGCACCCAGCCGCTGCTATGTGCAGGATGGCGAAGGCTTTATTGATGACTTTAGAGAATGGAACAAGAATGAGTTTGTCCATGTGGCAGGTGGCCCAGCTCATTGTCGTGGAGGACGTATCAAGGTATTGCTTGTCAATCTTGATCCAAGGTCTGACAGGGGACCGGCAGTAATACCTGAAGGTACCCGGCTAGCCAGGTTTGTTCCGAGCAAGAGTAAAACATCAGTTGTCCACAACATGCCGGAAATCTGTGATGTCAACCTGGTGCTGAGTTATGACTCATCTGGGAAAGGAAGTTTTGTGCACACTTCTGAGTACAAGGGTCCTGATTCAGTAGATATCACTGCGTCCGAAGCTGTTCTCCAGTCTTCTTTTGATGATTCAAGTAAAAGAGTTTCAGATTCTGTTGTAAATAACTCGACTTCATTAGATAGCGATAAAAAGAGTTCTGTATTTTCGCAAGCAAGTTCTGTACCAGTATCTTCGGTCGATGAAGTGATTTTGAAGGAGATTCGGGAGCGATTTGGTGATAATGTTGCAAGCCTCATCTCTCCATGCAGTGTTGGTTCAGCTGATGATAATCTTGATGAGAGGAAGCTTATGTGGGATTTCTTGGCGAGGAAGCATGAAGTATTTGCTGAGGGTCAATGGAAACATGATGAGTCCAGACCTGGTCCTCCTATTGAGCATAGCATTGACACTGGAGATGCAAAGCCGATTGCTGAACCTCCAAGACGTCTTTCTTTTGACCAACGCCAAAAGATTGTTCAAGAGACTCAAAAGCTGATCAAAAGGAATTTAATTCGTCCTTCTAGAAGCCCTTGGGCCGCTCCGGTGGTCCTTGTGCGGAAGAAGGATGGCTCATATCGTTTCTGCATCGATTACAGAAGGCTCAACAGTGTTACCAAGGATGATGCATATCCCTTACCAAGAATTGATGATGCTCTTGAAGCTCTTTCTGGATACATATATATTTCTGTTGCAGATTGTGATGATGGATATTGGAATGTCAAGATGAGTGATAAGGATCGGCCGAAGACAGCTTTTAGGACACCAACTGGTTTGTATGAGTGGAATGGCATGCCTCAGGGCCTCAAAACGGCCCCTGCGACATTTCAGATGTTGATGAATGGAGTGTTAGGGGCTTACCTTTACATCTTTATTCTTGTTTATCTTGATGATATATGTGTCTTTTCCAGGAGTCTGAAGGAGCATTTCGAACATCTTGAATGGGTTTTTGATCAGCTGATTGCTGCTCACCTGCGGTTAAAAGCACGTAAGTGTCGTTTCTTCAAGGCTGAAGCTGAGTACCTTGGATTTGTTGTTTGCCGAGAAGGAATCAAGCCATGTGACAGCAAAGTTCAGGCTGTGAAGAATTTCAAGACTTCAACATCTGTATCAGAAGTCAGGTCTTTCTTAGGTTTAGTGAATTACTACAGGGTCTTCATACCTTCATGTGCAATCATAGCTTCTCCATTGTATGATTTGTTGAAATCCAAGAATTTGTTTGTATGGGGAGAATCACAAGACTTTGCTTTTCGGAAGCTCAAGGAGTTATTGTGTTCCTCTCCTATTCTTGCATATCCAGATTTCAAGAAGCCTTTTATCCTCAAAACAGATGCCTCGAAAACTGGCATTGGTGCTGTGTTGTCGCAACTGGATGACAATGGTCAGGAGCGAGTCATTTCATTTGCTTCTAAGACACTCACCCCAGCTGAGCGCAAGTGGAACAAGGAGGTTGTTATTGCATATGCTGCTGAGCCATTATCAGACGAGCAACAGAAGTGGACAGTTACTGAGCAGGAGTTATATGCTGTTTACTGGGCTGTGACTAAAAAGTTTTCACATTATCTGAAACGCCCCAAGTTCTTCATCAAGTCGGATCACAGTGCTCTCCAGTATATGAAGTCGAATAAGGAGTTCCCAAATGCTCGGATTGCCCGCTGGATTCTTGGAATGCAGGAGTACAATTATGAAATTTCTCAAAAGTCTGGTACCCTGAATGCTGATGCCGATGCACTTTCAAGACTTGTGAAGCGAGTTGTTGCCAAGATTGAGGAGTTGTCTCTCATTTCTCCTATCATTCCCATCCCTATTCTTGTGAATGCAGTTGAGCTTGACTTATCTCTTTCTGCTTCTGATATTAGAGCTGCTCAACTTGAGGATCCGTTGCTCAACACCATCATCAGGTATCTTGAAGATGATGTGCTTGTCCTTCCTGAGGGCGTGGACAAGTCAGTGGAGCGAACATTCAAGAGTGGAAAATTCGTTCTTAAATGTGATGTTCTTTGTCGCCAACGAACTGGATCTGATTCTTTTCAAGTCGTCGTTCCGTACTCCATGACTCAACAGGTTCTTCGAGCTCTTCATGACAATTTCGGACATCCTGGAGTGACCAAGTTGATCGATCTTGTCTCATCTCGTTACTATTGGAAGAACTTGCGTCGCGATGTCTATGATTACGTTCGGAGCTGCCACAAGTGTCAGTTGATTAAACCGAAGCCAACCTCTTCAAATCTGCCGACTGTACCTGTGGTTGCTGATGCTCCTATGCAACATATCGAGATCGACATCGTTGGACCGTTTCCCAAATCAAGTCGTGGTAACAAGTACGTGGTGACAATTGTCGATGTTTTCACTCGATGGGGCACCGCAGTGCCTGCACGGTCCAAGTCGGCCACTGTCGCTGTTCGCGCACTTTTCGAACATTGGATTCCTGAACATGGAGTTCCCCGCAAAATCTCTTCTGATCGTGGCGGAGAATTCGATAATCTCATTCTGCAAGAGTTGGAACGGATCTTCGGAATAAAACATGTTTTCGCTGCTCCTTATCATCCCCAATCGCAGGGTCTCGTGGAAAAGTTCAATGATGTTCTCGTCACTCGCCTTCGTTTCTATGCGGAACAGAACGAGAAGCAATGGGACTTGTTCATTCCTTTCGCCTTGTTTGCGATTCGCAACTTCAAGAATCCTTCGACTGGATTCACACCTTTCGAGATGTTGTACGGTCGACAGTGTACGCTTCCTACTGATTTGTTGCTTCAACCTGATATCACTGTCGGCAATTCTGCTTCTACTCATGCTGCTGAACTTGGTCGTCGGTTCTCGCGTATCTACTCCGAGGCTAATTTGGTTCGGCAAGCTCGACAGGATGCGCAAGGTCAGGCTGCCTCACCCTCGGGTGACCCGTTGTTCGTTCAAGGTGAACTGGTCTGTGTCAAGACCCCTTCGACTCGTTTGCGCAAGATGGACCCCAAGTTCACTGGTCCTTGGGAGATCGTTGCTGATGCCTCTCGTGGACATGGTGTGTCCTATGTGGTTCGATTTGTTGGTGGTGACAACAAGCTTGGCTATTCTACCGGTGACAAGGTTACGGTTCACGCTGATCGTCTCATCCCCTACGTTGAGCGTGAATGAGTTGGCCAGCGAGAACGTGGCCCTCTCAACTACGGAGCGTAATGTTGTATCTCGAACCCAAACTCCCCCTCGTAGCATAGCCCTGTGCCTTGTGTGCGGTAGTCAGTTGGGGGCTGGTACTGGCTTCTGGAATAAATACACGAGACTCTTGCAAATGACGGGTAAACATGTTCTTCTTTGTGTTCTTTGATCATTTCTGGCCGCAACCCGTCAGACTCAGTGACTTGCGGGTGGGAGGGTCATCTGCCTAAGGCTAGCGCCTTGTGCGTATTCCCCCTTCGACTGACTGACTTGCTGGTGGGTGTATTTGCGAATGGGCTCTTCTCTTCTGTGTTCTCACGTTTGGTGGGCACCATTCAAGGTGGTCCCTGGAGCCCGGTTTCCTTCATTCTCTCAATCAGCCCTCTACGTTCTCTCTTGCTCTCACTCACTGATATACCCCGCCCCGTTGGCACCCCCCTTGTCCAGTTTGCTGACGATATTTATCAGCTGTTCCTGCTTCGCGCCCAGGGGCTATCTCTGCGTGACTCTCTCTTAGCCATCCATGCACGTTTTGGCTCTTTCAAGCCACTGTCTGTGGCCATCGTCCTGTGGGAACCTGCTGCCTCGCCGTTGGATCTCGATCCTGCTGATCCCCTGCCGTTCCCTGTTCTTTGCGCTACTGAGCTCGATCCTGCCTGTCATAAGCAGCTTGGTTTCCCTCATCAGCTCCTTCTTGATCGCGAGCACCATCCGTCCTGGAACATGATTCAGCATAAAGCGACCTTCTTTATGGAGACAGCAGTCGATTTCCAGTCATCGCTTCTTGGGCGTGGTCGCATCGCCTATGCTTTTTGTCAGGGCGTCTTAAGCTTTTATACCCGTGCAGTCCCAGCACCTCCTAAAATTCTCCGGGCTATTTCAAAGAATCTACAGACCTTCGTCTGGAAGCGATCTACGTATTCCGATGCATTCATCTTACCCCATCAGGGAATGACCACTGCCTCCTGTTGGCCTGTATCTCTTGGTGGTCTCGGAGCGCCCTCCCCCAAACATTTCCAGCTGGCCTTTGCCGCAAACTCTTTGGAATCGTGGCTTGCTTCCCCGGTGGGGCTTCCTGGTCGAGAAATTATTGAGGCCTTCACGGAAAACGGTGGCTTTGGGCTCTGGCTTCCTTTTCTCAACAGGACTGATCGCTTGGTTAAGCCATTGTGGCCCCTGCCTGCTGACCCATTCTTTGCCATCTTCGAAGCTTGGCGGACTATTTTCAATGTCAAGAAGCCCCGCTGCGCTTGGGATTTCCTGCGTATGCCGATCATGCACCCCTGGTATAAGAAAGACACGTACTATGAGCATGACTTTACTTTTATGCTGCTTTTCCGTCTCGGCTTCCGTTTCAACTATCAAATCTGGGATTTCTCTGGTGAACATACTCTCTATGTCCAACCCTCCTATCCCGAGCAACTGCACGACCAGCTGCATGCACTCAATAATCGACTTGCGCAAGAGGTTTGGCGTTGTGGTAAAACTGCAGACTGGAAACACGAACCTGGAGGTCTCGCTATTGGCCCTTTCTCGAAACTTGCTGCTGAGCGTGTCTCGCTCCAGGGAGTAGCTCTCTGTCGCGTTCATCTTCTTCCTGACACACAGCTCGCTTTCCATGAGATTGACGTGCCCTGCAGTCCTTCGATTGAAAATCCCGTTGCCCTCCCCGATGTAGTCGCAATCTGACCCGCGGCCCGTGCGATCGACTTCATTCCCGTGCCTGCACATGCGCTTAGCCTGGTTAAGAACGCATGCAAGCTGTCTTCCATGCCTGCCCTCGTCCGGTTCCTCATGAACTAGTTGCAGCTCTCCGACCTTGCACTCCTTCCGCTGCCACCGTTGTCTTCCCGTACGTTTGCGCTCTACTCTGACCGTGAGAACATCAATGATCGCTCAAAGGAAGAGCTGCGCCTCTCTAAGTCGGTTGTGCACAAGCTGCCTGCTGCCCCGTCGCGTTTCACGGTTCACGACGTGTACAAGTACCTCTCCTCCCACGCTTTCATGGCGCCGACGACCGCTGAGACTAAGTGGCATGCTGATCTCTCTCCAAAGTTCCTCTGGCCGCTGGGCTACGATGCGCGCACTGATCGCTTTCCCTGGTTCAACACGGTGATTCCCGACCTCCGCTACGCTCTCATGCAGCGGGTCCTTGACGGCTACTTTGCACTGCGCTACAACGCCCTCCGCACATCGTCCCGCATCGCTGCTATGGCTGCGCGTGATCTTCAGCATCCCGCTTCGGCGAATTTGCTTGACAGTGAGCTTCTCTCTTCGCTATGTCCGGTCTGCCACAGGCACTGCAACTCGCTGCACGTCTTGGCTCTTTGCCCCGTAGTGCAGCAGTTGTGGTCGCTTCTCTTCCATGCCCTGCAGCTCCAGCCGATGCCCATCCCTTCTGCACGCTTTGTTGCCTGGCTGCTCACTGGCTTGGTCCGTTTCGCTGACAGCTGGATGTTCTTGCAGAACTGGGAGTGGCAGGTTGTTCGGATTCTTGGATTGCACATCATTTTCCGCTCGTACTGTCTGGCCTATTGAGCAGGTCGCACTGAAGCTGCTGCTACGTTTGCAATGGACCCTAACACCCAGCTGCCCCTTACACCTTCCTCCAAGACGGGCTTGAAAACAGCTACTCTGATGACTGCCTTGTTCCATGAACTGGACGATTTTATGGACATGCTTCCTTGTCGTTTACCTCGATTTAAAGTCACCTATGTCCGTGGATATTTCCGTTTCATCTCTACTGCTGACCCCTCTCATTCTTCATTCTACGCTAATCTCTTAGACGCTTCCCGTGCTTTTGACCATTCCTTAGCCCCCTATGAGCACTGCGAGCACGTCGATCAGCCGGCCCCTAGCCCCGACCTAGCTTCTAGCTCTCTTGTTACCCAGTTTGCCTACGCCAGTGCGCGGCCTGTCCTGCTGCAGCGTCTTGAAAAGGAGGATCTGGAAGGCTATATGTCCCCTCCTGACAACGGCTCAGACTCCTCTGACCTTTCCGACCTTGGCCCTGATGATTCTGATGATTCCTCCAGTAGTACCTCATCAGATGATGACGACCCCCCTGGGGGACCCGACCCTGCCCCTGACCCTGGTCCTATGGCTCACTCACCCCCTCACCCGTTGCCACCTCACCCGCCTCCGGATATTGACTCAGAGGATGAGCCGCCTCTTCAACACCGTTGTGTTGGTGCTTCAGCATTCGGTCTTGATGCTGTTATCGATGATACAGGTTCACCTCCGCCCTCTCCTCAAGTTATCATCTATGTGGATGACACTGAGCTTGCCCCTGATATGCTTTCGATCTCTCCTATCCGAATTGACGCTGTTGATGTTGAGCCCGACTTCGCGAGTCATGCTGTCATTGCTTTCCTAGCTCCTCCCTCTTCTGCCCCTCTGCCTTTTTCTGCGCCTATGATGCCCATGGATACTGATCCTCTTTCTCCTTCTATTGTCCCGCCTAAGCGTCGTCGAGTGTCTTCTCCAGACCCTGGTGCTCTGGATCATGGTGACAACGTTCCTGCAGCTGGTGTCCTACCTCAGGTTTCTTTCAAACGTTTGCGGCCCTCACCTCCTCCAACTCTCCCATCCGCTGCATCTATGGATCTCGCTGATGACCCAGGTTCCCCAATGGTCCTTATCACTGACGAAGAGTCTGATGACATGACTGATGGTTGAAGGTTTCTTACGTGAGGTCATGACCAGGACTCCCCCAGGCCGGCATTAGGAAGAGGCCCGCATTGGGATGTCTGTGGTTGCTTTCCGTGTCTGCCTGAATGAGCGCTGGACCACCGGGGCATACACGGTAGACCGTAAGGCGTTTGCGCCGCCACTACCCTTGTCTGGTTGGTTCACTGTCGATTGTGCTTCGGGCCTTTTGGTCCTTCGCCTTTCGTCAAAACCGCACAACCGGCTTGGGCGTGTCTTATACTTACTCTTCTTCTTCTTCTCGTCCGACCCGAAGCCGCTCTGGCACGCGAGGCAGTAATGTTTGGCATTCGAGCCGTGCTTTCCGAACAGCCGCGATATGTGCTTGATCCAGATAATGCCCTACGTTGTTGCCGTCGCCAGCAGGCACGTAGAGGATCGGGATCCTCTACGTAGATATCCTGAAGAGCTGCGCTGATGTAGATAGGCAAGATATCCTGCTCGTCCAGCACTGTCGTGTACACGCAGAGCTTGACGTTGTTCGCCTGCTCGAATTTGCGGAAGACTTTGCTTTTCGGAAGCTCAAGGAGTTATTGTGTTCCTCTCCTATTCTTGCATATCCAGATTTCAAGAAGCCTTTTATCCTCAAAACAGATGCTTCGAAAACTGGCATTGGTGCTGTGTTGTCGCAACTGGATGACAATGGTCAGGAGCGAGTCATTTCATTTGCTTCTAAGACACTCACCCCAGCTGAGCGCAAGTGGAACAAGGAGGTTGTTATTGCATATGCTGCTGAGCCATTATCAGATGAGCAACAGAAGTGGACAGTTACTGAGCAGGAGTTATATGCTGTTTACTGGGCTGTGACTAAAAAGTTCTCACATTATCTGAGAGGCCCCAAGTTCTTCATCAAGTCATATCACAGTGCTCTCAAGTATATGAAGTCGAATAAGGAGTTCCCAAATGCTCGGATTGCCCGCTGGATTCTTGGAATGCAGGAGTACAATTATGAAATTTCGCACAAGTCTGGTACCCTTAATGCTGATGCCGATGCACTTTCGAGACTTGTGAAGCGAGTTGTTGCCAAGATTGAGGGGTTGTCTCTAATTTCTCCTATCATTCTCATCCCTATTCTTGTGAATGCAGTTGAGCTTGACTTATCTCTTTCTGCTTCTGATATTAGAGCTGCTCAACTTGAGGATCCGTTGCTCAACACCATGATCAGGTATCTTGAAGATGATGTGCTTGTCCTTCCTGAGGGCGTGGACAAGTCAGTGGAGCGAACTCTCAAGAGTGGGAAATTCGTACTGAAGTGTGATGTTCTTTGTCGCCAACGAACTGGATCTGATTCTTTTCAAGTCGTTGTTCCGTACCCCATGACTCAACAGGTCCTTCGGGCTCTTCATGACAATTTCGGACATCCTGGAGTGACCAAGTTGATCGATCTTGTCTCATCTCGTTACTATTGGAAGAACTTGCGTCGCGATGTCTATGATTACGTTCGGAGCTGCCACAAGTGTCAGTTGATTAAACCGAAGCCAACCTCTTCGAATCTTCCGACTGTATCTGTGGTTGCTGATGCTCCGATGCAACACATTGAGATCGACATCGTGGGGCCGTTTCCCATATCGAGTCGTGGTAACAAGTACGTGGTGACAATTGTCGATGTTTTTACTCGATGGGGCACCGCAGTGCCTGCACGGTCCAAGTCGGCCACTGTGTTCGCGCACTTTTCGAACATTGGATCCCTGAACATGGAGTTCCTCGCAAAATCTCTTCTGATCGTGGCGGAGAATTCGATAATCTCATTCTGCAAGAGTTGGAACGGATCTTCGGAATAAAACATGTTTTCGCTGCTCCTTATCATCCCCAATCGCAGGGTCTCGTGGAAAAGTTCAACGATGTTCTCGTCACTCGCCTTCGTTTCTATGCGGAACAGAACGAGAAGCAATGGGACTTGTTCATTCCTTTCGCCTCGTTTGCGATTCGCAACTTCAAGAATCCATCTACTGGATTCACACCTTTCGAGATGTTGTACGGTCGACAGTGTACGCTTCCTACCGATTTGTTGCTTCAACCTGATATCACTGTCGGCAACTCTGCCTCTACTGAACTTGGTCGCCGGTTCTCGCGTATCTACTCCGAGGCTAATTTGGTTCGGCAAGCTCGACAAGATGCGCAAGGTCAGGCTGCCTCCCCCTCTGGTCGCCCGTTGTTCGTTCAAGTGAACTGGTCTTGCAGACCCTCGACTCGCGCAGATGGCCCTGTAGAGGCTCGCCTTGCAATTTGATCCTGGAAATTTTGGGGACGTTGAATGGATTTCCCGGCGATTCTCGTGATTTGAATTATTCTGGGGCGTGATCGGGCGCTCAACGTGAGCGCCTGGGCGTCAACTGACCCAAGGTCGGGCGCTTGCCTGTGCAAATCCCCAGAGAGTTTCGGTGCATTCCTTCTATTTGTGCGGTCGGAACCTGGGCCTTCGACTGAGTGACTTGTGTGGGTTCACTCTCTTAGGCAGCGCCTTGTGCATATTCCCCAGAGAATTTGGGGATCTTGCTTCTATTGTGGCAGATCCTTATCCTGGGCCTTCAATGATGACTTGCTGTGGTGGGTCATGCCTAAGGCTAGCGCTTGTGCATTCCCAGAGAATTCGGTGGCATCTCTTCTATTGTGACTCCAGGCGCATTAGGAGGGCCCCATGGAGTCTGGTGCTTCCGTTCTGCGTAAGAGCGCTGACCGCCGGGGATACACGTGCTAAGGTTTGCGCGCACTACTTGTCTGGGTTCACTGTCTTGTGCTCGGCTTTGGTTCCCTTCGTCAAACGCACAACGGCTGGCGGCTTATACTACTCTCTCTTCTCGTCGACCGAAGCGCTCTGGCAGCGAGGCAGTAAGTTGGCATCACCGTCTTCCGAACAGCCCGATATGTGCTTGATCAGATAAGCCCTACGTTGTTGCCGTGCCAGCAGGCACGTAGAGGATCGGATCTTACGTAGATATCTGAAGAGCTGCGCTGATGTAGATAGGCAAGATATCTGCTCTCCAGCATGTGTGTACACGCAAGCTTCGTTGTTGCTGCTCGAATTCGAAGACTTTGCTTTTCGGAAGCTCAAGGAGTTATTGTGTTCCTCTCCTATTCTTGCATATCCAGATTTCAAGAAGCCTTTTATCCTCAAAACAGATGCCTCGAAAACTGGCATTGGTGCTGTGTTGTCGCAACTGGATGACAATGGTCAGGAGCGAGTCATTTCATTTGCTTCTAAGACACTCACCCCAGCTGAGCGCAAGTGGAACAAGGAGGTTGTTATTGCATATGCTGCTGAGCCATTATCAGATGAGCAACAGAAGTGGACAGTTACTGAGCAGGAGTTATATGCTGTTTACTGGGCTGTGACTAAAAAGTTCTCACATTATCTGAGAGGCCCCAAGTTCTTCATCAAGTCATATCACAGTGCTCTCAAGTATATGAAGTCGAATAAGGAGTTCCCAAATGCTCGGATTGCCCGCTGGATTCTTGGAATGCAGGAGTACAATTATGAAATTTCTCAAAGTCTGGTACCCTGAATGCTGATGCCGATGCACTTTCAGACTTGTGAAGCGAGTTGTTGCCAAGATTGAGGAGTTGTCTCTCATTTCTCCTATCATTCCATCCCTATTCTTGTGAATGCAGTTGAGCTTGACTTATCTCTTTCTGCTTCTGATATTAGAGCTGCTCAACTTGAGGATCCGTTGCTCAACACCATCATCAGGTATCTTGAAGATGATGTGCTTGTCCTTCCTGAGGGCGTGGACAAGTCAGTGGAGCGAACACTCAAGGGTGGAAAATTCGTTCTTAAATGTGATGTTCTTTGTCGCCAACGAACTGGATCTGATTCTTTTCAAGTCGTCGTTCCGTACTCCATGACTCAACAGGTTCTTCGAGCTCTTCATGACAATTTCGGACATCCTGGAGTGACCAAGTTGATCGATCTTGTCTCATCTCGTTACTATTGGAAGAACTTGCGTCGCGATGTCTATGATTACGTTCGGAGCTGCCACAAGTGTCAGTTGATTAAACCGAAGCCAACCTCTTCGAATCTTCCGACTGTATCTGTGGTTGCTGATGCTCCGATGCAACACATTGAGATCGACATCGTGGGGCCGTTTCCCATATCGAGTCGTGGTAACAAGTACGTGGTGACAATTGTCGATGTTTTTACTCGATGGGGCACCGCAGTGCCTGCACGGTCCAAGTCGGCCACTGTCGCTGTTCGCGCACTTTTCGAACATTGGATTCCTGAACATGGAGTTCCCCGCAAAAACCCCTTCTGATCGTGGCGGAGAATTCGATAATCTCATTCTGCAAGAGTTGGAACGGATCTTCGGAATAAAACATGTTTTCGCTGCTCCTTATCATCCCCAATCGCAGGGTCTCGTGGAAAAGTTCAATGATGTTCTCGTCACTCGCCTTCGTTTCTATGCGGAACAGAACGAGAAGCAATGGGACTTGTTCATTCCTTTCGCCTTGTTTGCGATTCGCAACTTCAAGAATCCTTCGACTGGATTCACACCTTTCGAGATGTTGTACGGTCGACAGTGTACGCTTCCTACTGATTTGTTGCTTCAACCTGATATCACTGTCGGCAATTCTGCTTCTACTCATGCTGCTGAACTTGGTCGTCGGTTCTCGCGTATCTACTCCGAGGCTAATTTGGTTCGGCAAGCTCGACAGGATGCGCAAGGTCAGGCTGCCTCACCCTCGGGTGACCCGTTGTTCGTTCAAAGTGAACTGGTCTGTGTCAAGACCCCTTCGACTCGTTTGCGCAAGATGGACCCCCTGATAGAGGCTCGCACTTTGGCAATTTTAATCGTGGAAATTTTGGAGATCGCGGTCGTGGGAATGGCAATTACTCCCAGCGCGATTCTCGTGATTTTGGAAATTATTCTGGTGGCGGTGATCGCGGCCGCTCAACGTTGAGCGCCGTGGGTCGTCAACTGACCCCAAGGGTCGGGGCGCTTCGCCTTGTGCAAATTCCCCCAGAGAGATTTCGGTGGCATTCTTCTTCTATTTTGTGTCGGGTCGGAAACCTGGGGCCTTC
Organism: Cyanophora paradoxa; assembly: GCA_004431415.1. Lineage (NCBI taxonomy): Eukaryota > Glaucocystophyceae > Cyanophorales > Cyanophoraceae > Cyanophora > Cyanophora paradoxa. Next base: position 40,373 of record QPMI01000587.1, on the reverse strand, counting down.
GACTGAGTGACTTGGTGGTGGGTGGTTTCATCTCTCTTAGGTCAGCGCCTTGTGCATATTCCCCCAGAGAAATTTGGGGTGGATCTTGCTTCTATTTTGTGGCAGATCCTTATCCTGGGGCCTTCAACTGAGTGACTTGCTGGTGGGTGGGTCATCTTCCTAAGGCTAGCGCCTTGTGCAAATTCCCCCAGAGAGATTTCGGTGGCATTCTTCTTCTATTTTGTGTCGGGTCGGAATCCTGGGGCCTTCGACTGAGTGACTTGGTGGTGGGTGGTTTCATCTCTTTTAGGTCAGCGCCTTGTGCATATTCCCCCAGAGAAATTTGGGGTGCATATTGCTTCTATTTTGTCACAGATCCTTATCCTGGGGCCTTTGACTGAGTGACTTGCTGGTGGGTGGGTAATCTTTCTAAGGCTAGCGCCTTGTGCATATTCCCCCAGAGAGATTTCGGTGGCATTCTTCTTCTATTTTGTGTCGGGTCGGAAACCTGGGGCCTTTGACTGAGTGACTTGGTGGTGGGTGGTTTCATCTCTCTTAGGTCAGCGCCTTGTGCATATTCCCCCAGAGAAATTTGGGGTGCATATTGCTTCTATTTTGTCACAGATCCTTATCCTGGGGCCTTTGACTGAGTGACTTGCTGGTGGGTGGGTCATTTGCCTAAGGCTAGCGCCTTGTGCATATTCCCCCAGAGAGATTTGGGGTGCATCTTTCTTCTATTTTGTGGCGGATCGGAAACCCGGGGCCTTCAACTGAGTGACTTGCTGGTGGGTGGGTCATCTGCCTAAGGCTAGCACCTTGTGCATATTCCCCCAGAGAAATTTGGGGTGGATCTTGCTTTTATATTGTGGCAGATCCTTATCCTGGGGCCTTCGGTGATGGTGGGTGGGTCATCTGCCTAAGGCTAGCACCTTGTGCATATTCCTCCAGAGAGATTTGGGGTGCATCGTTCTTCTCTTTTGTGGCGGATCCTTATCCTGGGGCCTTCGACTGAGTGACTTGCTGGTGGGTGGGTTCATCTGCCTAAGGCTAGCGCCTTGTGCATATTCCCCCAGAGAGATTTCGGTGGCATTCTTCTTCTATTTTGTGTAAGGTCGGAAACCTGGGGCCTCTGACTGAGTGAATTGCTGGTGGGTGGCTCATCTTCCTAAGGCTAGCGCCTTGTGCATATTCCCCCAGAGAGATTTGGGGTGCATCTTTCTTTTTTTGTGGCAGTTCCCAAACCAAGCTGAGGAGAGAGAATTGATAAGAAGCTGTTAGAAGCTAAACGATGGGTTCTAAGCCACTTCCACACACGGGGCAGTGCTGTGCGGGGACGCACGTGCACACACGCGTAATATCCGTGTATGATTGAATGACATACCCCTACACTAGGGATGGGGTATCACTAGCGTACATGGTACATTCGCTATGGCGAAAGGGGAAGGGGAACTACGCTTCGCCACAACTCTCCTCCAAGTAAGAAAAAGGCCACGTCCGCGCTGGCCAAGTCCAAGGAAGGAAGCAAAAGAAAAGGAGATTAATCAGGGTCCCTCCAAGGCTTGAGTTGAGAGGCATGAACCATTTGACGCGAGCCCTCAGCAGGGGAACCACGCTCCTTAGGACCAGAATACTCCAGCAAGAAAGTAACTCCCTTGCCGTGAGAAACATCTTTAAGCACAGTCCAAGGTCCAGTGAAACGGTGGGAAAGTTTGTCAGACCGCCGAGTGGAAGGGGTCTTCACAGCAACAACTTCTCCAGGAATGAAAACTGGTTGAGAAGGCTGCTGCTGCTGCTTGGCAAGACATTCCTCCTTAGCTTGCTGAATGTCGGTGTAAATCCGAGAGAAACGCCGTGCCAGCGTAGCCGGATAGCCAGAAGGTTCTGAAATAGTCACTTGAAGTTCAGGAGTAGCCAGCAAGTCCACAGGAAGAGTACAAGGCCTCCCATACAACATTTCAGAAGGAGTGTAGCCCGTTGTAGGATTCACAAAATTGCGAACTGCGAAGAGAGCGAACGGAAGAGAGAGATCCCATGTCGAAGCGTTCTTGTCAATGTAAAACCGTAGGCGAGTAACCAAAGTGTCATTCAATTTTTCCACAGCACCTTGAGACTGCGGTTGATAAGAAGAAGAAAAGACCGCCTTTATTCCAAAAAGACGCTCTAGTTCAGTAAGAAGCAAATTCTTGAATTCGCCGCCCTGATCCGACGAAATCTTGGCGGGGACTCCATGGAGGGGAATCCAGTGGTCGAACAACGCCCAAACGACGGACATAGCCAACTTCGTTCGCGCGGGCACCGCATGGCACCAACGCGTAAAAACATCGATAATAGTAATCAGATATTTGTTGCCTTGTTTCGACTTTGGAAAAGGCCCGACGATGTCAATTTCCAAGTGTTGCATTGGCCGGTCAGCATGAATTTCAAATTGAGGAACCGGTTGAACAGTCTTGGAATTCTTGACACGTTGGCAATCGGCGCATGTCGAAACAAATGTAGCGACATCAGAAAACATGCTCCGCCAATAGTACCGCCGCTTGAGATGATTGTACATCTGGCCGACTCCGGGATGTCCGAGCGTGCGGTGTACCGAAGACACAATAATCGATTTAAGTTGATCGGGTACGCAAATACGCACAAGTTTGTCCGAAGGCCGAGTGTGGACGAGAACGCCATCTTGCACAGAAAACTTGCCACTCTTGAGTTGGCGTTCGGCCTCCTTGTTGACACCTTGTGGTTCAATCGTAGGTGACGAGCACTCTTGTTGTCTGACGAGCACTCTCGCAGGCTATTTTGTAGGTGAAAAAATAGAATTTACGAAGTGAAGCCATACGATGGCTCTCATGGCAGAAGTGCTGAACAAAGGTGGTCTTAAAAGCGTTCCAATCATTTGCAGCAAACAAAGCATTCTGAATCTCAGTGTGTCCAACGAAAATCAAAACCATTTTCTGTTTTATGATGGACCAAGCATACCCCATGTCAGCAACCATCTGACCATTCGGAACCTGACCCTGCAGTGGAAGAACATGCATAGAACGGAGCTGATTCTTCGCTCCTGTCAACCAGCGACCAGGGAATTCAGTTTCAAAAGGAGGAAAAGTGGCATATCGCAACGCGTTGTTGATCACATCAATTCGAGACTCAGGAGCACCCATTTCGTCGTCAAATGCAAAAACGTCTTCGTAAATGATGATTTCGGGCGAAAGTGGACGCTCTATGACACGTCCACTGCGCAACTCCAGTGTATCGCACACAGCTCGTCAGGACAAGCTGCTATCAAGCACAACCGACGTTAAATGTCTTTATAAGATGAAATGAACGCCTTTTTCCGAACTCTCTAGCCAAAATGGTCGAATGGAAGGTTCCGGAAGCACCTTGGAAACTTCTGGAAGGACCAGTGTTACGAGCTCAGAGCAATGCGCACAGCATAGAAAGTGTCAAGGACATGTTATTGAGTCTATACGTGCACAGATTTCGAGAGAACACAATCAGATGACGATTCAATGATGCCCGCAAGAGAAGATCGAATTCTTCCCGCAGCAGCCCCCACAATGACGGGTTGCGGCCAGAAATGATCAAAGAACACTTTGGAGAACATGTTTACCCGTCATTTGCAAGAGTCTCGTGTATTTATTCCAGAAGCCAGTACCAGCCCCCAACTGACTACCACACACATGGCACAGGGCTATGCTACGAGGGGGAGTTTGGGTTCGAGATACCACACCCACCAGCAAGTCACTCAGTCAAAGGCCCCAGGTTTCCGATCTGCCACAAAATAGAAGAAGAATGCACCCCAAATTTCTCTGGGGGAATATTCACAAGGCCCTAGCCTTAGGCAGATGACCCTCCCAAAAGCAAGACATTCAGTCGAAGGCCCCAGGTTTCTCATCTGCCAGAAAAAAGAAGGGGGGAATCCCTCTGGGGGAATATGCCCAAGGCGCTAGCCTTAGGCAGATGACCCACCCACCAGCAAGTCACTCAGTCGAAGGCCCCAGGTTTCCGATCTGCCACAAAATAAAAGAAAGATGCACCCCAAATCTCTCTGGGGGAATATGCACAAGGCGCTAGCCTTAGGCAGATGACCCACCCACCAGCAAGTCACTCAGTTGAAGGCCCCAGGTTTCTGATCCGCCACAAAATAGAAGAGAGATGCACTTCAAATCTCTCTGGGGGAATATGCACAAGGCGCTCGCCTCGGGAAGATGACCCACCCACCAGCAAGTCAGTCAGTCGAAGGGGGAATATGCACAGGGCGCTAGCCTTAGGCAGATGACCCTCCCACCCGCAAGTCACTCAGTCAAAGGCCCCAGGTTTCCGATCTGCCAGAAGAAAAAGAAAGATGCACCCCAAATCTCTCTGGGGGAATATGCCCAAGGCGCTAGTCTTAGGAAGATGACCCACCCACCAGCAAGTCACCCAGTCGAAGGCGGCAGGTTTCCGATCTGCCAGAAGAAAAAGAAAGATGCACCCCAAATCTCTCTGGGGGAATATGCCCAAGGCGCTAGCCTTAGGCAGATGACCCACCCACCAGCAAGTCACTCAGTCGAAGGCCCCAGGTTTCCGATCTGCCACAAAATAGAAGAAAGATGCACTTCAAATCTCTCTGGGGGAATATGCACAAGGCGCTTGCCTTGGGAAGATGACCCACCCACCAGCAAGTCAGTCAGTCCAAGGGGGAATATGCACAAGGTGCTAGCCTTAGGCAGATGACCCTCCCACCCGCAAGTCACCCAGTAGGAGGCCCCAGGGTTTTGAATCTGCCAGAAGAAAAAGAAAGATGCACCCCAAATCTCTCTGGGGGAATATGCCCAAGGCGCTAGTCTTAGGAAGATGACCCACCCACCAGCAAGTCACCCAGTCGGAGGCCGCAGGTTTCCGATCTGCCAGAAGAAAAAGAAAGATGCACCCCAAATCTCTCTGGGGGAATATGCACAAGGCGCTAGCCTTAGGCAGATGACCCACTTAAATGCAAGTCACTCAGTCGAAGGCCCCAGATTTCCGATCTGCAACAAAATAGAAGAAAGATGCACTTCAAATCTCTCTGGGGGAATATGCACAAGGCGCTTGCCTTGGGAAGATCACCCACCCACCAGCAAGTCAGTCAGTCGAAGGGGGAATATGCACAAGGTGCTAGCCTTAGGAAGATGACCCTCCCACCAGCAAGTCACTCAGTCAAATGCCCCAGGTTTCCGATCTGCCAGAAAAAAGAAGAAAGATGCACCCCAAATCTCTCTGGGGGAATATGCCCAAGGCGCTAGCCTTAGGAAGATGACCCACCCACCAGCAAGTCACCCAGTCGGAGGCCGCAGGTTTCTCATCTGCCACAAAATAGAAGAAAGATGCACCCCAAATCTCTCTGGGGGAATATGCACAAGGCGCTAGCCTTAGGAAGATGACCCACCCACCAGCAAGTCACTCAGTCGAAGGCCCCAGGTTTCCCATCTGCCACAAAATAGAAGAAAGATGCACTTCAAATCACTCTGGGGGAATATGCACAAGGCGCTTGCCTTGGGAAGATGACCCACCCACCAGCAAGTCAGTCAGTCGAAGGGGGAATATGCACAAGGTGCTAGCCTTAGGAAGATGACCCTCCCACCCGCAAGTCACTCAGTCAAAGGCCCCAGGTTTTGAATCTGCCAGAAAAAAGAAGAAAGATGCACCCCAAATCTCTCTGGGGGAATATGCCCAAGGCGCTAGCCTTAGGAAGATGACCCACCCACCAGCAAGTCACCCAGTCGGAGGCCGCAGGTTTCTCATCTGCCACAAAATAGAAGAAAGATGCACCCCAAATCTCTCTGGGGGAATATGCCCAAGGCGCTAGCCTTAGGAAGATGACCCACCCACCAGCAAGTCACCCAGTCGGAGGCCGCAGGTTTCTCATCTGCCACAAAATAGAAGAAAGATGCACTTCAAATCTCTCTGGGGGAATATGCACAAGGCGCTAGCCTTAGGCAGATGACCCACCCACCAGCAAGTCACTCAGTCGAAGGCCCCAGGTTTCCGATCTGCCAGAAAAAAGAAGAAAGATGCACCCCAAATCTCTCTGGGGGGAAAATGCACAAGGCGCTAGCCTTAGGCAGATGACCCACCTAAAAGCAAGTCACTCAGTCGAAGGCCCCAGATTCCCAATCTGCCAGAAAAAAGAAGAACGATGCACCCCAAATCTCTCTGGGGGAATATGCACAAGGCGCTAGCCTTAGGAAGATGACCCACCCACCAGCAAGTCACTCAGTCGAAGGCTGCAGGTTTCGGATCTGCCACAAAAAAGAAGAAAGATGAACCCCAAATCTCTCTGGGGGAATATGCCCAAGGCGCTAGTCTTAGGAAGATGACCCACCCACCAGCAAGTCACCCAGTCGGAGGCGGCAGGTTTCCGATCTGCCAGAAGAAAAAGAAAGATGCACCCCAAATCTCTCTGGGGGAATATGCCCAAGGCGCTAGCCTAAGGCAGATGACCCACCCACCAGCAAGTCACTCAGTCGAAGGCCCCAGGTTTCCGATCTGCCACAAAATAGAAGAAAGATGCACTTCAAATCTCTCTGGGGGAATATGCACAAGGCGCTTGCCTTGGGAAGATGACCCACCCACCAGCAAGTCAGTCAGTCGAAGGGGGAATATGCACAAGGTGCTAGCCTTAGGCAGATGACCCTCCCACCCGCAAGTCACCCAGTAGGAGGCCCCAGGGTTTTGAATCTGCCAGAAGAAAAAGAAAGATGCACCCCAAATCTCTCTGGGGGAATATGCCCAAGGCGCTAGTCTTAGGAAGATGACCCACCCACCAGCAAGTCACCCAGTCGGAGGCCCCAGGTTTCCGATCTGCCAGAAGAAAAAGAAAGATGCACCCCAAATCTCTCTGGGGGAATATGCACAAGGCGCTAGCCTTAGGCAGGTGACCCACTTAAATGCAAGTCACTCAGTCGAAGGCCCCAGATTTCCGATCTGCAACAAAATAGAAGAAAGATGCACTTCAAATCTCTCTGGGGGAATATGCACAAGGCACTTGCCTTGGGATGATGACCCACCCACCAGCAAGTCAGTCAGTCGAAGGGGGAATATGCACAAGGTGCTAGCCTTAGGAAGATGACCCTCCCACCAGCAAGTCACTCAGTCAAATGCCCCAGGTTTCCGATCTGCCAGAAAAAAGAAGAAAGATGCACCCCAAATCTCTCTGGGGGAATATGCCCAAGGCGCTAGCCTTAGGAAGATGACCCACCCACCAGCAAGTCACCCAGTCGGAGGCCGCAGGTTTCTCATCTGCCACAAAATAGAAGAAAGATGCACTTCAAATCTCTCTGGGGGAATATGCCCAAGGCGCTAGCCTTAGGAAGATGACCCACCCACCAGCAAGTCACTCAGTCGAAGGCCCCAGGTTTCCCATCTGCCACAAAATAGAAGAAAGATGCACTTCAAATCTCTCTGGGGGAATATGCACAAGGCGCTTGCCTTGGGAAGATGACCCACCCACCAGCAAGTCAGTCAGTCGAAGGGGGAATATGCACAAGGTGCTAGCCTTAGGAAGATGACCCTCCCACCCGCAAGTCACTCAGTCAAAGGCCCCAGGTTTTGAATCTGCCAGAAAAAAGAAGAAAGATGCACCCCAAATCTCTCTGGGGGAATATGCCCAAGGCTCTAGCCTTAGGAAGATGACCCACCCACCAGCAAGTCACCCAGTAGGAGGCCACAGGTTTCTCATCTGCCACAAAATAGAAGAAAGATGCACCCCAAATCTCTCTGGGGGACTATGCCCAAGGCGCTAGCCTTAGGAAGATGACCCACCCACCAGCAAGTCAGCCAGTCGGAGGCTGCAGGTTTCTCATCTGCCACAAAATAGAAGAAAGATGCACTTCAAATCTCTCTGGGGGAATATGCCCAAGGCGCTAGCCTTAGGAAGATGACCCACCCACCAGCAAGTCAGCCAGTCGGAGGCGGCAGGTTTCCGATCTGCCAGAAGAAAAAGAAAGATGAACCCCAAATCTCTCTGGGGGAATATGCCCAAGGCGCTAGTCTTAGGAAGATGACCCACCCACCAGCAAGTCACCCAGTCGAAGGCCCCAGGTTTCCAATCTGCCACAAAATAGAAGAAAGATGCACTTCAAATCTCTCTGGGGGAATATGCACAAGGCGCTTGCCTTGGGAAGATGACCCACCCACCAGCAAGTCAGTCAGTCGAAGGGGGAATATGCACAAGGTGCTAGCCTTAGGAAGATGACCCACCCACCAGCAAGTCACCCAGTCGAAGGCCCCAGGTTTCCAATCTGCCAGAAGAAAAAGAAAGATGCACCCCAAATCTCTCTGGGGGAATATGCACAAGGCGCTAGCCTTAGGCAGATGACCCACTTAAATGCAAGTCACTCAGTCGAAGGCCCCAGATTTCCGATCTGCAACAAAATAGAAGAAAGATGCACTTCAAATCTCTCTGGGGGAATATGCACAAGGCGCTTGCCTTGGGAAGATGACCCACCCACCAGCAAGTCAGTCAGTCGAAGGGGGAATATGCACAAGGTGCTAGCCTTAGGAAGATGACCCTCCCACCAGCAAGTCACTCAGTCAAATGCCCCAGGTTTCCGATCTGCCAGAAAAAAGAAGAAAGATGCACCCCAAATCTCTCTGGGGGAATATGCCCAAGGCGCTAGCCTTAGGAAGATGACCCACCCACCAGCAAGTCACCCAGTCGGAGGCCGCAGGTTTCTCATCTGCCACAAAATAGAAGAAAGATGCACTTCAAATCTCTCTGGGGAATATGCCCAAGGCGCTAGCCTTAGGAAGATGACCCACCCACCAGCAAGTCACTCAGTCGAAGGCCCCAGGTTTCCCATCTGCCACAAAATAGAAGAAAGATGCACTTCAAATCTCTCTGGGGAATATGCACAAGGCGCTTGCCTTGGGAAGATGACCCACCCACCAGCAAGTCAGTCAGTCGAAGGGGAATATGCACAAGGTGCTAGCCTTAGGAAGATGACCCTCCCACCCGCAAGTCACTCAGTCAAAGGCCCCAGGTTTTGAATCTGCCAGAAAAAAGAAGAAAGATGCACCCCAAATCTCTCTGGGGGAATATGCCCAAGGCGCTAGCCTTAGGAAGATGACCCACCCACCAGCAAGTCACCCAGTCGGAGGCCGCAGGTTTCTCATCTGCCACAAAATAGAAGAAAGATGCACCCCAAATCTCTCTGGGGGAATATGCCCAAGGCGCTAGCCTTAGGAAGATGACCCACCCACCAGCAAGTCACCCAGTCGGAGGCCGCAGGTTTCTCATCTGCCACAAAATAGAAGAAAGATGCACTTCAAATCTCTCTGGGGGAATATGCCCAAGGCGCTAGCCTTAGGCAGATGACCCACCCACCAGCAAGTCACCCAGTCGGAGGCCGCAGGTTTCTCATCTGCCACAAAATAGAAGAAAGATGCACTTCAAATCTCTCTGGGGGAATATGCACAAGGCGCTAGCCTTAGGCAGATGACCCACCCACCAGCAAGTCACTCAGTCGAAGGCCCCAGGTTTCCAATCTGCCACAAAATAGAAGAAAGATGCACTTCAAATCTCTCTGGGGGAATATGCACAAGGCGCTAGCCTTAGGCAGATGACCCACCCACCAGCAAGTCACTCAGTCGAAGGGGGAATATGCACAAGGTGCTAGCCTTAGGAAGATGACCCTCCCACCCGCAAGTCACTCAGTCAAAGGCCCCAGGTTTTGAATCTGCCAGAAAAAAGAAGAAAGATGCACCCCAAATCTCGCTGGGGGAATATGCCCAAGGCGCTAGACTTAGGAAGATGACCCACCCACCAGCAAGTCACCCAGTAGGAGGCCACAGGTTTCTCATCTGCCACAAAATAGAAGAAAGATGCACCCCAAATCTCTCTGGGGGAATATGCACAAGGCTCTAGCCTTAGGAAGATGACCCACCCACCAGCAAGTCACCCAGTCGGTGGCCGCAGGTTTCTCATCTGCCACAAAATAGAAGAAAGATGCACTTCAAATCTCTCTGGGGGAATATGCACAAGGCGCTAGCCTTAGGCAGATGACCCACCCACCAGCAAGTCACTCAGTCGAAGGCCCCAGGTTTCCGATCTGCCACAAAATAGAAGAAAGATGCACTTCAAATCTCTCTGGGGGAATATGCACAAGGCGCTAGCCTTGGGAAGATGACCCACCCACCAGCAAGTCAGTCAGTCGAAGGGGGAATATGCACAAGGCGCTAGCCTTAGGCAGATGACCCTCAGCTCAGCGTGGCGCCATGCCCCCAAAAAAATAAAACCCAAATTCCCCCGATAATCCCGATAATAAACCGATTTTTCCGAAAATCTCAGTAAGACTCAGTAATAGAATCGATAAAATCGAAATTTATCGTAATGTATCGATAGATTAACCCGCGAAGCCCCCGAGATCTATTTCATCCCGATAATCCCGATACTCACCCGAAAATCTCAGTAAGACTCAGTAAGACTATACGCGCAATACGCTTTTATTCATTGCATCGACAAAAACATGAAATTCGCCGCCATGCTCCCGAAATTTTACATCGTTTCCCCCGCAACCTGAAAAGTTTCGTCCCATGTCGCAATGTCGGCATCGACAAGATTTGCAAAAAACTGTTTCCGGACGATCATTAGACAACAACGGAAGGGGAATTTTATCGAGGGCGCGGAAGCATCGATTTTTGTTAGCGCAACGAATATGTTTCCGCGATAGGATGCCTCAATTATCCCGACACTGTTGGCAAGTATATGACCTGAGTCAGAAAGATTACTGTGTGGAACGATCTCGACGTAATACCCGGGTTCGACGGCGATTTTAAAACCCGTATCATAGAGGGTAACGACATCGGAGAAGACCTTCGAAACGCCGATTATAGAAAGATCGTAGCCGACATCAGAGGGGCGTCTCTTTGTGGGGAGGACGGTGGGCATGAGATTTTGACGGTGGGCATGAGATTGTATGTGAATCGATCTATCATTTCGCCGCCTTTACCGCGTGTAGCGAGTCTATCGATTGCGCCGAGGAAATCGATAGCATTGGTATCGCGAAATGTCACCTTACTATTTTTCACTTCATACGGAATGCCGAGAGAAGCAATTAGATCGTAAATGTTGGAGGGAACGTCCAGTGATACACTAAACTTTCCGACATCAAGATTATTGGGATCTTGGTAAGAGTCGACATGTCCGGATCGATCGAAGTAACTGGCGAGAAGAAGAATAATGGTTGCCGTTGGAGAAGCCATCTGTGACAACCACAATGCCCCCCTCAACTGGTTGCGCCACCACCGAAACCTGGTCGCGCAACCACCGCAACCTGGTCGCGCAACCACCGCAACCTGGTTGCGCAACCATTTTTTTAAGACCCCCCGCGCTTGGTCAACCCACTTCTCAGATAGTAGCGGCGCCTCACGACCTTGCTACGGTTGGGTCTAATCCCTTCCTTTGTGACCAATCTATTCACTTTATTCGTTTTCTTTACGCGTTCGATGCGCTTTTGCGACGGAATTCTTATAATTTCCTCCGCGTTCACTTTTTGCAATTCCTGCTTTTTAAAGCGCCTCGCTACCTCTTTCGGTGTCTCCCCATCGTTGTCCTCTAAAACTTTGAACCTGTTCCGGTCGGTTTTCCCCACCTTATAGACCTTCTGACTGAATTGCGCGCCTTCTTTTTCGAATGCGCCTCGCGGTTGCAAAACGCGAACAGTATCACCCGGTTTGATTGTGTTCGGGTCGTTTGCCTTCACGTTATTGTTGTGAACTGTGTCGCGCATGTAAATAAAAAGTTGCTTGTCTTCACTTGCGTAAACTGCGTTCGGCGAATCATTCTTCAATGCCGAATGTGGGCTACTGTTGTATAAATCCACCCCATCTCCCACTAAATCAATCCATTTCGTTGTTCCCTTGGAAGTCATAGCCTTCCTTAAATACTGCTTGAAGGTTCTCGTGAACCTATCGATTATCCCAAGTTTATCCCCCACAGTAATGTGATCATCTTTTGCTAAATCTGTGTAAAGTGTAACACCATTTTCGCTACACCAATTTCGGTAGACTGCATTCGAAAATTCATTATCGCCTGACAATGCACTAACCTTACCTGCATCTCGTTTGAACCTATTTAAAATACTCGGAATCTCTTCATTGGTTTTAAAAGGATACACAAATGCCTTTCTGCTGAGAATGTCTACAAAACTAATCATTTTAAAATAACCATTATTTGCTGTCTGATAACCTCGAAAGAACATGATGTCTACTTGAAATGAATTCGGTTTCGCGACAATTCGAAGGAACGATTTCGGCTTTTTCGGTTTCTTAAAGATCTGTTGGAGTTCCGAATTCTCAAATCGCTTTTTCAATTCTTTTTCATCAAATCGCACTTTTTCATTTATCAGTTTCTGACGATACTTTGAGTAAGAGAGGATCTGTTCCATTATTGCGCGGCGCAATTACACTTAATATGAGACAGGAAACAATTTTTAGTGATATGCGCCACTGCATTGTTCACTCGATCCACTGAGATATCGGCGAAATCCAAAGCATCGTAGCACCGACCACAGTGACCGTATTGCTTGCCGTAGCGCTTCTTAATCCAATCCCAAGTGATGTAATCTTTGTCGTCATACAGTCTGTTCGCAATCCGGTCTTGATCCTTGTAAGTCGCGATTTTTTCGTTCCCGTCGCGCTTGTAAACTATCCAATCTGCATACTCGTAGCCATTGTGGTAAATCACAACATCACTTAGTCGCGTTGTTCTTGTCAATGCGACGTAAAGCCACTCCTTCGAAACAAAGGGCGCCCCCGCCTCAAACACCACCACCCGGTTCCCTTCGCACCGAATCGTATCGCCCTGTATTACGTGACAAGTGTGAGCATACGACAGAGCGAAATGTTTAACCGCATCAGATTCCAACTTGATATGCTCACCGCTCGCAACATCCTCAATAACGAATTCCTTTTCGGAAAAGTTCACAATGTTGTAAGTGAATCCGTTATGAATCGTGTAACCATTCTTGACCATGCGCGTCTTTGCGACGATCTTAACGCCGCTCGCGAAAATCGGCACATCTTCCCCGTAGTTCATTCTGTGAAGATTTAGATTCACTTCGGCGCCCTTCCTATTGGTGTAAACTATCGCGACGTCCGTTTTCTCCACAGTATCAACCCTCTTGAATTGATACTTTTCGATCACATCAGATACACTCAATCCTTTCTCGAACAAGTCAGTGTGTATTTTCTCTACTGTTCTGCGATCTTCCACGCTTTCGTGTCGCTTGTTGACTTGTAGAAGCAACTCGTTTTCAAACAGTCGATGTAGGATGTCCAAGTAGTATTCTTTCTGGTCTACCGTCATGTCCTGAATCGGTGGGTTCTGGAAGGGATCCCCCGTAGCTATGTAATCCTTGTCGGGGAACTGCACACTCATGATGTGATCGAGAGCGGATAACTCGCCAATTTTGAACTGACAGATTTCATCGATTATGATGCAATCGTATTCGACTAATCCGGCTGAGTTGCCCCCGACGATCTCATCCATTGCGGATTCGTCAATTTTCAGGTGAAGCGCATCGTAGATTGTCTTTACGTTTTTCAAACCTTGTTCTTTCATCTCTTTCACGCGCTTGTTTGTCGGAACGATGTAAAGCGGGTTTTTGAATCGCTTGCCGTATTCAATTGTCATGTAAGTCTTTCCCACGCCCGGCACGACCCCAAGTAGAACCCACCGCTTTTGGGTTGCGAGGAGGTCACAGATAGCGAGGGTGTTGAACTCATCGGTTACGGTGTGGCGTTGAAACCCGAACTCCTGAATTTTAACGAAATCTTCCGCTCGCTCAAACCTTCCGCATCGGATGCGCTTGTATTCCAAATCTTTCTTTTCGCCCACGAACTTCTTGTAGAAATTCCTGCATGGCTTCACACTGAATCGCCCGATATTCTCAAATGCATTTCGGTTAAAGTCTACGGATTCCATGGATCCGATTGCGTAGACACAATCCGTATTCATCGCGAGAGGATAGATTTGCAATTTTGCGAGTTCTATGCACTTCTCATACATGCACATGCGCATGAGTGAATACATGAGATTGTGGAACGGTAGAAATCCATCAATCAATTGCTTTTCCGAAACCTGATTAACGTAGTAAACGTGGGGTTCTGTCATATCGCATTCACTCATAACGAATGTGGTGGGGTCGTAGGTTGTGGGGTCTTTCCCCAAAAAGTATATCTTCACTTCCCCGCCGTGTTGCTTCTGGAACTCAATCGCATCATCGCGCTTATTAAATACTGTCGTCTTCACCCTGCTATTTTTTTGCTTCCCAAGTTGACCCGTGTTTGAAACGAGAATCTGTTTCTTATCGGTCGATTCGAGATCGCTCTCTAATACTTGCTTGACTGTGTGACCCGCAAGGTTACGAACCAATTTGTATGGTCGTAGAACCCCGGTAATGCGTATGTCGTCCTTGAAGTCGCTGTAATGTTTTTTTAGAACCAAACCGGGGATAACATTGTAGCGATCACTAACTATCATGCGCTTGTATCTATCATACGTGTTTGCCTCGAACTTGTTCCCGTTCTTGTCCTTCCGCTTGACGAAGTATTTTTCGTTCAGAGTCACGCAGTAGAAGCTGTATTCTTCGATTTCGTCCGCCGAAGCAATCGAGGCTTTTTTGAACACATCGAACTTGCTCAGAACCGGAACGAACTCAATCAGATTCGCGATAATGTGAGGATACGCCTTACACATGTCGACCTCTTTGATGTCTTCGCTGTAATAGATCTCTTCGCGAATTTGTTCATCCAAGTCGAACAGTCCACGAAGTGCTGTTTATATGAGACACTTAATAATACACTTAATATGAGACAGGAAACAATTTTTAGTGATATGCGCCACTGCATTGTTCACTCGATCCACTGAGATATCGGCGAAATCCAAAGCATCGTAGCACCGACCACAGTGACCGTATTGCTTGCCGTAGCGCTTCTTAATCCAATCCCAAGTGATGTAATCTTTGTCGTCATACAGTCTGTTCGCAATCCGGTCTTGATCCTTGTAAGTCGCGATTTTTTCGTTCCCGTCGCGCTTGTAAACTATCCAATCTGCATACTCGTAGCCATTGTGGTAAATCACAACATCACTTAGTCGCGTTGTTCTTGTCAATGCGACGTAAAGCCACTCCTTCGAAACAAAGGGCGCCCCCGCCTCAAACACCACCACCCGGTTCCCTTCGCACCGAATCGTATCGCCCTGTATTACGTGACAAGTGTGAGCATACGACAGAGCGAAATGTTTAACCGCATCAGATTCCAACTTGATATGCTCACCGCTCGCAACATCCTCAATAACGAATTCCTTTTCGGAAAAGTTCACAATGTTGTAAGTGAATCCGTTATGAATCGTGTAACCATTCTTGACCATGCGCGTCTTTGCGACGATCTTAACGCCGCTCGCGAAAATCGGCACATCTTCCCCGTAGTTCATTCTGTGAAGATTTAGATTCACTTCGGCGCCCTTCCTATTGGTGTAAACTATCGCGACGTCCGTTTTCTCCACAGTATCAACCCTCTTGAATTGATACTTTTCGATCACATCAGATACACTCAATCCTTTCTCGAACAAGTCAGTGTGTATTTTCTCTACTGTTCTGCGATCTTCCACGCTTTCGTGTCGCTTGTTGACTTGTAGAAGCAACTCGTTTTCAAACAGTCGATGTAGGATGTCCAAGTAGTATTCTTTCTGGTCTACCGTCATGTCCTGAATCGGTGGGTTCTGGAAGGGATCCCCGTAGCTATGTAATCCTTGTCGGGGAACTGCACACTCATGATGTGATCGAGAGCGGATAACTCGCCAATTTTGAACTGACAGATTTCATCGATTATGATGCAATCGTATTCGACTAATCCGGCTGAGTTGCCCCCGACGATCTCATCCATTGCGGATTCGTCAATTTTCAGGTGAAGCGCATCGTAGATTGTCTTTACGTTTTTCAAACCTTGTTCTTTCATCTCTTTCACGCGCTTGTTTGTCGGAACGATGTAAAGCGGGTTTTTGAATCGCTTGCCGTATTCAATTGTCATGTAAGTCTTTCCCACGCCCGGCACGACCCCAAGTAGAACCCACCGCTTTTGGGTTGCGAGGAGGTCACAGATAGCGAGGGTGTTGAACTCATCGGTTACGGTGTGGCGTTGAAACCCGAACTCCTGAATTTTAACGAAATCTTCCGCTCGCTCAAACCTTCCGCATCGGATGCGCTTGTATTCCAAATCTTTCTTTTCGCCCACGAACTTCTTGTAGAAATTCCTGCATGGCTTCACACTGAATCGCCCGATATTCTCAAATGCATTTCGGTTAAAGTCTACGGATTCCATGGATCCGATTGCGTAGACACAATCCGTATTCATCGCGAGAGGATAGATTTGCAATTTTGCGAGTTCTATGCACTTCTCATACATGCACATGCGCATGAGTGAATACATGAGATTGTGGAACGGTAGAAATCCATCAATCAATTGCTTTTCCGAAACCTGATTAACGTAGTAAACGTGGGGTTCTGTCATATCGCATTCACTCATAACGAATGTGGTGGGGTCGTAGGTTGTGGGGTCTTTCCCCAAAAAGTATATCTTCACTTCCCCGCCGTGTTGCTTCTGGAACTCAATCGCATCATCGCGCTTATTAAATACTGTCGTCTTCACCCTGCTATTTTTTTGCTTCCCAAGTTGACCCGTGTTTGAAACGAGAATCTGTTTCTTATCGGTCGATTCGAGATCGCTCTCTAATACTTGCTTGACTGTGTGACCCGCAAGGTTACGAACCAATTTGTATGGTCGTAGAACCCCGGTAATGCGTATGTCGTCCTTGAAGTCGCTGTAATGTTTTTTTAGAACCAAACCGGGGATAACATTGTAGCGATCACTAACTATCATGCGCTTGTATCTATCATACGTGTTTGCCTCGAACTTGTTCCCGTTCTTGTCCTTCCGCTTGACGAAGTATTTTTCGTTCAGAGTCACGCAGTAGAAGCTGTATTCTTCGATTTCGTCCGCCGAAGCAATCGAGGCTTTTTTGAACACATCGAACTTGCTCAGAACCGGAACGAACTCAATCAGATTCGCGATAATGTGAGGATACGCCTTACACATGTCGACCTCTTTGATGTCTTCGCTGTAATAGATCTCTTCGCGAATTTGTTCATCCAAGTCGAACAGTCCACGAAGTGCTGTTTGTGATCCGATTTTGAAGGCTGTTTGCGTTTGCTCATTATAGCAACTCTTGTTCGCGGAATTGATCAGAGTGCGATACATCGCCAAGTTCAGTTTCTCGAATTTTTCGCGATACTCAGCATTTCTGAACTGAATCTCGAAGGCTGTTTCTACTTCGGTGTCTGAACCTGGCGGGGTAATTACTACATCCTTGTCTTCGATCGTGAAGTGAATCTGAGTGATCTTTTTCATGGGCGAGATTGTTGCATGAACTTGATAATTGTGATTCACCACAAATTGTGTAAACAATTCATCGAGCGGCGCCCCATAACAAATGCGAATCTTCGACTGATTTTTCAGAGTATCCGAATTCAGAATCTTGACGATCTCATCCGGATTCGAAGCGAATTCTTTGTGTCTCCTTTGCTTGATGATCTTGTAACGAGATCCGAGCGAAAGCGTCGTATCTTTCGGCTTTGATCCGTTGAAAGATTGCGTTAGTGATTTCACATTGTGGTTGAGCAAATACATGTGTTCGTTTTCGATCTTAACGTATGCAACACAGGGAACAAGGTGTTTGTTTCGTGTTTTGGGGTGATAGGTCCGGAGGGGACGCCATCGGCGTCTATTCTACTGACACTTGCCCCTCTATCTCAGCGACCGAGGGACGTAGTCCAGTCCGGTGTCTTACCGGGGTGTCTCTTTGGACCCCTGGGACACCCCCCCTGGCTGCGCCATCGCAGTGCAGGCGGTCACGTTGCCACTTTAGTGGGGTCGACGGCAGGGGCGTCGCCGCCCGGCGTTACCATTCCCAAGCGTAGCGGTTCGAGAATCTTTGTAACCACTTCCGCGAAGGACACACCCCAATCATCCCCTTCAACTGGCGGGCGCCCCCGAACCATCGTAAATAATCCCTCGTATGACCAATCCACTTTCTTGTATTTTCCCTTTTCTTTTGCTTTCGCATACGCTGGTGTGAACTGCTGAATAAGAACATCAAACACACACTTCCCGACTTTGAACGCATTGCCTCTAAGAAACATGTCCTGAAAAGTCTTCGCCTCAGGATTCATTGCGTAGCGCAAGTAGTTCGAAATGATCATAGGCGCGTGCGTATTGTCCCGAAGAATTTGCTCATTTCTTGGGATGTGCGTTTGGTTATCGGTAGTAATGATTCGCTCGATTGTCATGATCTCAGGGTAAATGTCCATTTCGACATGGCGAAGGTAACGGAAATCTTGGTTTTGCTTGTTGAAATCGATCACTTGGAAAATGAAATCGTAGATACGTTCACCCGTCACACACGGGAATGTGTTAAACGTTCCAAGATTCAGATTAGATGCAACAAGGAAGGCTTCTTTTGTGCATTGAACAGCGAGGGGGCGATTGTTGCGAACTCGCTTCGCTTCGATATACGTAATTCCATTCTCGGGGTCGACGACCCGGTTTACGTGCGGGGGGGCTGCCTCGCCCTCCCTCAATTCCCGAAAGAGTCGAATGTGAATTGTGACCATGTTACCGGGCGAGTTTTCAATGAACTCGCGAAGGTCGGTTTTCATCCGATTGAACGGGTTCGTGTGTGTCTTTGTATTTCTCTCTGGTCGCTGATTCACCAACTCCTGCGGAACATCAATACGACCCAAGCGGTTAATTTCATCTTCTGTGTTTTGCTGAGCCTCACCTCTCGCAATGATATCATCAATTGAGAATTCGATGTCGTTTAGTGCGCTTAGTCTCGGTCGTCTGACGAAGGCAAAGTGACCGAATGCGTTAAATTGCTCTTCATTCATAAACCCATTTCCAAGAGCATAACCAAGCTTCGAAAGAATACTCGCTCTCTTCTTCGCGGATTGGATACTAACTGCGCGAGGCATTTCGTTGGCGCTTTTCTTATTCTATACAAATAAATTTATTCTTTAAGTGATTTTATTTTACGGCGTCATTTTTTGACCGTTGCATTTTAGCGATCAAACAAGTAAATTAGAAAAATAACAAAGGGTCGACCATCATACAATGGTTCTAAAAATAATACAAACAAGATTTATTACGATTAAGCGCGGTTGCGCTCGCGCTGGGTTCTCAGGGCAAACGCGCTGAGAAAAAACAATTTCAGAAGTAGATCGAAGGGCGCCCCCGATTTGAGTGCGGAACCCCATAAAGGTATTTAATGTAACACACCGCGTTCGCGACGTACTGGCGTTGTGAACTATCGACTATCTTCATCGCTCGGTAACACTCGTCGGTGTCGTATAATTCCTTCATTTGTTTCGACAGTCTGTTGCTGTACTTTTTCAGATATTCACGACCCTTTTCGGTCTTGCGGTAACGGTAAATTGCGCGCTTCTGTGCTTCGCTAATCGGCATCGTGCTTTGTCCTCTTCTGATATATAACAAGAAATCTTTAAGTCCTTTTTGTTGTTGGTATATACTTGTCTTGAAAAGCCGTCATTTTTTTGCACCGTTTTGAAAGAAGATGCCGGAAAAATAAATCGAAGTGTCCCCGATTGTCTACTTGTCGGTCGCAAGTTTCCACGAATGAACCCCGTAGAACAGGTGATAAAAGCGCGATATACATGGATATCACTTCTTTCTACAACGCCACCCATAAAAATGAGTAAACGTGAGCCTACGCGAATGGATTGTTTACGTAGCGCTACATTTGAACAAGAAATTTTTTAACGGCAAAATGATCATTAACGTCGGGCTACGCAAAGGTCGGTTTTAAAACCTCCGGTAACCGGGGCGGATCCCAAGTTTTGCGAACCCCGAAAGCATGGGGGCGGCGGAGGGAACCGATGTAATGGGGTCGGCTTGCGAAGTGGCGACCCGAAGTAAACTCTTATTCATTACCGGTAAATCGGTCTTGTTACTTTCCGCGTAATCGATGGTCTTAGCGATTAATTCAGTTGGCGTATTCTTCGCGGTTGTGATTGGATCGGGAAGAACGTCGAACGTCACATCCGGTCTCTTTTCGACCTTCTCTTTCGTGATCTGCTGTTCGAGAATCTTGTTCTCTAACGCGGTCTCGTTCGCAATCCCTTGAACCATTTTTTTGGCGTCCTGGTATTTGACCGATTTAAGACCGCCCGTTTTCAAGCGGATAAAGTAACGATTGCGGTTATCCTTCTCAGAGTATGTCGAATAAAGTCGCTCGCCGCCATCGAGAAGCTTTAAAAGCGTGGCGGATGGTAAAAGTTTCTCTTTGGTCTTCTCTCTGAAATGCTTTCGCTTCTTGGGCATTCGATTCAGTGGAACCTGGTCAATCAAAGCGTTATCGTCGTTCGCATTATCGGTTGGTGTTGCTGTGTGCTGGTTCATCATTTTGTGGATGTCCTTGTCAAGATCACCTGTTCCAAGTGCTGCTGTTCCTTTGGGTTTCTTGTCCCAATTCCTTCCCTTCTTTCCCTCTGTTATCCCATCTGCCTCTGCAACAGGTTTTGACAAGAAGTTTTTGGGCTGGGTTTTTCTGGATCCTGACATTTGATATATGCATAGATATATTTTTTACAGATATGACCTACAAAATGGAATGAATGCCTCTTCGAAATCTTGTATCACCTTTTGAAGGGATCTCTTTGTTAGTTCCTTCTCATCCTCAGTCACAACTTCTAATGTCATACTCCAATCAGTTGTAATGTCTGCTGTGTTACCATTCCAATAAGAAAGTCTTACATCCATTGCTTCAAGTTCCACCAATCCATTCTGTTCATGGGTGATCATTGCATTATTTGAAGAATCATATCTTAGCAAACTACCAACTGTCTTGTCAATCTCAATTTTAGCAAGAGCATTATTGTCTTTAATGTTATTGCTCACATACTTGCCTTTCAGTTGTGCAATGTGAAGTAGTAGGTATGAATTAAATAGAAGGTCTAATGGTATTTCACTGTCTATGTAGTGTGTGTATGTGTATGATCCAATGGTAACACTCCCATCTAAAAGTGTTGAGGGGTATACTTTGTTTGCATCTTTAAACCCAAGGAAATTTGCAAGAATCTGACTTCCAATAGTGATGCTGAATTCAACTTCACACATAAATCTTAAAAACATAGTAATGGGATCATAAGTAACATAGAAGTGTTTGGTGTAGGTTCCAAAGGGACTTTGGGAATAGTTCTGTGATCCAATCTTAGCAATTAGGTAATTCACTAAACTGTCTGTTGTGTATGAACCTTTTGCAATAATATTATGTCTGTTCTTTGTGCTTCCTGCTGCATCTTTGGTAGATGTGGTACGTGATCCTGCTTCTGCAAGGTTGTAAATATTGTTAAACATTTCGAAATTGGTAACTCTGCATGCTTTTACCTTTTGAATTGCATGGGGAAGTTTGTAGAGAAATTCGGATGGAGTTCCGTTTTCGCGATCTCTCGAATCAATATTAATATAATAACGCGTCATTCTGTTTATTATTGTAATTTAAAAATTTCTTGTTGTATTGTAAACAGCGAAAATGGCGCTTAGTGGAACAACTCTTAAAGAACTACTTGTGACTCCCGGTTCGGATCAAGTATATTTATCTCCTGGTCTTCAAATCGGAACCAATCCCAAGTATAAACCGTTTTTAGAGCAAGTCCGCCCTCGTGGTAACACTTTCGGATTCAAAACAACCGCTTACTTTGATCTACCGCGTAAGCAACTTCTGAGCGGTGTTAGTCTCAATTTTAAGGTCACAACGGGTGGCGCCGTTCAATGCGTAATGCCCAATGGTGGTTCGTCGTTTATTTCCGAAGTCCGCTTCGTTCACGGTGGGTTTAAATACATTATTCCCGGCGATTGGATTACAGTTAATGCGCTCGTCGATAACGACCACGCCACAATGGCGAGCATGTTTGTTTCGCTGGGTTACTACTCTGAGAACAACCGAAACAGCACCGATAAGACCTGGGAATATGTCGTTAAAATTCCGGCGCAATTCTGGGATGATGCGTATTTCCCACTTTGCGTTCTTGCCGATATGCCTACGATTGAGGTCGACTTCCGCGAAGCTGCGGTAGTTCAGGTTCCCGAGGGCGGAAAGGTTGCTATGAACGACTGCGCCCTCATCTGTCAATTCGTTAACATCGCCTCCCCCGAGGCGGAAGCGCTACTGAAAATGGCGAACGAACAAGGGGGCATTCGCATCCCAATTACCGAAGTGATTCAGAAGCGAACTCGATCTCTAAAAACCGCCGACGCGGGCGAATCTGTCGAGGTTTCGCTTGCGAATGTTTCCGGTCTTGTTCACAGCATTCTCATGACAGTGCGCGAAGTGAACAAACTTAACAAATACACGCATTCAGATTTCGAGGGTTACGAAGGAAATGTTAGGATTGATCAATTCCAAATCTTCCACAATAACCGTTCTCTCGACATCTCGAACCGACCGATTAGCGGGTTCCTTTCGGCTGTGAACCACATCCCCTCGCATTACAAGGGAACTACCGTAGGTAATGTAAACTTCGGATTCCAAGGCGGCAATGTTTACGGGATCGTTCTTTCGAAGTCCGGTAAGGATTCCCTGCACAACTCTGTCATGGGTTACCAAGATTTCTTCAACTCTTCGAGTTCCTACATGGATCTCACAGTTTCCGGTTGCACTGATGCTGCACCTGTTGTTGTTGACATTTACGCACTTCGCCACAACGTTCTCGTTCTCAACGGCTATAATATTTCTACGCTTAAAGTAAGTAACTTCTAAGCGATTGGTGTGGGTTATTGGCTTAATCGTTTTTTTATGGGATTACTGTAATGGATAACACAGTAGACTTAAACGATATACCGGAATTCGAGCCGAACAGAACAGTTAAAATACCTACGCGAATCTTAAATTGTGGACGCTCCAACACTGGTAAGACAATGTTCACTAAATATTTACTTTACGAATTACGCGATAAAATCGATCAGATCGTTGTTTTTAGTTCGACTGCGTTTACTGGTCAATTTAGAGACATCACCCACCCCGATAATATTTACGAGGAATGGAATGATGATTTAGTTTTAAGATTGATCAGCATGCAAAAAAAACGAATCGAGAACAACGAGAAACGCCACAATTTAGTTTTGATTCTTGATGACATGATAGGTTCCACACTGGACATGCATTATAATGCTGTGTTATCTAAATTGGTAACGAGTGGACGCCATTATTCGATTTCGGTTATTTTTAATGTCCAACGTATATGTTCTATTTCTACTACCATTCGTCGTAATGTGGAATTCGTTGTATTTTTTAATATTCTTGGGAACGAAAAAGAGTTCAACTGCGCTTACGATGAATACAATGGCGGAATGGATAAGAAAACTTACAAAGAATTACATCGCCTGTGGGGATATAATTATCAAACTGTAATCGCAAGTTTGCAAGGTTATGACATAAAAACTTACACAGATCGCGCGATTTTGACAGATGATGACATGAAAGGTTTTAGGAAGTTTATGAGACGAAGAGCGATAAAAAAGAGTGGTGGAGCGAGAATTAGTAGGGAACCGACAACGATTACGGTTTAGGATTGCTTTTTGGCTTCGAGTTTCATTCTCAGTCTCAGTCTTGCGAAGTTGGAATCGTGGCGGGCTTCCGCTAATTTGAGGTTTTCATGATACGTAAACGAGCGTTCAACAACCTTTTCTGCTGATTTTTTCAAAGTCTTTCTGGCGGAACTCTGAACTTGCGAAAGATTGCAACCGGTTAAACGTGTGAATGCGCGACGCCCGATTTCTTTGTTTTTCTCGTCTTCTGAAAGATCGAGGTTGACCCCGATAAGATCGAAATATTCTTTTGGGATACTCATGGTTAGCAATCATTTTTTCGGTGCAAGGCGTCATTTTTTGCCCTTGACGGGGTGGTTGCGCGACCAAAAAAAATGGTTGCGGGATGGTTGCGCGACCTGGTTCAGTGGTTGCGCGACCTGGTTGCGGTGGTTGCGCAACCAAAAAAAATGGTTGCGCAACCAAAAAAATGGTTAGGGGGGAAACGATGTAAAATTTCGGGGGCATGGCGGCGAATTTCATGTTTTTGTCGATGCAATGAATAAAAGCGTATTGCGCGTATAGTCTTACTGAGTCTTACTGAGATTTTCGGGTGAGTATCGGGATTATCGGGATTATCGGGATGAAATAGATCTCGGGGGCTTCGCGGGTTAATCTATCGATACATTACGATAAATTTCGATTTTATCGATTCTATTACTGAGTCTTACTGAGATTTTCGGAAAAATCGGTTTATTATCGGGATTATCGGGGGAATTTGGGTTTTATTTTTTGGGGGCATGGCGCCACGCTGAGCTCCCTCCCAACCGCAAGTCACTCAGTCAAAGGCCCCAGGTTTCCGATCTGCCAGAAGAAAAAGAAAGATGCACCCCAAATCTCTCTGGGGGAATATGCCCAAGGCGCTAGCCTTAGGAAGATGACCCACCCACCAGCAAGTCACCCAGTCAGAGGCCGCAGGTTTCTCATCTGCCACAAAATAGAAGAAAGATGCACCCCAAATCTCTCTGGGGGAATATGCACAAGGCGCTAGCCTTGGGAAGATGACCCACCCACCAGCAAGTCACTCAGTCGAAGGCCCCAGGTTTCCGATCTGCCACAAAATAGAAGAAAGATGCACTTCAAATCTCTCTGGGGGAATATGCACAAGGCGCTTGCCTTGGGAAGATGACCCACCCACCAGCAAGTCAGTCAGTCGAAGGGGGAATATGCACAAGGCGCTAGCCTCAGGCAGATAACCCTCCCACCCGCAAGTCACTCAGTCAAAGGCCCCATGTTTCCGATCTGCCAGAAGAAAAAGAAAGATGCACCCCAAATCTCTCTGGGGGAATATGCCCAAGGCGCTAGCCTTAGGAAGATGACCCACCCACCAGCAAGTCACCCAGGCAGAGGCCGCAGGTTTCTCATCTGCCACAAAATAGAAGAAAGATGCACCCCAAATCTCTCTGGGGGAATATGCCCAAGGCGCTAGCCTTGGGAAGATGACCCACCCACCAGCAAGTCACTCAGTCGGAGGCCCCAGGTTTCTCATCTGCCACAAAATAGAAGAAAGATGCACTTCAAATCTCTCTGGGGGAATATGCACAAGGCGCTTGCCTTGGGAAGATGACCCACCCACCAGCAAGTCAGTCAGTCGAAGGGGGAATATGCACAAGGCGCTAGCCTTAGGAAGATGACCCTCCCACCCGCAAGTCACTCAGTCAAAGGCCCCAGGTTTCTGATCTGCCAGAAGAAAAAGAAAGATGCACCCCAAATCTCTCTGGGGGAATATGCCCAAGGCGCTAGCCTTAGGAAGATGACCCACCCACCAGCAAATCACCCAGTCGGAGGCCGCAGGTTTCTCATCTGCCACAAAATAGAAGAAAGATGCACTTCAAATCTCTCTGGGGGAATATGCACAAGGCACTTGCCTTGGGAAGATGACCCACCCACCAGCAAGTCACTCAGTCGAAGGCCCCAGGTTTCCGATCTGCCACAAAATAGAGGAAAGATGCACTTCAAATCTCTCCGGGGGAATATGCACAAGGCGCTTGCCTTGGGAAGATGACCCACCCACCAGCAAGTCAGTCAGTCGAAGGGGGAATATGCACAAGGTGCTAGCCTTAGGAAGATGACCCTCCCACCCGCAAGTCACTCAGTCAAAGGCCCCAGGTTTCCGATCTGCCAGAAGAAAAAGAAAGATGCACCCCAAATCTCTCTGGGGGAATATGCCCAAGGCGCTAGCCTTAGGAAGATGACCCACCCACCAGCAAGTCACCCAGGCAGAGGCCGCAGGTTTCTCATCTGCCACAAAATAGAAGAAAGATGCACCCCAAATCTCTCTGGGGGAATATGCCCAAGGCGCTAGCCTTGGGAAGATGACCCACCCACCAGCAAGTCACTCAGTCGGAGGCCCCAGGTTTCTCATCTGCCACAAAATAGAAGAAAGATGCACTTCAAATCTCTCTGGGGGAATATGCACAAGGCGCTTGCCTTGGGAAGATGACCCACCCACCAGCAAGTCAGTCAGTCGAAGGGGGAATATGCACAAGGCGCTAGCCTTAGGAAGATGACCCTCCCACCCGCAAGTCACTCAGTCAAAGGCCCCAGGTTTCTGATCTGCCAGAAGAAAAAGAAAGATGCACCCCAAATCTCTCTGGGGGAATATGCCCAAGGCGCTAGCCTTAGGAAGATGACCCACCCACCAGCAAATCACCCAGTCGGAGGCCGCAGGTTTCTCATCTGCCACAAAATAGAAGAAAGATGCACTTCAAATCTCTCTGGGGGAATATGCACAAGGCGCTTGCCTTGGGAAGATGACCCACCCACCAGCAAGTCACTCAGTCGAAGGCCCCAGGTTTCCGATCTGCCACAAAATAGAGGAAAGATGCACTTCAAATCTCTCCGGGGGAATATGCACAAGGCGCTTGCCTTGGGAAGATGACCCACCCACCAGCAAGTCAGTCAGTCGAAGGGGGAATATGCACAAGGTGCTAGCCTTAGGAAGATGACCCTCCCACCCGCAAGTCACTCAGTCAAAGGCCCCAGGTTTCCGATCTGCCAGAAGAAAAAGAAAGATGCACCCCAAATCTCTCTGGGGAATATGCCCAAGGCGCTAGCCTTAGGAAGATGACCCACCCACCAGCAAGTCACCCAGGCAGAGGCCGCAGGTTTCTCATCTGCCACAAAATAGAAGAAAGATGCACCCCAAATCTCTCTGGGGGAATATGCCCAAGGCGCTAGCCTTGGGAAGATGACCCACCCACCAGCAAGTCACTCAGTCGGAGGCCCCAGGTTTCTCATCTGCCACAAAATAGAAGAAAGATGCACTTCAAATCTCTCTGGGGGAATATGCACAAGGCGCTTGCCTTGGGAAGATGACCCACCCACCAGCAAGTCAGTCAGTCGAAGGGGGAATATGCACAAGGCGCTAGCCTTAGGAAGATGACCCTCCCACCCGCAAGTCACTCAGTCAAAGGCCCCAGGTTTCTGATCTGCCAGAAGAAAAAGAAAGATGCACCCCAAATCTCTCTGGGGGAATATGCCCAAGGCGCTAGCCTTAGGAAGATGACCCACCCACCAGCAAATCACCCAGTCGGAGGCCGCAGGTTTCTCATCTGCCACAAAATAGAAGAAAGATGCACTTCAAATCTCTCTGGGGAATATGCACAAGGCGCTTGCCTTGGGAAGATGACCCACCCACCAGCAAGTCACTCAGTCGAAGGCCCAGGTTTCCGATCTGCCACAAAATAGAGGAAAGATGCACTTCAAATCTCTCCGGGGGAATATGCACAAGGCGCTTGCCTTGGGAAGATGACCCACCCACCAGCAAGTCAGTCAGTCGAAGGGGGAATATGCACAAGGTGCTAGCCTTAGGAAGATGACCCTCCCACCCGCAAGTCACTCAGTCAAAGGCCCCAGGTTTCCGATCTGCCAGAAGAAAAAGAAAGATGCACCCCAAATCTCTCTGGGGGAATATGCCCAAGGCGCTAGCCTTAGGAAGATGACCCACCCACCAGCAAATCACTAAGTGGGAGGCCGCAGGTTTCTCATCTGCCACAAAATAGAAGAAAGATGCACTTCAAATCTCTCTGGGGGAATATGCACAAGGCGCTTGCCTTGGGAAGATGACCCACCCACCAGCAAGTCAGTCAGTCGAAGGGGGAATATGCACAAGGCGCTAGCCTTAGGCAGATGACCCTCCCACCCGCAAGTCACTCAGTCAAAGGCCCCATGTTTCCGATCTGCCAGAAGAAAAAGAAAGATGCACCCCAAATCTCTCTGGGGGAATATGCCCAAGGCGCTAGCCTTAGGAAGATGACCCACCCACCAGCAAGTCACCCAGTCGGAGGCCGCAGGTTTCTCATCTGCCACAAAATAGAAGAAAGATGCACCCCAAATCTCTCTGGGGGAATATGCACAAGGCGCTAGCCTTAGGCAGATGACCCACCCACCAGCAAGTCACTCAGTCGAAGGCCCCAGGTTTCCGATCTGCCACAAAATAGAGGAAAGATGCACTTCAAATCTCTCCGGGGGAATATGCACAAGGCGCTTGCCTTGGGAAGATGACCCACCCACCAGCAAGTCAGTCAGTCGAAGGGGGAATATGCACAAGGAGCTAGCCTTAGGAAGATGACCCTCCCACCCGCAAGTCACTCAGTCAAAGGCCCCAGGTTTCCGATCTGCCAGAAGAAAAAGAAAGATGCACCCCAAATCTCTCTGGGGGAATATGCCCAAGGCGCTAGCCTTAGGAAGATGACCCACCCACCAGCAAATCACCCAGTCAGAGGCCGCAGGTTTCTCATCTGCCACAAAATAGAAGAAAGATGCACCCCAAATCTCTCTGGGGGAATATGCACAAGGCGCTAGCCTTGGGAAGATGACCCACCCACCAGCAAGTCAGTCAGTCGAAGGGGGAATATGCACAAGGCGCTAGCCTTAGGCAGATGACCCTCCCACCCGCAAGTCACTCAGTCAAAGGCCCCAGGTTTCCGAACTGCCAGAAGAAAAAGAAAGATGCACCCCAAATCTCTCTGGGGGAATATGCCCAAGGCGCTAGCCTTAGGAAGATGACCCACCCACCAGCAAATCACCCAGTCGGAGGCCGCAGGTTTCTCATCTGCCACAAAATAGAAGAAAGATGCACTTCAAATCTCTCCGGGGGAATATGCACAAGGCGATTGCCTTGGGAAGATGACCCACCCACCAGCAAGTCAGTCAGTCGAAGGGGGAATATGCACAAGGCGCTAGCCTTAGGCAGATGACCCTCCCACCCGCAAGTCACTCAGTCAAAGGCCCCAGGTTTCCGAACTGCCAGAAGAAAAAGAAAGATGCACCCCAAATCTCTCTGGGGGAATATGCCCAAGGCGCTAGCCTTAGGAAGATGACCCACCCACCAGCAAATCACCCAGTCGGAGGCCGCAGGTTTCTCATCTGCCACAAAATAGAAGAAAGATGCACTTCAAATCTCTCTGGGGGAATATGCACAAGGCGCTTGCCTTGGGAAGATGACCCACCCACCAGCAAGTCAGTCAGTCGAAGGGGGAATATGCACAAGGCGCTAGCCTTAGGCAGATGACCCTCCCACCCGCAAGTCACTCAGTCAAAGGCCCCATGTTTCCGATCTGCCAGAAGAAAAAGAAAGATGCACCCCAAATCTCTCTGGGGGAATATGCCCAAGGCGCTAGCCTTAGGAAGATGACCCACCCACCAGCAAGTCACCCAGTCGGAGGCCGCAGGTTTCTCATCTGCCACAAAATAGAAGAAAGATGCACCCCAAATCTCTCTGGGGGAATATGCACAAGGCGCTAGCCTTAGGCAGATGACCCACCCACCAGCAAGTCACTCAGTCGAAGGCCCCAGGTTTCCGATCTGCCACAAAATAGAGGAAAGATGCACTTCAAATCTCTCCGGGGGAATATGCACAAGGCGCTTGCCTTGGGAAGATGACCCACCCACCAGCAAGTCAGTCAGTCGAAGGGGAATATGCACAAGGCGCTAGCCTTAGGAAGATGACCCACCCACCCGCAAGTCACTCAGTCAAAGGCCCCAGGTTTCCGATCTGCCAGAAGAAAAAGAAAGATGCACCCCAAATCTCTCTGGGGGAATATGCCCAAGGCGCTAGCCTTAGGAAGATGACCCACCCACCAGCAAGTCACCCAGTCAGAGGCCGCAGGTTTCTCATCTGCCACAAAATAGAAGAAAGATGCACCCCAAATCTCTCTGGGGGAATATGCACAAGGCGCTAGCCTTGGGAAGATGACCCACCCACCAGCAAGTCAGTCAGTCGAAGGGGGAATATGCACAAGGCGCTAGCCTTAGGCAGATGACCCTCCCACCCGCAAGTCACTCAGTCAAAGGCCCCAGGTTTCCGAACTGCCAGAAGAAAAAGAAAGATGCACCCCAAATCTCTCTGGGGGAATATGCACAAGGCGCTAGCCTTAGGAAGATGACCCACCCACCAGCAAGTCACCCAGTCGGAGGCCGCAGGTTTCTCATCTGCCACAAAATAGAAGAAAGATGCACCCCAAATCTCTCTGGGGGAATATGCACAAGGCGCTAGCCTTAGGCAGATGACCCACCCACCAGCAAGTCACTCAGTCGAAGGCCCCAGGTTTCCGATCTGCCACAAAATAGAAGAAAGATGCACTTCAAATCTCTCTGGGGGAATATGCACAAGGTGCTAGCCTTGGGAAGATGACCCACCCACCAGCAAGTCAGTCAGTTGAAGGGGGAATATGCACAAGGTGCTAGCCTTAGGAAGATGACCCTCCCACCCGCAAGTCACTCAGTCAAAGGCCCCAGGTTTCCGATCTGCCAGAAGAAAAAGAAAGATGCACCCCAAATCTCTCTGGGGGAATATGCCCAAGGCGCTAGCCATAGGAAGATGACCCACCCACCAGCAAGTCACCCAGTAGGAGGCCAGGGGTTTCTCATCTGCCACAAAATAGAAGAAAGATGCACCCCAAATCTCTCTGGGGGAATATGCACAAGGCCCTAGCCTTGGGAAGATGACCCACCCACCAGCAAGTCAGTCAGTCGAAGGGGGAATATGCACAAGGCGCTAGCCTAGGCAGATGACCCTCCCACCCACAAGTCACTCAGTCAAAGGCCCCAGGTTTCCGATCTGCCAGAAGAAAAAGAAAGATGCACCCCAAATCTCTCTGGGGGAATATGCCCAAGGCGCTAGCCTTAGGAAGATGACCCACCCACCAGCGAGTCACTCAGTCGAAGGCCCCAGGTTTCCGATCTGCCACAAAATAGAAGAAAGATGCACCCCAAATCTCTCCGGGGGAATATGCACAAGGCGATTGCCTTGGGAAGATGACCCACCCACCAGCAAGTCAGTCAGTCGAAGGGGGAATATGCACAAGGTGCTAGCCTTAGGCAGATGACCCTCCCACCCGCAAGTCACTCAGTCAAAGGTCCCAGGTTTCGAATCTGCCAGAAAAAAGAAGAAAGATGCACCCCAAATCTCTCTGGGGGAATATGCCCAAGGCGCTAGCCTTAGGAAGATGACCCACCCACCAGCAAGTCACCCAGTAGGAGGCCGCAGGTTTCTCATCTGCCACAAAATAGAAGAAAGATGCACCCCAAATCTCTCTGGGGGAATATGCACAAGGTCCTAGCCTTGGGAAGATGACCCACCCACCAGCAAGTCAGTCAGTCGAAGGGGGAATATGCACAAGGCGCTAGCCTAGGCAGATGACCCTCCCACCCACAAGTCACTCAGTCAAAGGCCCCAGGTTTCCGATCTGCCAGAAGAAAAAGAAAGATGCACCCCAAATCCCTCTGGGGGAATATGCCCAAGGCGCTAGCCTTAGGAAGATGACCCACCCACCAGCAAGTCACTCAGTCGAAGGCCCCAGGTTTCTGATCTGCCACAAAATAGAAGAAAGATGCACTTCAAATCTCTCCGGGGGAATATGCACAAGGCGATTGCCTTGGAAGATGACCCACCCACCAGCAAGTCAGTCAGTCGAAGGGGAATATGCACAAGGTGCTAGCCTTAGGCAGATGAACCCACCCACCAGCAAGTCACTCAGTCAAAGGTCCCAGGTTTCGAATCTGCCAGAAAAAAGAAGAAAGATGCACCCCAAATCTCTCTGGGGGAATATGCCCAAGGCGCTAGCCTTAGGAAGATGACCCACCCACCAGCAAGTCACCCAGTAGGAGGCCGCAGGTTTCTCATCTGCCACAAAATAGGAGAAAAATGCACCCCAAATCTCTCTGGGGGAATATGCACAAGGCGCTAGCCTTGGGAAGATGACCCACCCACCAGCAAGTCAGTCAGTCAAAGGGGGAATATGCACAAGGCGCTAGCCTTAGGAAGATGACCCTCCCACCCGCAAGTCACTCAGTCAAAGGCCCCAGGTTTCCGATCTGCCACAAAATAGAAGAAAGATGCACTTCAAATCTCTCCGGGGAATATGCACAAGGCGATTGCCTTGGGAAGATGACCCACCCACCAGCAAGTCAGTCAGTCGAAGGGGGAATATGCACAAGGTGCTAGCCTTAGGCAGATGACCCTCCCACCCGCAAGTCACTCAGTCAAAGGTCCCAGGTTTCGAATCTGCCAGAAAAAGAAGAAAGATGCACCCCAAATCTCTCTGGGGGAATATGCCCAAGGCGCTAGCCTTAGGAAGATGACCCACCCACCAGCAAGTCACTCAGTCGAAGGCCCCAGGTTTCTGATCTGCCACAAAATAGAAGAAAGATGCACTTCAAATCTCTCCGGGGGAATATGCACAAGGCGATTGCCTTGGGAAGATGACCCACCCACCAGCAAGTCAGTCAGTCGAAGGGGGAATATGCACAAGGTGCTAGCCTTAGGCAGATGAACCCACCCACCAGCAAGTCACTCAGTCAAAGGTCCCAGGTTTCGAATCTGCCAGAAAAAAGAAGAAAGATGCACCCCAAATCTCTCTGGGGGAATATGCCCAAGGCGCTAGCCTTAGGAAGATGACCCACCCACCAGCAAGTCACCCAGTAGGAGGCCGCAGGTTTCTCATCTGCCACAAAATAGGAGAAAAATGCACCCCAAATCTCTCTGGGGGAATATGCACAAGGCGCTAGCCTTGGGAAGATGACCCACCCACCAGCAAGTCAGTCAGTCAAAGGGGGAATATGCACAAGGCGCTAGCCTTAGGAAGATGACCCTCCCACCCGCAAGTCACTCAGTCAAAGGCCCCAGGTTTCCGATCTGCCACAAAATAGAAGAAAGATGCACTTCAAATCTCTCCGGGGGAATATGCACAAGGCGATTGCCTTGGGAAGATGACCCACCCACCAGCAAGTCAGTCAGTCGAAGGGGGAATATGCACAAGGTGCTAGCCTTAGGCAGATGACCCTCCCACCCGCAAGTCACTCAGTCAAAGGTCCCAGGTTTCGAATCTGCCAGAAAAAAGAAGAAAGATGCACCCCAAATCTCTCTGGGGGAATATGCCCAAGGCGCTAGCCTTAGGAAGATGACCCACCCACCAGCAAGTCACCCAGTAGGAGGCCGCAGGTTTCTCATCTGCCACAAAATAGAAGAAAGATGCACCCCAAATCTCTCTGGGGGAATATGCACAAGGCCCTAGCCTTGGGAAGATGACCCACCCACCAGCAAGTCAGTCAGTCGAAGGGGGAATATGCACAAGGCGCTAGCCTAGGCAGATGACCCTCCCACCCACAAGTCACTCAGTCAAAGGCCCCAGGTTTCCGATCTGCCAGAAGAAAAAGAAAGATGCACCCCAAATCCCTCTGGGGGAATATGCCCAAGGCGCTAGCCTTAGGAAGATGACCCACCCACCAGCAAGTCACTCAGTCGAAGGCCCCAGGTTTCTGATCTGCCACAAAATAGAAGAAAGATGCACTTCAAATCTCTCTGGGGGAATATGCACAAGGCGCTAGCCTTGGGAAGATGACCCACCCACCAGCAAGTCACCCAGTCAGAGGCCGCAGGTTTCTCATCTGCCACAAAAAAGAAGAAAGACGCACCCCAAATCTCTCTGGGGGAATATGCACAAGGCGCTAGCCATAGGAAGATGACCCACCCACCAGCAAGTCACCCAGTAGGAGGCCAGGGGTTTCTCATCTGCCACAAAATAGAAGAAAGATGCACCCCAAATCTCTCTGGGGGAATATGCACAAGGCCCTAGCCTTGGGAAGATGACCCACCCACCAGCAAGTCAGTCAGTCGAAGGGGGAATATGCACAAGGCGCTAGCCTAGGCAGATGACCCTCCCACCCACAAGTCACTCAGTCAAAGGCCCCAGGTTTCCGATCTGCCAGAAGAAAAAGAAAGATGCACCCCAAATCTCTCTGGGGGAATATGCCCAAGGCGCTAGCCTTAGGAAGATGACCCACCCACCAGCGAGTCACTCAGTCGAAGGCCCCAGGTTTCCGATCTGCCACAAAATAGAAGAAAGATGCACTTCAAATCTCTCCGGGGGAATATGCACAAGGCGATTGCCTTGGGAAGATGACCCACCCACCAGCAAGTCAGTCAGTCGAAGGGGGAATATGCACAAGGTGCTAGCCTTAGGCAGATGACCCTCCCACCCGCAAGTCAATCAGTCAAAGGTCCCAGGTTTCGAATCTGCCAGAAAAAAGAAGAAAGATGCACCCCAAATCTCTCTGGGGGAATATGCCCAAGGCGCTAGCCTTAGGAAGATGACCCACCCACCAGCAAGTCACCCAGTAGGAGGCCGCAGGTTTCTCATCTGCCACAAAATAGAAGAAAGATGCACCCCAAATCTCTCTGGGGGAATATGCACAAGGCCCTAGCCTTGGGAAGATGACCCACCCACCAGCAAGTCAGTCGGTCGAAGGGGAAATATGCACAAGGCGCTAGCCTAGGCAGATGACCCTCCCACCCACAAGTCACTCAGTCAAAGGCCCCAGGTTTCCGATCTGCCAGAAGAAAAAGAAAGATGCACCCCAAATCCCTCTGGGGGAATATGCCCAAGGCGCTAGCCTTAGGAAGATGACCCACCCACCAGCAAGTCACTCAGTCGAAGGCCCCAGGTTTCTGATCTGCCACAAAATAGAAGAAAGATGCACTTCAAATCTCTCCGGGGGAATATGCACAAGGCGATTGCCTTGGGAAGATGACCCACCCACCAGCAAGTCAGTCAGTCGAAGGGGGAATATGCACAAGGTGCTAGCCTTAGGCAGATGAACCCACCCACCAGCAAGTCACTCAGTCAAAGGTCCCAGGTTTCGAATCTGCCAGAAAAAAGAAGAAAGATGCACCCCAAATCTCTCTGGGGGAATATGCCCAAGGCGCTAGCCTTAGGAAGATGACCCACCCACCAGCAAGTCACCCAGTAGGAGGCCGCAGGTTTCTCATCTGCCACAAAATAGGAGAAAAATGCACCCCAAATCTCTCTGGGGGAATATGCACAAGGCGCTAGCCTTGGGAAGATGACCCACCCACCAGCAAGTCAGTCAGTCAAAGGGGGAATATGCACAAGGCGCTAGCCTTAGGAAGATGACCCTCCCACCCGCAAGTCACTCAGTCAAAGGCCCCAGGTTTCCGATCTGCCACAAAATAGAAGAAAGATGCACTTCAAATCTCTCCGGGGAATATGCACAAGGCGATTGCCTTGGGAAGATGACCCACCCACCAGCAAGTCAGTCAGTCGAAGGGGGAATATGCACAAGGTGCTAGCCTTAGGCAGATGACCCTCCCACCCGCAAGTCACTCAGTCAAAGGTCCCAGGTTTCGAATCTGCCAGAAAAAAGAAGAAAGATGCACCCCAAATCTCTCTGGGGGAATATGCCCAAGGCGCTAGCCTTAGGAAGATGACCCACCCACCAGCAAGTCACCCAGTAGGAGGCCGCAGGTTTCTCATCTGCCACAAAATAGAAGAAAGATGCACTTCAAATCTCTCTGGGGGAATATGCACAAGGCCCTAGCCTTGGGAAGATGACCCACCCACCAGCAAGTCAGTCAGTCGAAGGGGGAATATGCACAAGGAGCTAGCCTAGGCAGATGACCCTCCCACCCACAAGTCACTCAGTCAAAGGCCCCAGGTTTCCGATCTGCCAGAAGAAAAAGAAAGATGCACCCCAAATCCCTCTGGGGGAATATGCCCAAGGCGCTAGCCTTAGGAAGATGACCCACCCACCAGCAAGTCACTCAGTCGAAGGCCCCAGGTTTCTGATCTGCCACAAAATAGAAGAAAGATGCACTTCAAATCTCTCCGGGGAATATGCACAAGGCGATTGCCTTGGGAAGATGACCCACCCACCAGCAAGTCAGTCAGTCGAAGGGGAATATGCACAAGGTGCTAGCCTTAGGCAGATGAACCCACCCACCAGCAAGTCACTCAGTCAAAGGTCCCAGGTTTCGAATCTGCCAGAAAAAAGAAGAAAGATGCACCCCAAATCTCTCTGGGGGAATATGCCCAAGGCGCTAGCCTTAGGAAGATGACCCACCCACCAGCAAGTCACCCAGTAGGAGGCCGCAGGTTTCTCATCTGCCACAAAATAGGAGAAAAATGCACCCCAAATCTCTCTGGGGGAATATGCACAAGGCGCTAGCCTTGGGAAGATGACCCACCCACCAGCAAGTCAGTCAGTCAAAGGGGGAATATGCACAAGGCGCTAGCCTTAGGCAGATGACCCTCCCACCCGCAAGTCACTCAGTCAAAGGCCCCAAGTTTCGAATCTGCCAGAAAAAAGAATAAAACTGCACCCCAAATCTTTCTGGGGGAATATGCCCAAGGCGCTAGCCTTAGGAAGATGACCTACCCACCAGCAAGTCACCCAGTCAGAGGCTGAAATGAAGCAGCTGGATGAATGTGGCTGCGATAAGCTGCTGCATCCCGAGGTGTGCTAGGCTACATTAGAGATGCGATCATTTATTCATGGGACAACCCAAGACTGACTACAACCAAGACACAGCAAGGGGAAGGGGGAGAACTAGGCATCCTAAGAGAGAACAGGGGAAGAGTCACTACGCTTCACAACAATCGCTCTGTGGTAGAAATGGCCACGTCCTCGCTGGCCCAATAATAATAGAAGAACAGCAACAATGCTCCAAGATGCAAATGCATCCATATTCTGTATATCTTGACTCGCACTGACCATGTGGACTTCAGATGAGAGGACATCACTCAGCAATGAGAAGAAGCACAACCAAAGCTGGCCTGTTGTCAAAACAACCTTTGACCATACAATCAACTCCAGAGTGAGAAAACAGCATGCCCATCATGCGACAGAGCCTGTGACATCAATCATGGCAACTCTTGGCCTAGTCCAGGAAAAAAACTGTCCATGGTGACTCATCCTCAAAGTAGGTGGCAAAGAGAGCCTGTCCTCACCATTGCTACTACTCCATTCAAATGGTTTTCACTCCTCCAATCGCTAGTGTGTAGTGGTTAACCAGCTCCGTCCAACTCCAGACTCCAAGAACATTTTTAACAGATGAGCCACTTTCCAGCAATCTTGTAAATCCTCTGGTCTCCTGCAAATGCTGGGAGCGCACCTAAGAGGAAGATGTGCTGGGAGCGTGGCTGACTCTTCAGTAGCTCACTGTGCAGCATTGCATGTCCAAAGTCCAGCAGTCAGATGAAGGTAGGCAATTCCTTGTACATGTCCAACAGTGGTGACCCTTTCGCACCAAGAATACTGTCCTGTGATTCCAGCTTTGGCAATCAAGGAAAACAAATCATCCAGGGATTGTAACATCCTGGGAAAAACAAATCTCCGACATGCACCAAGAAATAAGAGGAGCTTCGAGCTGCAAGTACTACATACAGAGGTAACACTGTGCTGCAAGACAAGATTTTTTTTGGTGGGGCCTGTGAAATGAACATCTACGTTCGGAAGCAGAGAGACAACAGGCACTCGAAAGACATCTAGTAGGAACCACTGCGAAGGGAAAAGTGCCAATGCACCACCTGCGAATGAAAAGTGCCAATGCACCACCTGCGAATGCAGGCCACAGCAGTGTGCGTACGTCTCCAAGTACATGTCGTCAAACCTTCTCGTGTGAAACGCGACAGCCCTTTCGAAAATATTCCCAGTTTCGCGAAGTGCGAATGCACTTCCCCAGCGACTGGTATGAAGAACAACGTGCGAATGCACGGACCATCCCTGTCAAAACAGAGACATGGGCTTGTCGGGCCAGAACGAGAACTACGGCTTCAAATATGAGAACGTGATGTAGCGGTGCGTAATCCATGCGAAACCAGAGCGTTGCTCGCTCTGTGGTAGAAAAAAAAGACGATGGCCGATAACAGAATGTGAAGCGTAGGACATAAATATAGTGGAAAGCATTCCAATGCTAGCCTAGCACGAAAAAAATAGTTTGCTGAATTTTGTGCACACCGGTTTGAAGGAATGATCAAAATCACCACGTGCACGGGAATCGTTCCGCGGCGGCCCCCAATTGAAATGAAGCAGCTGGATGAATGTGGCTGCGATAAGCTGCTGCATCCCAAGGTGTGCTAGGCTACATTAGAGATGCGATCATTTATTCATGGGACAACCCAAGACTGACTACAACCAAGACACAGCAAGGGGAAGGGGGAGAAGTAGGTATCCTAAGAGAGAACAGGGGAAGAGTCACTACGCTTCACAACAAGGCCGCAGGTTTCTCATCTGCCACAAAATAGAAGAAAGATGCACCCCAAATCTCTCTGGGGGAATATGCACAAGGCGCTAGCCTAAGGCAGATGATTCTTCCAACCAGCAAGTCACTCAGTCAAAGGTCCCAGGTTTCGAATCTGCCAGAAAAAAGAAGAAAGATGCACCCCAAATCTCTCTGGGGGAATATGCCCAAGGCGCTAGCCTTAGGAAGATGACCCACCCACCAGCAAGTCACCCAGTAGGAGGCCGCAGGTTTCTCATCTGCCACAAAATAGAAGAAAGATGCACCCCAAATCTCTCTGGGGAATATGCACAAGGCCCTAGCCTTGGGAAGATGACCCACCCACCAGCAAGTCAGTCAGTCGAAGGGGGAATATGCACAAGGCGCTAGCCTAGGCAGATGACCCTCCCACCCACAAGTCACTCAGTCAAAGGCCCCAGGTTTCCGATCTGCCAGAAGAAAAAGAAAGATGCACCCCAAATCCCTCTGGGGGAATATGCCCAAGGCGCTAGCCTTAGGAAGATGACCCACCCACCAGCAAGTCACTCAGTCGAAGGCCCCAGGTTTCTGATCTGCCACAAAATAGAAGAAAGATGCACTTCAAATCTCTCTGGGGGAATATGCACAAGGCGCTAGCCATAGGAAGATGACCCACCCACCAGCAAGTCACCCAGTAGGAGGCCAGGGGTTTCTCATCTGCCACAAAATAGAAGAAAGATGCACCCCAAATCTCTCTGGGGGAATATGCACAAGGCCCTAGCCTTGGGAAGATGACCCACCCACCAGCAAGTCAGTCAGTCGAAGGGGGAATATGCACAAGGCGCTAGCCTAGGCAGATGACCCTCCCACCCACAAGTCACTCAGTCAAAGGCCCCAGGTTTCCGATCTGCCAGAGAAAAGAAAGATGCACCCCAAATCTCTCTGGGGAATATGCCAAGGCGCTAGCCTTAGGAAGATGACCACCACCAGCGAGTCACTCAGTCGAAGGCCCCAGGTTTCCGATCTGCCACAAAATAGAAGAAAGATGCACTTCAAATCTCTCCGGGGGAATATGCACAAGGCGAGTGCCTTGGAAGATGACCCACCCACCAGCAAGTCAGTCAGTCGAAGGGGGAATATGCACAAGGTGCTAGCCTTAGGCAGATGACCCTCCCACCCGCAAGTCACTCAGTCAAAGGTCCCAGGTTTCGAATCTGCCAGAAAAAAGAAGAAAGATGCACCCCAAATCTCTCTGGGGGAATATGCCCAAGGCGCTAGCCTTAGGAAGATGACCCACCCACCAGCAAGTCACCCAGTAGGAGGCCGCAGGTTTCTCATCTGCCACAAAATAGAAGAAAGATGCACCCCAAATCTCTCTGGGGGAATATGCACAAGGCCCTAGCCTTGGGAAGATGACCCACCCACCAGCAAGTCAGTCAGTCGAAGGGGAATATGCACAAGGCGCTAGCCTAGGCAGATGACCCTCCCACCCACAAGTCACTCAGTCAAAGGCCCCAGGTTTCCGATCTGCCAGAAGAAAAAGAAAGATGCACCCCAAATCCCTCTGGGGGAATATGCCCAAGGCGCTAGCCTTAGGAAGATGACCCACCCACCAGCAAGTCACTCAGTCGAAGGCCCCAGGTTTCTGATCTGCCACAAAATAGAAGAAAGATGCACTTCAAATCTCTCCGGGGGAATATGCACAAGGCGATTGCCTTGGGAAGATGACCCACCCACCAGCAAGTCAGTCAGTCGAAGGGGGAATATGCACAAGGTGCTAGCCTTAGGCAGATGAACCCACCCACCAGCAAGTCACTCAGTCAAAGGTCCCAGGTTTCGAATCTGCCAGAAAAAAGAAGAAAGATGCACCCCAAATCTCTCTGGGGGAATATGCCCAAGGCGCTAGCCTTAGGAAGATGACCCACCCACCAGCAAGTCACCCAGTAGGAGGCCGCAGGTTTCTCATCTGCCACAAAATAGGAGAAAAATGCACCCCAAATCTCTCTGGGGGAATATGCACAAGGCGCTAGCCTTGGGAAGATGACCCACCCACCAGCAAGTCAGTCAGTCAAAGGGGGAATATGCACAAGGCGCTAGCCTTAGGAAGATGACCCTCCCACCCGCAAGTCACTCAGTCAAAGGCCCCAGGTTTCCGATCTGCCACAAAATAGAAGAAAGATGCACTTCAAATCTCTCCGGGGGAATATGCACAAGGCGATTGCCT